>JAVIAB010000125.1:80191934-80276934 GCA_032433765.1 Megaustenia siamemsis | reverse complement strand
GTGGCAACAGTTTTATTTTGTTTTGTGACGCATAGAATTAGTAACGTTTCTTAAATTGAATATGTTTTTCCTAATGCTAGCGTTTACTTTAAGCCCCCAACTGGATTTGTCTTTATCATGCTCTTTCCGGGTAATTATAATCATATTATGCGTACTAATGTCACGTTGTAATGCAACATGAAGATCAACATAAACAAAACCGAAGTAATGGCAATAGCGAGAGAGAAAGAAAAACTAAACATCATAATAGATAATACAACTCTAAAGCAAGTAGACAATTTTAAATATCTGGGTAGCACGTTAACACAAGACAATAACCAAGAGACAGAGATAGATATAAGGTGTAACAAAGCATGCCAAGTTATAGGCCAAGTATCAACACTTGA
The DNA here is from genome assembly GCA_032433765.1 of Megaustenia siamemsis. Lineage (NCBI taxonomy): Eukaryota > Metazoa > Mollusca > Gastropoda > Stylommatophora > Ariophantidae > Megaustenia > Megaustenia siamemsis. The sequence continues at coordinate 80,276,548 of JAVIAB010000125.1, read as the reverse complement.
AAAACAAAGCAATAACTAGGGAAGCAAAAAGGGCAATATACAAATCAATTTTTCTACCAACTCTGTGCTATCAGTGCCATAATTGGACGCTGGACTCTAGAACAATAAGAAAGATAACGACCACCGAAATGAAATGTGTCAGAATAATGACAGGAAACAGCTTAAGGGACAGAGTAAGAAACACCGACCTGAGGAAGAAACTCGAAATTGAACCAGCCATCGAATACACAAAGAAACAACAGATAAATTGGTTCGGTCACATAACAAGACAAAAAGAACTAACAATGACTCAAAGAGCCATAAACAAACGCTACGAAAACGCCAGATTAAGTGGAAGACCAAGAAAGAGATGGATAAAGGGAATACAAGAGTCACTAGGAGGGATAACACCAGACGAGCAAAGAATCGCAGATTGTTTCTCCCCTCGACGCCAACGGCAATGGAGGACGGATAGAAGAAGAAGAAGAAGAATGTCACGTTTACAGACATCTTTATAGCGTAGAAAAGGTTTTTCCTTTGTTACTTTTCCCGTAAGTTGTTTATTCCATCTAGAGGAGATACTCACATAATAAATAAGGGTTACTTAGTTAATGTTACTCAGTGACAATAGTACCAGTGTGTACAAGTCAGCCATGTGAGCTTATTTTGTATTTTATTTTTTTTGCGTTCGCCAGCTTTTACCTAGAAGTCCCTAGAGACTAGGAACTGAATATTGCGTGTTAATCCGTTTTTACCTGGCAGCCGTGTGCACAGTGGTCCCTCGCCGCACAGGCAGATAACTTCGTCTTCGCAGATACTCATACTTTTTTCCCGTCGAAGAGGAAGTTGTCGTTTCAAGCCGGGCGAGGGTTGTTTGCTGCAGAGAGAAGTCACAAATAAAATCCCAACTGGTTCAGCCGGGGTTTGAACCCACAACCTCTCTGTCTCGAGGCCGGCGTCTTGCATCGAGACCAACCAGTCCCACAGGTGAGCTTATAAAAATTAATTAACGGGACATTCAGAATTAGTGACTTTGCTTGATGTCAGGGGATGAATGTAATAACATTTATATTGTGAAAGTTATCATGGGGGTTACACTGTTGTATACGGTGTTCTTAGTCAGCGACATACAACCAATATTTATTTATCTTCGAGGAGGCTGGACGGTCTAGGGGCAAGACGCTGGCTTCTGGTCAGGAAAGAACCGGGTTCGTTTCTCACCACCAGACGGTGGCAAATAAAAAGAGAATCGAATCTGTGGCTTTTCCCTTCCTTGATCTCTGGGTAGTGAGATCCGATTTCTAGCCAAAACGGCAAAAATCCAGACGTCCCGGGTGCATTCTGCGCACGTTAAATAAATAAACCATGGTATTTGAAATCGAAAAGAGTAGGCCAAAAAATGTCTTGTTGGAGATATAAATGGCGAATTCAAACAAATAAACAAACAAACGAACGAACAAACAAACAACAAACAAAACGAACGAACGAACGAACGAACAAACATTTATTTTTCATCTGTCAAGGTTGGACTTATTTAATGAACTTGAATATGACAGCTATGCTTTATTGTCCATTTCATATAGGACTAGGCATTCGATCTCAACTACATTGATGTCTTGGATCACTATGAGAAACTCGATAAGTTCATGAATTTCTAAAAACCGATGTTTTATTGAGGATAATGCAGTTTGTAATATAACCGATCCCTCAATTTGTCATATAAAACGATTATTTAAAATTAAATTTATACTAATTTTAAGTGATGCCAACTTCGCTGCGACAAGTTGTAATTTCAGCGGATAATTATTCTACTCATGGTAATAGGAAAAAAATGCGAGCTTAAAATTAAAATTAAACGAAATATTAAGCCCTTGTATCTTTTTCGTAAATATACAATTATAATTCTCCCAAACAGTGTCAAAATACGCATGGTAGTCATTTTAATTATTGTGAAGAAACGACAGCTATCTCATATTACACAAAACTAGACCGGAACTTAACTCGTTCTTTACCGATTTCTCATTTTTTATGGGCGCGAATGTGATTCCCGGTGGAAGGTAATGGCTTTTTTTTTTAATTCCTGAAGGTTAAACCGCCACCATGAAGAGATATCCGTTATGATGGTGTAACCCTAATCCTTATACCCTGCACTTAACATCCCCTTCCTAACACCTCCCTTCCTTCGGACATGTCCCATAATGGGATAGTGCTATAAGACTTCGGTCTACATGACTATTATTCGTAATTGAAATATTAGAATGTAACAATATGACTATGTTAAATAATTTTTAAATTTAATATTTTTATTATATAATTCCGAAGTATTATTTTCGGAATCATTTAATATAAGAGTTTACATCATTTGCCTTATTTATTATAAGCTGTCAGCATGGAAGGATATAAATATACTTCGCGTGTCATTATGATTTTTAATATAAAAATATATATCTTATTGGATCTCTGATTTGCACTTTTATAGTTTATTATTATGTTCTTGACGTCGATAACTCGCAACGTGTTATACAGTGATGTATTGAATGCAAATTCCCGGTCTAAAAATAGATGTATTCATCAGATTATTTTTTCTAAGACTGGCGAGTCTAGGGTACACATTTTTGAGTTGTGGAAAGAGAGGGTGGGAAAATATAAAGGTCAACCGTATCATCTTTTTATAAGGGTCAAGACGACAATCACCAACTGAGCTGCCACAGGTCATCGACTCATAGCTGACTGAGTGCGTTAGGATTGACAAATAGCAGAGTTGATCAAGACCCTACTCCACATCGAAGTGATGCACATGGAAACAGAAAAACCAGCCCAGCCAAAGAAGTAGGGAACGGTGTGGGAAAGCAAAACATTCTCAATTGTCATGCTGAAGTTGGATGCGTTGGGCCTAAAATCACAAATGTCGCACCTTACTGTAAACCTCAACACAACGAATCTATGCCAAATTAACGTCATTATAAGGGTGGTTGGGAGCTGCGATAGGACAGTGGGTAGTGAAATGGACTACAAAGGACAAGAGGTTGGGTTTGATCTTGATCGTCGAGCTTCCAGGTTCAGCCAGCCTTAAATGGTACTGGATTTTATTTTCTGTCACTAACACCATATTTCCTATACGTCACTGGGCGTGACGGGGCTCTTTACCGTTTTTTTTTATACCAGTCAAGTACCAGTGGACAAAGCGTTACAACGAAGAAGATGGCGCTGAATAGGACACACATTGCAGAAGCCAACTGAGAGTATTACACGACAGGTCTGTATCTGGAATCTCCAGGAGAAAAGACAACAAGGAAGACTAAAACATTCTTGTAGATTACACGTAAAAACAGAGATGAAGATGATGGGGAAGACATTGAATGGTCTTAAAACAATGACAAGAAACAGAATAGCATGGAAAGTGGTTGCTGAAGACCTATGCTCCACAGGGAGCTGAAAGGAAGAACTGCTTACTTGGTGTGGATTTATTTATTTCTTCAGTGCCTGGTTACAAATCAAATATCAGTATTTACAAGAGTTGTAATGTTGTTGTAAATCACGTTAGGAACCGCGATAGCTCAGAGGTTAGTGAACTGGACTACAAAGGACAAGAGGTAGGGTTCGATCCCAAACGACGGTTTCCGGTTCTTCCTCTTCTTCTTTTACCTTTTAGCTCCCAGTGGAGCATAGGTCTTCAACAAACACTTTCCAAGTCGTTCTGATTTTTGCCATTCTTTTAAGATCATTCCATGTCTCCCCCATCATCTTCATCTCTGCTTCTGTCTTCTCCAAGAATTCCTTGGTCTTCCTCTTTGTCTTTTCCGTGAGGATTCCAAAAAAGGGCTGTTGTGTAATACTCTCAGTTGGCTTCCGCAGTTTGTGTCCCATCTAGTGCCATCGTCTTCGCTGTATCTCTTTATCCACTGATATTTGACTGGTACATTTCTATAATTCTATGTTAGTGATTTTGTCCTGCCATTTCCATCCTTTTATTCTGCGTAAACATCCATTAATGAAAGTGTGTATCTTCATGATTCTCAATTTTGTTGTTCTCCATGTTTCAGAGCCATATAATAGAACCGACTTAACATTTGAGTTGAAAATTGTTATTTTTGTATTTGACCTAATTTCTTTGGATTTCCATATTTCCTCTGTCTAAACTATCAAATGCCTTTTCGTAATCTATGAATCCAATATAAAGTGGGGATTTTATTTCTAAACTTTGTTCAACTATTATACGTACAGTAGTTATTTGATCAGCACATGATCTGTTCTTCCTAAAACCTGCTTGTTCATCTCTCAAATGTTTCTCTATGGCCTCTTTTAGTCTCTCCAAAATGATTCTGCTTAATATTTTTCCTGGCACTGATAGTAGCATAATTCCCCTATAATTTGTGCACTCCTGTAAACTTCCTTTCTATGATAGTTTGATCATATCACCTTCTTTCCAGTCTTTAGGTATTTATTCCCTCTCCCAAATTTTTTCTAGTAGATTATGTAGCATCTTGGTAGAGGTGTTAATATCTGCTTTGATGGCTTCTGAAGGAATCTCATCTGGTCCTGTGGCTTTACCATTTTTTAATAGTTTGATGGCTTTCATTATTTCTTCTTTGCTTGGTTTTCCACAGTTAATGTGTAACTCTTCTTCTTCTGGTAGTATATCTGGAGGATTATTTGAGCCGGGTCTGTTCAAAAGTTCTTCAAAGTGCTCTTTCCATGTCTCCATTTGTTCCCTTATATTACTAAGCAGATTTCCTTTCTTATCTTTAATAAAGGCATTGATCTGTTTCTATTTACCACTTAATTTCTTTGTGCTGTTGTACATTTCTTTCATATTCCCTTTATTTGCTGCTTCATTTGCCTCTTTAGCTAGTTCATCTATATATTTCCTCTTATCTCTTTTAATGCATCTTCTCACTTCTTTGTTCACTTCTGTGTAAGCTTCCTGTGTTTTGGCTTTATTACTTCTCGTTTTGCTTTTATTTATGTCTGCTTTCTAGCTCTTTCTTTCTTTAATTTTATCCAAGGTCTCTGCTGTCATCCATGCCTTATTCTGGCGTTCTCTTTTCTCCGGTATTTCTTCCCATGTCTCTTACTATATATCTTTTACCAGTTTCCAATGATCTTCTATATTTATTGTATTTTCTAGTTGTTGGAGGACTTGGTATTTGTTTGATATTGTGACTGCGAATTTATCTTTAATTCCTTGTTCCTTAAGAAACCTTACATTGAAATACTTTCTACCCTTATTCGCTGTAGTATACCTTTTTAGTTTAAGTTTAAGTTTGGCTAATACGGTCACAAAATGATGATCTGAAGCTACATCTGCCCCTCTATATACTTTTCATCCTGTAAGGATTACTTAAACTTATTATTATTACATATGTGATCAATTTAATTTTCCGTTCTATGATCTGGTGACACCCATGTAGCTTTATGTATTCTTTTATTTTGGAATATTGTTCCTCCTTGGCTCACTTGATTAAGGGCGCAGAAATTCACAAATATCTCTCCATTCTCGTTTATATCTCAAAGTCCATGTTTTCCCATAATCTCTTCGAAGCCTCTGTTGTCTGATCCTACTTTAGCCTTTAGGTCTCCCATCAAGATTATAATATCCTTTGTTCGTCTTGCATCCATCTGAAATTGTAACTGTTTATAGAATTCATCTTTAACTAAATCATCCTTATGGTTTTTTGGTACTTAGCATTGGATAATGTGTAATTTAAATTTGTTTTTGGTTGTTTTAAATGTTGCTTTCATTAGCCTTGGCCCTACTGCTTCCCATTCTAGTAGTGTCTTCTGTGCATTCTTTGTTAACACAATAGCTACCCCTTCACTACATTGTGCTCCAGGTTCCTGGTGTCCTGATGATAGAATCATCTCTCCGGTATTTAGTTTTATTCTTTCCGTTCCTAGCCATCTTGTTTCACACAATCCCAGAATATCTATTTTGTAATTTTTCATTTCTGCTGCTACCTGTGCAGCTTTTCCCTGTTCGTTTAGGGTACGTACATTCCAAGTGCCAATTCTGGAGGATTTCCTAGTAGACAAAGGGTGAGTCGTCAACCCGGACTCCTTACGGCTTTCTCCGGCTTACGTCATACCTCTCTTAGACACAGAGCCCTTATCTTTCCTGGATGGCGGATTAACTTTTTTTCGTTTCTTTGACTCGATCCTGATCAACGGCTTCCGGTTCTCCCAGCCTTTAATGGGTACCTGATTTTTTCTGTGAAAGTAAAGCGGCACGGGCGTAATACCGACCACATTACCCAAAAATCATGTGCCGAAGGTCTGTAAAATTTATGGTCACTAACACCATCTTCCCTAAACGCCACTTGACGCGACGGGGATACTTTACTTTTTTTTTTTTTTACTTGTAAATCACGTTTTTTTTTTTGCTTTTATAATTTTGTTACATCAGACACAGTTGGTGTGATCGATTGCGATTAATTTATTAGTTTTTGTTTTTTTTGGTTTAGATCTTTCCTCTGGAGAAATTTTATTTTGATCATTCTTGTTGAGAACGTAATACTTGAACTTCTATAATAGTTGTTGCCATGAGTACAGGACTAGCAGAATAAAGAAAGGACGAACGGAATGAAGAAAGAAAGAACGAACCAAAGAAAGAAAGAACGAAAGAAAGAGAGAAAGAAATAAAGAAAGAAAGAACGAACAGAAGAAAGAAAAAAAGAAAGAATAGAAAGAAAAGAAGGAAAAGAAAGAAAGAAAGAAAGAGCCCAAAATCTATAATCTTGAAAAATATATTATATCTCATATATTTAAGAGAACGAATGCTGAAGAATGTAAAACAGGACACAATAGTTTTGACAGCACTCAATATATTATTATTCAAAGTCACTACTTGGTTCATTCTGGATTTTATATTTGGATCTGAGTTAATGACTCATCTCGTCAGGTCAGTGACCTTTGCTAGGCTAAAAATTGTAATCGATCAAGTTTATATATTAACTTTTCTAAATGTATATTGTTTATGAACACAAATAGGCTACATTTAATATTAAAGAACATCCAGAACTAATTAGCTTCTTAGTTTAATGAATTTAATAACTGGTATTAAGCTTGTAATATTTTAAATAACGCTTTTTCAGTCATTTTAATTTGTTTGAAAACCTGATACTATTAAATGTATATATTTCTTCAGAATTGATAACACGAAGTGGCATCGAAGCAAAAGGTAATCTTCTATACTTGTGGTATAGTCTGTTCAGAAATTCATAATCACACCTGAATTAGTTTTGCGTCATAACCGCTTGTTATTTTGGTTTCAAATTTTGCATGCAATCTTAGAATATTGATGACGCAAAGATTTTGGTATTTCTTATTCCACAAACACAACAGATTTTGCATATCAGCGAATTTCTTTGATCTTTTATGACGATATCACACAAGTTGATTCAAATTTTAGAGTTTACAGTAATCGTGTTAAATTTTCCAGTTTACTGCAATTCTTATCAGAGGCGTATCTACATAGTGCTTAATTGTGGGTGTTGTTCGTTATGTGTATTTGCAAAATGAATTCAATTGGTTCCAATTAGTCTTGCCCTTCGGTCACCATTAGACCCCATGACGTCCTAACTGCAGCTGGAATTGAATTCATCTTAATTTTAATCATTCCGAATCTGACGATTCCAAGAGGTTGATAATCATTACTGGCTGGACAAATAGTAATCCATCTCGTTTCCATTACGCATCTTCCACCCGCAGCACATGTTCAACACACTTCTTCCAGAACGGAATGTCTATTTTTGAGAGAGACTCGCGTGTCAGAACTTCAACATCACACATTTTAAACGTCCTGTTCTGTTCTGCAACTTGTCCTTTGACGTGAGCCCAGACAAGTTCGATTGGATTAAGGTGCGCATGATATGCAGGGAGTTGAAGAGAGGTGTGGCCGTATTTCTCAATGATTTTGTCAAAATGGTACACCTTTTTCTTATTCGTATTCTTCACAAGTTGTAACAATTCGGGTTTTAAATACGTGTCGTCAAATTTGACATTTTCATTCGCAAGCCATGTCCTAATTTGCTCTTTTGTATTTGATGCAGTAGGCACTTTGTCTTCCTCTGATATGACATTGTGGTATGATGCATTATCCATGACTATGCATGAAGGTCTCTCCAGGATTGGTAAAAGATCGTTCTCCAACCAGTGCCTGAAAATGTTTCCATTCATTTCAGTATGGTAGTCCCTACCGTCGGTACTTTTTGATTGGAAAATAAGTCCCGCATCATGGACAAGGCCGTTTTCAGTGCTTCCAGCATGCGTTAATATAATGTGCTGGCCTTTGCTGCTCGGAATTGTTCTTTTGAGTTTGCCATTTACTGACTGCCATTCTTTAGCATAGGTGTGGTGTGCTTTCACCCATGATTCGTCAAAATATACAATATCATACCGTTCACTCCGCCGCTCACGGATCTGTCTCAGTATTCAAGCAATGACCAAGTGTGGTTTTTCACAAATAATATTCCTGTCCCCCCCCCCCCCTCCCCAACAGTTTTTCTGAAAATGAAGCCGGCTCCTCGCACAATCTTCCATAGAGTACTTTTAGAAATGTCAATATTGCAGTCTGCATGCAATTTTAATTTCAAATTCCTGAGAGTAACAAGTACATTATTAGCAAACATTTTCAATATCTCACGTTTTATGACATACATGTCAAAGCTGTCGACTTTCCTTTTCCTTCCTTCATTGACATAGTGCACTCTGAGTCTTGTTTAATGCAACGAGAAAATGGCGATCTATTAAGACCAAGCGCGAGCTGCGTTCGTCTCTCTGGATCATGAATATCACAATATAAATGCCCCATCTAGATTCCCTAAGGAAGTGCTGATATAGTAAAACAGTAACCTTTTGCATAGTTATAAATTTGCATTTCAAAGTCATTGTAATTTAGATATAAATGTTGGTATTTAAAGTCAACAAATTGTCTACTGAGTCTTCACAAAATTAATAAAGTTCCCTTTATTAAAAAGCCTTCCCTTATATAAAGCTCCTTTATATAATAAAGTTCCCTTATATAAAGCTCCCTTATATAATAAAGTTCCCTTATATAAAGCTCCCTTATATAATAAAGTTCCCTTATATAAAGCTCCCTTATATAATAAAGTTCCCTTATATAAAGCTCCCTTATATAATAAAGTTCCCTTATATAAAGCCTTCCCTTCGGTAATTAATGCTTAGGTCGTGGTGCGTCATGTCGTTCAATAATAATTAAGTTTTGTGCACGGGATTTTCCTGAAGTTAGTGTTTCTGCAATAGCCAAACTATTTTACGTGAACGACCGCACCAACTTAATGTATATATCCTAAAATGGTGTCAAATTCGAACAGGGTGAATTTAATATAGCCTAAAGAAGAAAACTTTAAACTAGATCAAATTTCTCAGAGCAAAAAATATTTCTATAACGTCATAAATATTCTAAGATTGCATGCAAAATTTGAAACCAAAATAACAAGCGGTTATGACGCAAAACTAATTCAGGTGTAATTATGAATTTCTGAACGGACTATAGAGTGCTTTTGATCTCCCAGCGGTAAAATCACGATGTTGAAGTGAGAAGGACAACACTGTTTGCCAGATTAACATTGACATTGTAGGCCAAACGATCGTTAAAAAACAAATAAGGAAAAAAAAAGCCAAACATAGTTGTCATTTTTGCATTGTATTACATGTTCTCTACAATTTTGGTTCAGTACATTGTTAGTAACTCAGTGAAGCAACTTGAACATACAACACTACTCACTGGGATTATTAAACAAGTAAAAGTGATGATAGATATAAGAGTAAAAGAAAGCAACAAGAAAGGTCTCAGTCTGAATAGTAACAAAGCAGAAGTAATGGCCACATCGAAGAAACAATCATCACAATCATTCAACATAAATATGGAAGTAACACAACAGAAATAAAGCTCAGTGGTTAGTTAACTGGACTACCAAGGACAAGAGGTAGGGTTCGATCCCAACCGCGGCTTCCGGGTTCACCCAGCCTTTAATGGGTGCCGAATTTTTTCTGGGAAAGTAAAGCGGCGCGGGCTTAATATATCTGACCTCAAAATTCATTACCCCAAAAATCATGTGCCGAAGGTCTGTAAAATTTATGGTCATTAACACCATATTACCTATACGCCACTTGGCGTGACGGGGGTACTTTACTTTTTTTTTTACAACATAAATAACAAGCAGAATAGCATAGGTCAAAATAGCATTTCAGAAATTTAATAAAATATATGTCAATAGAAGTGAGAAAGAGAGTTGATCAGTGCCTATAGAGTCAATTCTGACCTATGGAAGCGAATCATGGGCAGTAGACAAATAGGCGATTAGAGGCCACAGAGATGGGATTTCTCAGAAGAATGTTGAAAGTTCCCTGGACAGCTAAAAAGACCAATGAAGAAATTATCAGAGGCCAACACAAAAAGGGAACTCCTAAAAAAACATCAGAAAGAAACAATCAACAATTTTTGAGCACATCATGAGAAGAGAAAGGTTGGAATACTTGGTTACAACTGGCAAAATAAAGGAAAGAGATATCTCGGACGACAAAGAGAGAAAATACTGGATAGCTTGGTGTCATGAACGCTAAAACAGTCAACAAACAGAATTGATACTGTGTTCTGTGGATAGAAGTTTGTGGAAGGACATGATCGCCAACATGTATGGCGTATGATGATGATGGATATTGCAACTTGTCGGTTTTTTGAAGGATTCAGTTTGAAAAACATCGCTCCAGCATTGTTCAACGCATGGATGTAGTTCACATTTCTTATTGCGTGATAGATACATTTAAAATATAAACTAATTATTAATAGTATGTTAAATATGCCGTGTCATGCGAGAAGAGAAAGCATGGAAAATGAGCATAAAATGGTATTAAACTGCTAGACCCGTATAGAGACTAGACATGCTTCGACGTTTAGGCAAACCCTGCATTAGATAATGGGAGCCGCGATAGCTCAGTGGTTAGTGAACTGGACTACAAAGGACTAGAGGTAGGGTTTTATCCCAACCGACGGCTTCCGGGTTCACCCAGCCTTAAATGGGTGCCGGATTTTTTTTTTTATGGGAAAGTAAACTTGACATGAGAGTGTCTCTTTACTTTTATTTACTACATCAGATGATCATCATCATTGAGTGCCGTCTCCGCATCGAAGGTTGGCTACTATGGAGCGCTATTCCACTCTGTCTCTTGCTTTGATGGTGCAGATTGTCATAGATTGATTTGTCCATCTTTTGATGGTTCTTGTCCATGTTAGTCTTGGTCTGCCTCTGCCTTTTTTACCTTGTATTTTCCCTTCCAATATGACTTTTATTAGACTGTTGTGTCTTTTTACATGCCCCAAAAATTTTATTTGTCTTGTTCTAATTGTGTTTAATAGTTCTCTTTTCATTTTTAGTTGTTTTAAATCTTCATCGTTTGTTTTAGTTTATGTCCATCCAATTCTACCAAATCTTCTATAAATCCACATTTCAAAGGCTTCAATTTTCTGTTTCGCTCCTAAAACAATAGTTAGAAGTTGTCTCCATAACTTTCTTTGTAAGTTACGTGATGAGGCTCTAATCTCTTTCACGGTGTTCTGCCATATTCGTCTTTCGTGTTCTGAATATGCCTCATGTTTACCACACACTTTGCTATTCTCGCTTTCTAGGACGTTGATCATTTCCGATTCTTCCGCCCCATTCACCGTCACAGACTGTCGAACCGCGAACGCACGGCACAAAGAAGAATAAATCTTATTCCACTTAAATATCGATAAGGTTCACAGTCCATCCACTCGTCAGAAGCAAAACATACACCTAAACGGGGAATAGCAACACATAATTTCACAACTAGACCATCGTGTAAATCATTTAAATATATCAGCAAGAGCCGAATTATAAAAACGACCCATCAGATGATACAGGGTAATAAATAATAATACAAAATAAACATGAAATATAAGGAGTATAAGGAGGAATAATATGTGAGGCGATGGACTTGTGGGTCCAAATGATAGGAAGAAGAATATTAACCAAAACCACTATGCCTTCATGGCTAATAGTAATTGGGGCGGGTAGGATCTCGTAGGCCAAAAAAGGAGCCAAATAGCGAAAAAAGGAGAAATGGTACACAGAGGATGGATGAAAGGAGGAGCCCCAGAGGGTAGACATGCAGGAGAGATTATAAAGATAAACAGAGGGACGAGGAATAAAGATAGGGCACAGTAGAGAGTGAAAGAGGAGGCCAATGAAAGAGTGTAAGAACCTGAGCCCATTTGGATGAATAATGCCAAAACAGGAAGTATTCGGTTTCTTAAATTAGATCTTTTACTTCAGAGAGATCAAACTAATTGTCCATGACTTTAGATGTTGAACATTTGTATCAATAACACAGTGACAAAGTTTACATACTTTTCCTTTGGTTCTTTAAAGCCTACCTCTGCCAATTGTTGTTACTCTCCACAAATGATATATATCTTTCTCACGGATACATAAAATGTGTCGTGGTTATATCATTTGTCGTTCTTGAGCTGCTCGAACTGTCTGAATTAGTGATTTTCCTTTGTTGTTACATGTCCCTGTCATTGCATCCAGCCATCTTCTTCAGGGTCTTCCTCTTGGTCTTTTTTCCATACATTCTCGAGAAAAACTTGATGGTGAATGGTAAGGATTCATTCTGACCAGGTGGCCAAACCATTTAAGTTGTTGTTGTTCTATATATTCTTGGCAGGGTTTTGTTCCTATCATTTTTCTTATGGTTTCATCTCTTCTTCTGCTGTTAACTGTAATGGCGAGATGTGTTAACTGTAATTAAACACACTTAAAAGCTGACAAAGAACCGTGTTCAAGCCTAAAACACTTTCAAAGTTCTACAGTCAAAACTGAAATTGAATCTTGAGCCTTGTTGAAATCTTTTTAATTGACCAATGTTTTTTTTTTACGTTTTGTCATTTTCAAGCAAAAATGAAAATATAACTGCACATTTCTTCTTTTGCTTTAAAACAACCTGTGGAGTATAGGTCTTTAAGAAACATTTTCCACACCGTTCTTTTTTCTTGCCATTCTTTTAAGATCATTCCTAGTCTTACCCATCATCTTCATCTCTACTTCCATCTATCTTGTTCAAGAACATTTTGGTCTTCCTCTTTGTCTTTTCCCTTGGATATTTCAAAAAAGGGCCTGTTGTGTAATAATACTCTCAGTTGGCTTCCGCAATGTATGTCCTATTCAGCGTCATCGTACTTTTCCATAATTCTATGTTAGTGATTTTGTCCTGCTATTTCCATCCTTTTATTCTGCACAAGCATCCATTAATGAAGGTCTGTATCTTCATGATTGTCATTTTTGTTTTTCTCCATGTTTTAACGCCATATAATAGTACTGATTTTATATTGGAGTTGAACATTTTTATTTTAGTATTTAACCTAATTTCTTTGGCCTTCCATATGTTTCCCAGTGCAACAATTGCTCCTCTTGCTGTTGATATCCTTATTTTGGTATCATTCTCTGTTTCTCCTTCTTTCTTTATATTACTGCCCTGATGTATGCAAGATTGGACGACTAGTAGAGGTATTTTCCAATTGTTATTTGATCATTGCCAACTAAATCAATTCTCATAATTTTGGTCTTATCTCTATTTATTTTAGTCCCAGCTGTTATGATCTCTCATTAAGTTTACTCATTTCATCTTGCAGCTATTGATGATTATGTGAAATGAGAGCTATGTCATCAGCAAAGTCTAAGTAATTAAGTTGCTTGGTCAGTGACCACTGGATTCCATTTCTGTTGTTCTGAGTTATTTTCATAATCCAGTCTATAGTAAGTAAAGAGCCCCCGTCAAGCCAAGTGGCGTATAGGGAATATGGTGTTAGTTAACATAAATTTTACAGACCTTCATCACATGATATTTGGGGTAATGTGGTCGGTATTACCCACGCCGCTTCACTTTCCCGAAAATCAGGTACCCATTTAAGGCTGGGGGCACCCGGAAGCCGTCTGTTGGAATCGAACCCTACCCCTTTGTCCTTAGTATTCCTGTTCACTAGCCACTGAGCTATCAATCCAATCTATGGCCAGTAGAAAAAGAAATGGAGACAGAAGGCTTCCTGCCTTACTCCTGTTCTTATTTCAAATGCTTTTGTAAGCTGTCCTTTGTGCACAATACTACAGTTCATTCCTTCATACATTGTTCTTATTACATTAATACATTTTATGGGGATTCCGTACTGACTCAGCAACTTCCAAAACATTCTCAGTCTAAACTATCAAATGCCTTTTCGTAATCTATGAATCCAATATAAAGTGGGGACTGTAGTTGTAAGCTTTGATCAACCATTATACGCAAGGTAGTTATTTGATCAGCATTTGATCTATTTTTCCTAAATCTTGCTTGTTCATCTCTGAAATTTTTATCTAAGGCTTCTTTTAGTGTTTGACCTTTTTTAGTAGTACAGCGACAAAGTTTACACACATTTTCTTTGATTCTTTAAAGCCTTTCTCGGCCAATTTCTGTTCCTCTCCACATATCATTGTTTTTTTTCGTCGTACAAAAGTTCAGTGTCTTTGATAACATGGCTTTGTGTCAAAGTAATAAGTCAGGTTACACAAACACAGCCGAGAGGTGTTAGCTATATTTAAACACTCTTAGGAGCTTGCGGAGGATTTGGTTCAAGCCTGAAACACTTTAAATGTTCTACAGTCAAAGTTGAAATTGAATCTTGAAACTGCTTGAAATCTTTTTTGTTATTGGACCAATGTTATTTTTTTACGTATTCCCATAAGATCAAGCATTCTTGGAAGGCAACCATTTTGAAAAAAAAAAAAATTCTGGGAAGTGGTCTTTAAAAACAGTGAAGTGGCGATTTCAATATCGCAAACCTACGTTACTTTACCCATAGGACTTGTCTAACAAACAAAACAAGTAAAGAGCCCCTCTAAACAAAATAAATAAAGAAAGAGTATTAGTTGCGTTCTGTGGTTTATGTGTTAACGGTAATATTTTCCCCAATGACGTTCGACATATAGCTGAATGATGTGACCAGCATAACGTCAGGGCGTCAAACGTTTTTTTTATTTATAAATCTCTCTGGTACTCATTTTCAGTGGCTGGGAGAGCGTCGAAGCTGTGTCAGTCGTAAAATACGTTCGTCACTACATGGATTTTTTTTTTTTTTGCGTTCGCCACCTCTGACGAAGCCCCTAAAGAATAGGAATTGAATTTTGCGTGTTAATCCGTTTTTCCCTGGCAGCCGTGTGCATAGGGGTTCCTCGCCGCACAGGCAGATAACTCCGACTTCGGAGGTACTCATATTGTTTTCCGTCGATGAGTAATTAACGATTCAATCCGGGCCTCGCTGCTGAGACCAGGGGTGGCTACCGCCATTTTATTTAAATAAAAATCCCAACCAGTGCAGCCGAGATTTGAACCCACAACCTCTCTGTCTCGAGGCCGTTGTCTTGCCTCGAGACCAACGAGTCCCCCACTACATGGAAATGAAACTGAACCATCTGGTCAACAAACAATTGCATTAAACAACTCACAATATAATTTTATTGTTGTTGTTTTTTGCGTTTTCCAGCTTTCACTTCTGGCGCAGTCTCTAGAGACTTGGAACTGAATTTTGCCTGTTAATCCGTTTACCCCTGACAGTCGTATGCACAGGCAGATAACTCCGTCTTTAGAGATACTCATATTTTATTCTATCTATCTATTGTCCTTTTTAGCCGAAGACGGCACATAGGGCAGAACCACAATCTTAAAAATAGAAACCTAGCATGCCAAAATTTCACATACTGCAGAGATCACTGCTTCCAAAATATATGGCTCTGTCTCCATAACAATACTTTTTACAATGACAGCTTGTCAAGCCATCGATCAACCTCCTTAGTCGCCTCTTACGACATGCCTGGAAGGTCAAAGTGTCACTATTCTTTACTCCCTCATAATGAGGCCCCGGTAACACACAGGCTTATTTTATTCTGCTGATGATTAATTAACGTTTCAAGCTGGGCATCGCTGCGGCGACCAGGGGTAGTTTCCGCAGGGAGAAAGAACAAATAAAAATCTCAACTACCCCCAAGATCTTTACTTATAGAATGTTTATATAATGATGCCTTATTTAATGGCGATGAAATTAAACGGATAAATGAAGCTCTTCATTGTATTTTCACTGACTGACTTACGCCTCACATCATGAGAAGAGGAGAGTTGGAATACTTGGTTACAGCTGGCAAAATACAGGGAAATAGAGACCGCGGACGACAAAGAGAGACGATGCTAGATAGCTTGGTGTCATAGCATGGAAAGCTGTCAACCACAGAATTGATACACTGCACTGTGGATAGAAGAGCCGCGATAGCTCAGTCGTTAGTGAACTGGACTACAAAGGACAAGAGGTAGGGTTCGATCCCAACCGACGGCTTCCGGGTTCACCCAGCCTTAAGTGGGTGTCGAACTTTTTTCTGGGTAAGTAAAGCGGCGCTGGCGTAATACCGACCACATTACCCCAAAAATCATGCAATGAAGGTCTGTAAAATTTATGGCCACTAACACCATATTCCCTATTCGCCACTTGGCGTGACGGGGGCTCTTTACTTTTTACTTTTACTGTGGATAGAAAATTGTGGAAGAACATGATCGCCTATGCCAACTGGTATGGCACATGATGATGATGACTTACTCCTTGCAGCTGCTCGTGGAGCAAAATGCTGCAACCTCACTCAGTCAACACACCTATATCTTCTCCAACTGAGGTCACGTCCATTCCGTTTATGTCTCGACGGTTCTGCTCTAAATAGCGACGTTTGAAAGCAAACTGTGAAAATGTCACGTGTGGTGGGTGCATCGACGACAGATAAGGTTACGAGATAATTGATTTATTGAATGACCAAATATTAGTAATTTATAATAACAATTATGTAATCATATCTGTTATGAAGTTCCATAATTTAATTTATGGAACACATTTGGAAAAGAAAGTTTCGATTCGTGTAGCTTGTGGAGAAGAGTCGGGTGGATTACTTAATGACGTCATCATTAAGTCTCGTCATTAAGTATCGAAAGTTGCCTATCGTAGAACACCATTCCGCTTTGTCTCTTGCTTTGATAATGTAGGTGGTCATAGGCTGACTTGTCCATTTTTTGTTGTTACTCGTCCATGTTAGTCTTGATCTGCCTCTTTTACCTTGTATTTTCCTTTCCAAAACTTTTCATTTTTAATTGTTTTAAGAATTACTTAAGTTAGAATTTCTCTCCATGGCTTTATTTGAAATAGTACGTGATGAGGTTTCAATCTCTTTCCCGACGGTCAGCCATATTCGTCTTTCGGGTCCTGAATATGCTTCTTGTGTACCACACACTTTGCTGCTTTCGCTTTCTGGGCCGTTGATTAGTGCTGAATCTTCCCATCTCTCGTCACAGACTTTGTACTTTCGGGATGGACATTTCCGGTGGATGCCATTGTTGTCAGAATAGATGTTTGCCTGTCGAACCGCGAACACACGTTGGTATATCGATGATAGGTAAACACGTCGACACAAGAAGAATAAATCATATTCCACTGAAATATCAATAAAGTTCACAGGCCATCCGCTCGTCAGAAGTAAACATAACTACAACGGGGAATAGGAGCACATAAATACACAACTAGACTGTCACACAAATAATTTAAACACGCCAACAAGAGCCGGGTCAGAGAAACTATCAACAATCAACCGCCATGACTCCCAACATGCTTAATCACTTAGCAACAACAGGAAAAATAGAACGACGAAAAGGCAGAAGTAGGCAAAGTGAAAAGATGCTGGTTGACAGCGTGGCACGGGACAAGACCAATGATGGAACTGTTAGACAGTGCATGTGATCGAGGGTTCTGAAACAATGTTATATATCACCCTTCATCATGAACTTTGTATGAAGTCCTTCCAGCGCTGCAAGGTTACCAGAGAGGTGATCTGTTAGCTGGACCAAACGTGAAAAGCATCAACACAGAATAAAATAGATATCGATGATGCAATAAAAAAATATGTGAAGTATCAAAAAGTAATAACAAAATAGACAAATGCGCTGTAAATGGGAAAACAATGTGATAACAAATTAGATGCATGTTATGTAAGCAAGTAACAAACAAAATATGAAATTGTAAAGAGTAATGGTAAAATTAACATAATGGAAGCAAACAAAATGATATCACTTCTTCTTCTCCACTTCTTCTTGTACCCGTTCGGATGTCAAGGGAGGCACAAAGTTCTGGTTCTCGCCCTTTTGGCGGTCTCACTCATTGTCAGGTGATGCTGCTTTTGTAACGTTTCTTTGATGCTATCTGTCCATATTACTCTTGGTCTGCCCTTCTCCTCTTTTAATATATGTTTTGTATGGTAATGAATCACGCGACCTTCTCTCTAGACGGGCTAAACCTTTTTAATTATTGTTATTGCATGTAGCTTAGGATTGACTTAATGCCAAAGAACGCTAAACACCGCAAAGATGTGCTGTCTCTGTGAGATATTCAGTGTTCCAGTGACTGTCAAAAAGACAAACAACACAAAATGTGTACGATGGCCACAAGTTCTCATTTCCTCGATCTGTCATCGGAAAGTGACAATCATCATTCTTTTTAGAATCATTTCAGGGGAACAGCATGTTCACAACACTCGGGGAAAGTCAAAGATAATCAACAATAGAAGAAAACAAAGAACAACAGACAGCTCGAAGCAGGATCGAGCTGTCTATTCTTTTTCTTCTTTTTTTCTTCTTTCGTTGATTATTTGTGGGTTTTTTCCGAGTCTTGTAAAACATACCTCCTCCTCTGAAACTATTTGCTGATCTATCGCCTCAGAAGTTTCCATCCATAATAACATTTATTTATTATTATTTGTCTCCAGTCTAAGCCAATGGAAACTACTATTCGTGCTGTTTCGTCCTAGATATTTGTCTGCAACGCAAGTATTCAACCCTGCCCTATCCAGAATATATTTGTATTAATAGGAAAATACAGATACACAATTTATTCCCGAGTTGTGTTCGTGACCCTATGCTATAGTCATGAGTACACATGAATGAAAGACATCGTCAATGATAGCTAATTCTTTTCGGTAGTTTATTTGGCGATGTGTTCTAGCGTTTGTTTCTCTTGCCAAGGCGCTGTATCCAGGAGTACGGGTTTGATCCTGCTTTGGGCTGTCTATTATCCTTTTTTTTTCTTTTGTTGATTTTTTCTTCTTTTTTTCTTCAAATGTCTTAAATTATTCACTCATCTTTCTTTAGCCATTTTTGTGACCGGGCAATATTTGGGGCACATATATTGACTCTAATTGTTTTGTTCTGTCCAAGATGCTGATTTGATCTTTGCTCGGGATAGTCATCACGGTTTGTCTTTAGAAACTAGAAACTACTTTTTTCTGTGTTTTAGAAAGAGTTTATACCTTTCATTTTATGTTATCAAGCCAATGATAAAGTGTTGGAGATATCGCTCACGTTTTCGCCAGGTTATCCGTCAGTTTATTCTGCCCGACAAATTCGCGATAACAGATATCTTTATTCCTTGCAGTATCTCATTTTTCTTTTCTTTTATGTCACGCGGACGTAGAATCATGTGGAAATAGTTGCACATGATCGCAACAGATGGTAGCAGTTTCAAAGTAGGACATAGAGAGGGGTGAAGGCTGGAGATAACTGGTTGCGAAAAAAAAAAACAACATCAGAGTGAGAGGCTAGATATGTGTGTTTGTGGACTATATGCATTTCCAATGTCGGTCTGCATAGTCTTATTTGGTGTTGCTCCTTAGACAGACAGCCTGAAATGGCTCAATATGAGGAGAGGGGGGGGGGGGGCGGGCGCTGTTTGGTCTCGAGGCAAGCCGCCGGCCTCGAGACAGAGAGGTTGAGGGTTCAATTCCTGGCTGCCCCAGTTGGGATTTTTATCTATGATTTCTAAGTGCTGGCAACCACCCCTGGTCTCAGCAGCGAGACCCGGCTTGAAACGTCAGTTGCTCATTGACGAAAAAAATGAGTACCTCCGAAGACGTAGTTATCTGCCTGTGCGGCGAGGGACCCATGTGCACACGGCTGACTGGGATAAATGGATTAACACGCAAAATTCAGTCCCTAGCTAGTCTCTATCGACTTCGTCAGAGGTCAAAGCTGGCAATCGCAAAAAAAAAAAAAAAATCGTTCAATGGTCCAATATCTTACAAGACACGTTGACCTATCATTATTACTATTATTATTACTGGGAGCCGCGATAGCTCAGTGGTTAGTGAACTGTACTACAAGGGACAAGAAGTAGGGTTCGATCCCAACCGACGGCTTCCGGATTCACCCAGCCTTAAATGGGTAACGAATTTTTTCTGGGAAAGTAAAGCGGCACGGGCGTAATACCGACCACATTGCCCCAATATTCATGCGATGAAGGTCTCTAAAAATTATGGTCACTAACGCCATATTTCCCCATACGCCACTTGGCTTGGCTCTATACTTTTTACTTCAAAACTAAAAATTAAATACGGGAGATATCATTTTATCATCAGGACACCAGGAACCTGGAGCAAAACATAGTGAAGGGGTAACTATAATGTTATCAAGGAATGCACAGAAGACACTAATAGAATGGGAAGCAGTAGGACCAAGACTAATGAGAGCAACATTTAAAACAACCAAAAACAAAATAAAATTACACATTATCCAATGCTATGCACCAACCAACGATAAAGATGATTTAGTTAAAGATGAATTCTTTAAACATTTACAATGTCAGATGGATGCAAGACGAGCCAAGGATATTATAATCTTGATGGGAGACCTAAATGATAAAGTAGGATCAGACAACAGAAGCTTCGAAGAGATTATGGGAAAACATGGACATAGAGATATAAACGAGAATGAAGAGATATTTGTGAATTTCTGTGCCCTTAATCAAGTGAGCCAAGGAGGAACAATATTCCAAAATAAAAGAATACACAAAGCTACATGGGTGTCACCAGATCATAGAACGGAAAATCAAATTGATCACATATGTATTAATAATAAGTTTAAGTCATCCTTACAGAATGTAAAAGTATATAGAGGGGCAGATGTAGCTTCAGATCATCATTTTCTGACCGTATTAGCCAAATTTAAACTTAAACTAAAAAGGTATACTACAGCGAATAAGGGTAGAAAGTATTTCAATGTAGGGTTTCTTAAGGAACAAGGAATTAAAGATAAATTCGCAGTCACAATATCAAACAAATACCAAGTCCTCCAACAACTAGAAAATACAATAAATATAGAAGATAATTGGAAACAGGTAAAATATATAAGGAAAGAGACATGGGAAGAAACACTGGGGAAAAGAGAACGCCAGAATAAGGCATGGATGACAGCAGAGACCCTGGATAAAATTAAAGAAAGAACAAGAAAGCAGACATAAATAAAAGCAAAACAAGAAGTAATAAAGCCAAGACACAGGAAGCTTACACAGAGGTGAACAAAGAAGTGAGAAGATGCATTAAAGGAATAAGAGGACATATATAGATGAACTGGCTAAAGAGGCTGAAGGAGCAGCAAATAAAGGGAATATGAAAGAAATGTACAACAGCACAAAGAAATTAAGTGGAAAATGCAAACAGATCAATGTCTTTATTAAAGATAAGAAATTATTCGGAAATTACCACTCCTCTTCAAACCGGAATCGTTCAGCCAAATCGACCATTTTCGTTTCAGACCCAGCGCTGAGATGTTGAGTAGGGTCTTGGTCAGCTCTGGTTTACATATTCTGGCCCAGACTGTGAGCGATCGCTAATCAGAAAGTTCAAGTTTAAGAAAGAAGTTGATGCCCTAGCCTCACGTAAAAAAAAGTAAAAGTAAAGTACCCCAATCACGCCAAGTGGCGTATAGGGAAATATGGTGTTAGTGACCATAAATTTTACAGACCTTCGGCACATGATTTTTGGGGTAATGTGGTCGGTATTACGCCCGTGCCGCTTTACTTTCCCAGAAAAAAATCCGATATCCATTAAAGGCTGGGAGAACCGGAAGCCGTCGTTTGGGATCGAACCCTACCTCTTGTCCTTTGTAGTCCAGTTTACTAACCACTTAGCTATCGCGGCTCTCCCTAGCCCCAGGTGCTACATATTTATTTCTCCCTTGAGCGCACGGTGGCTAGTGCTTAGTGTGATCCTGATCCCAACGGTCCGGGTTCGATTTCCCAGAAGTGTCGGACTACCAGAAGTAACTGAAAAGACTTCAGGGTTCATCCAACATCTTAAAATGGGTACATTACATTTTTTCTGAGTAATAAAGGCGACCTGGCGTGAAGCCGACCACATCACCCACAAATGTGCCGCAAGAAAAATATGGTTACTAAAACCATATTCCCCGTAAGGTTGGTAGGGCATGTAAGGAAACTTGTTTTTTCTCGCTCTTTTTATTGAAAGTTAGATACTTATACTCTTCGCTTATAGTATATGCACTTTTCAGCTTCGGTAACATTCCGAAGAGCTTACATTTCGAGGTGGTTCTGTTTTGGCAAATACATCAGCCTCTCTGATTTGTAGAAGTTACAGTTCTTACTTGCATTTGTCACTTAACGACGTGTTTCTGGCACTGGTGCCTTTACATGTTTACTAGAGCAGAGTCGTATCAAATATCTCGTCAGCTAATTTAGATACAAAATAAGCATAGCATGGCATTAAGCTGCTAAACCCAAAGAGAGACGAGGGAAACTACGACGTTTCGACAAATGCCGTCATCAGGCAGCAAGACAAGAAATATTAATACAAACACAAAGACACAACACAATTTTTGTGAGTTTGTCTCGACTCTCTTTAGGTGAAGGTATAGGTAAAGGTAAAGGTTAAGGTAATGGTACAGGCACAGGTAAAGGTAAAGGTAAAGGTAAAGATAAAGGTAAAGGTAAAGATAAAGGTAAAGATAAAGGTAAAGGTAAAGGTAAAGGTAAAGGTAAAGATTAAGTTAAATATAAAGGTAAAGTTCAAGTTAAAGGTAAAGATAAAGGTAACGGTAAAGTTAAAGGTAAAGGTAAAGGTAAAGGTAGAGGTAAAGGTAAAGGTAGAGGTAAAGCATGCGACTTGAATCGGCGTCTCAGCACGCGAGTTTTCACCCATATGTGCTCGGCCGCCTATCCAGAAATGTTCGAAGACTTCTGGATAGCGTCGCTTCATGCATCGAAACTCACGATGCGAGGCGGCATTCCTCACCTTCCCAGAGTGCTACCCAACTACCCATTTCTGCCAGCGGCTGGGTCGACCTCGGAGGGTTTTTTTTTTCCAACCACGAGTACAACTCACACTGCTCCCAGCGGGAATCGAACTCGGGTTGTCCTAACGTCGGTAGCCCAGTCGGGTGGTTTTCCCATCTAGACTACCGAGGTCCCCTCCATGAATTACCATGCATCCTCCATACATTATTATGTATTCTTCCTCTTCTACCTTTTTAGCTCCCAGTGGAGCATAGGTCTTCAACAAACACTTTCCAAGTCGTTCTGTTTTTTGCAATTCTTTTAAGATCATTCCGTGTCTTCCCCATCATCTTCATCTCTGCTTCTATCTGTCTTCTCCAAGAATTCCTTGGTCTTCCTCTTTGTCTTTTCCCTGGGGATTCCAAAAAAGGGTCTGCTGTGTAATACTCTCAGTTGGCTTCCGTAGAGTGTGTCCTATCCAACGCCATCGTCTTCGCTGCATCTCTTTATCCACTGGTATTTGACTGATACATTTCCATAATTTCTTGTTAGTGATTTTGTCCTGCCATTTCCTTGACCATCCTTTAATGAACGTCTGTATCTTCATGATTATCATTTTTGTTATTCTCCATGTTTCACGGTCATATAATAATACTGAATTAACATTGGAGTTGACAATTTTTATTTTTGTATTTAACCTAATTTCTTTGGACTTCCATATGGTTTCCCAGTGCAAGGAATGCACCTCTTGCTTGTGATTTCCTTATTTTGGTATCATTCTCTGTCCCTCCTTCTTTGTCTATATTGCTGCCCTAATTTGTTGTTATAAGGTTCCAATAATAATCAATTTCTTGAGTTGAATTTAGACAAGAATTCAGCCTTGAAGATTTGCTTTCTTTCCACCCTCAATTGGAGGGGGGTTACTATTTTCGGCTTTATGGAAATGAACCCCGGCCCATGTTCACAAAATGATCCCAAAAATTAGGTCAGCGTGTCTGAGTGCCGGATTATTAGTGTAATTAGGTCACATTGCAAAACAGACAGTTTTTTTTCCCTTTAACTGGACCCCGGGGAGGGGTGGTGGTGGAGGGGTAATAGTTAATCGGGAAGGACACCGTTGACGATTGAGAAAGGAAAATCTGGAAATTTTTAGAAAAGAGGTAGAGAGGGGGAGAGAATGTTAGGGAGAGGGTCGATATTATTGAAAGAGGGAATGGTTAAAAAGGAGGAAAAGTTTGAGGAGTATGGAAGAGTTGAATTTGAAAAGGGGGGTAGAGGATAGGAGAAAGATTGATGAGTACATTTGGAGAAAGAGAAGAACAGAGGAAGAAACGAGAGGCATAGTAAACGAACAATTAGAAAAGTGGAGAGAGAGAGAGAAACTGTTCAATATAGGAGTGGTAAAGAAAGAGATCAGTAAATGAAGGGGTAGGGGGAGAGGGAGAGAAAGAGGGAGAGAAAGAGGGAGAGAGAGAGAGAGAGAGAAACAGTTGGATATAGGAGTGGTAAAGAAAGAGGTCAGTAAATGAAGGGGTAGTGGAGAGGGAGAGAAAGAGGGAGAGAGAGAGAGAAACAGTTGGATATAGGAGTGGTAAAGAAAGAGATCAGTAAATGAAGGGGTAGTGGAGAGGGAGAGAAAGAGGGAGAGAGAGAGAGAAACAGTTGGATATAGGAGTGGTAAAGAAAGAGGTCAGTAAATGAAGGGGTAGTGGAGAGGGAGAGAAAGAGGGAGAGAGAGAGAGAGAAACAGTTGGATATAGGAGTGGTAAAGAAAGAGATCAGTAAATGAAGGGGTAGGGGGAGAGGGAGAGAAAGAGGGAGAGAGAGAGAGAGAGAGAGAGAAACAGTTGGATATAGGAGTTGTAAAGAAAGAGGTCAGTAAATGAAGGGGAGGGGGGAGAGGGAGAGAAAGAGGGAGAGAGAGAGAAGGGGGGAGAAAAAGTGTAAAGAAAGAGGTCAGTAAATGAAGGGGAGGGGGAGAGGGAGAGAAAGAGGGAGAGAGAGAGAAGGGAAGGGGCAAGAAAAAGTGTAAAGAAAGAGACAAAGTAAGACAGAAATAGAAATAAAAGGTATGAAACAGGGAGAGTAATCTCAATTTATCAGGATTAGTCAAAGGAACTAATGGGTCGGTTTATGGTGGAAAAATAACCAGGATGTTCTTGTAGAACTCTGAGATAAGGATAAAGAACAAAAGATGCTGCCAGAATCAGTTAATGGAAATATGAGAGCTGTCGATAGGAGTTTATAGAACTCATCATTCATCATTGAGTGTCGTCTCCGCATCGAAGGTTGGCTATCACGGAGCGACATTCCATTGTCAATTGCTTTGATGGTGCAGGTTGTCATATGATCACTTGTCCATCTTTTGTTGCTACTCGTCCATGTTACTCTTGGTCTTCCTCTGTCCCTTTTTCCTTGTGTTTTTCCTTCCGAGATTAATTCTAGTAGACTGCTATGTCTTTTAACATGCCCCAAAAATGTCATCTGTCTTGTTCGAATTGCGTTTATAAGTAGTTATTTTTTTTCATTTTTAGATGTTGTAAGACGTCATTATTCGTTTTCTTTTCTTTCCATCCAATTCTTCCTACTGTTCTATAAATCCGCATTTAAAGACTTCAAATTAATTTTCTGTTATGCTTCCTTCTCTAACATCCATGTTGCTGCACCATGCAGGGATGTTAAGAAGATAAACCATTTTGTAATTCTTAGTTTTAGCCCTTGTGTTATTTGTTTTGATATTTTTCATTGTAGAACAGCATGTTGAACTGTCAGTACGAGTTTATAGAGCTCCAATCCTAAACTTCAGAAACCATAGGACCTTTCATTATGAATTTATATAACTGCCATGTTGAAGGGTCAAGTATAAGTTTATATAACTGCCATGTTGAAGAGTTAAGTATAAGTTTATATAACTGCCCTGTTGAAGAGTTTAGTATACGTTTATGTAACCGCCATGTTGAAGAGTTAAGTATAAGTTTATATAACTGCCATGTTGAAGAGTTTAGTATACGTTTATGTAACCGCCATGTTGAAGAGTTAAGTATAAGTTTATATAACCGCCATGTTGAAGAGTTAAGTATAAGTTTATATAACTGCCATGTTGAAGAGTTAAGTATAAGTTTATATAACTGCCCTGTTGAAGAGTTAAGTATAAGTTTATATAACCGCCATGTTGAAGAGTTAAGTATAAGTTTATATAACTGCCATGTGGAAGAGTTAAGTATACGTTTATATAACCGCCATGTTGAAGAGTTAAGTATAAGTTTATATAACTGCCCTGTTGAAGAGTTAAGTATACGTTTATATAACCGCCATGTTGAAGAGTTAAGTATAAATTTATAGAAATGCCATGATGGATTGTCAGTATAATTTTATAGAAATTCTATGCTGAACTGTCAGTATTGGTTTATAGAATTGTCATGCTGTGTCTCATGAGCTATAGTAACTGTCAGTATGAGTTTATACAACTGCCATGCTAAATCTTAGGAAACCTAGGAACTGTAAATATATGTTTATAAAATTGCCATGCTGAGCTTTGAAACTATAGAAATTGTCAGTATGAGTTTATATAACTGCTATGCTAAATTTTAGGAACTACAGGAACTGTCAGCATGAGTTTATAGAATTACCATGCTAAATTTTAAGAACTATATGAACTGTCAGTAAGAGTTTATAGAATTACCACGCTAAATTTTAGGAACTATAGCAACTGTCAGTAAGAGTTTATAGAATTACCATGCTAAATTTTAGGAACTATAGGAACTGTCAGTAAGCGTTTATAGAATTACCACGCTAAATTTTAGGAACTATAGGAACTGTCAGTAAGAGTTTATAGAATTACCACGCTAAATTTTAGGAACTATAGGAACTGTCAGTAAGCGTTTATAGAATTACCACGCTAAATTTTAGGAACTATAGGAACTGTCAGTAAGAGTTTATAGAATTACCACGCTAAATTTTAGGAACTATAGGAACTGTCAGTAAGAGTTTATAGAATCCATGCTAAATTTTAGGAACTATAGGAACTGTCAGTAAGAGTTTATAGAATTACCATGCTAAATTTAAGGAACTACAGGAACTGTCAGAAAATCTCTATAAAAGTAGATGAAAAGTCATGCTAACTTATAAAACGAACTGATCTATTAAGATGAGTTTAAACAATTAAACAACAAAACATGGTTGTTCTATGGAACCAACAATCTGTCAGAATAATGTTATGCAGCCAAAAGTGGGCGGGGACACGTTTGTTAAATGAAATAAGACTTCCATTGTTTTTTTTTAAGGGAGAGTTCCCATGCAGATAGTAATGGTTCCTCCATGCGTTAAGGCGAATGGGGAATATTGTGTTCATATCCCTATTTGTCAATGACGCCATTTATGGATGATATGGGGGGTATTACGCAAGGCCGCCCTACTTTACAAGGAATACCCGGTACCCTTTTAAGGCTGAGGTAAAAAGCAAATAACACCAGGGCTAAAACTAAGAATAGCAAAATGTTACATCTTCTCAATATTCTTTAATGGTGCAGAAACATGGACATTAGACAAGAAGACAGAACAGAAAATTTAAGCCTTTGAAATGTGGATTTATAGAAGAATAGGTAGAATTGGATGGAAAGAAAAGAAAACAAACGGTGACGTTTTGAAACAAATACAAATGAAAAGAGAACCATTAAACACAATTAGAACAAGACAAATGAAATTGTTGGGGCGTGTTAAAAGATACAACATCCTAATAAAAGTAGTATTGAAGGGAAAATACAAGGTAAAAAAGGCAGAGGCAAACCAAGACTAACCTGGACGAGTAATGTCAAAAGATGGACAAGTCAACCTATGACAATCTGCACCATCAAAGCAAGAGACATGGTGTAATGGCGCTCCGTGGTTGCCAGCCTTCGATGCGGAGACGGCACTCGATGATGATGATGAAAAGGTAAAGATAAAAGCGTTTAAAATAAACATAACATGGTATTAAGCAGCTAAACCTAAAGAGAAGCGAGACAAACTACGACGATTAGACAAAAAGCTTTTCGCGTAAGAAACAACAAATATTGGCACAAACACAAAAATGAAACCAAAGCTCCAGCAGGAAACAGGACAAAGAGTCAAGTCGGCACGATCACACGACTTGAACGCTGAAGAAGAAGTAGAAGATGATGATGATGATGATGAAGGTGAAGAATTAGAATAATAATAAAAATAATAATAATAATAAGAAGAAGAAGATGATGAATTTGATGATGATGGTGATGAAGATGAAGAATTATAATATTAATAATAATAAAAAGAAGACGATGCTGATGAAATGGATGATGATGATGATGATGATGAAGATGAAGATGAAGATGAAGATGAAGATGAAGAACTAGAATAATAATAAAAATAAGAAGAAAAAAGAAGATGATGGTTATGATGATGATGATGATGATGATGATGATGATGAAGAATTAGAATAATAATAAAAATAAGATGAAGAGGAAGAAGATGATGATGATGATGATGAAGATCTAGAATAATAATAAAACTAAGAAGAAGAAGAGAAGAAAGGTAAATACTTTACTAAAAATGGCGATGAGCTCGTGTGGTCTGAATAACCGGAAGAAGAAGTGTGGCCAGCATCCGTTACAGATAGAAGCATGCAATGAATGAGTGAGTCGATGTATTGTAATACACAACATTGGTATAGCGAATTTTTGAACGCCAGTTGTGAAGATTAAGGTTAATTTCACAACCATTGTTTGAAATAATTCAATATATATTGTCCCATACAGACCACCCAACCGTCCACCCTGAGCCACTGATATCTACACTTTTAATTTAGAAAAAAAAGTTCTTTTGAAATGCCAGACGAAATCATTATCATTATCAAGTACCAAACCTACTGGTGTAGGTGATCATGTCTCTCTACAACTTTCAATCTCGACAGTTATTTATCATTTATGTTCTTGACCTTCTGCCAAGCCATTCTCTTAATGAGAATCTTAAGCTGTCTGGTATCTTTTCTTTTTGCTTCCCTCTATCTCTTCGTCCCACAATTTTCCAGGTTGTTACAATATGTTCCAGCTGTTCTCCTCTCATTACATGGCCAAAAAATTATGATTGTTTCTTCATAATATTGGAAATTAGCTCTCTATTTGATTTGGCCTCTTTCAGAACGTTTTCATTACTCTTCTTAGGTGTCCATGGTATTCTCAACATTCTTCCATAAAACCACATTTCTACAGACTCCAGTGATTTTCTTGTCTGTTGTCTTATTGTCCATGATTCACATCCTTATGTTAAGACTGGCACTACATAACATTGAAGAACTCTTTTTGTTCTTTCTATTGTCAAAAATTGATTGCATAGAATCTTCCTCATTTTTTGGAAAGCTGCTTTTGCCTGACCCATTCTGCATGTCATCTCTGTTGTACATCTACCATCTGAGGTTAACAAAGTTCCCAAATATTTAAATTCATTTACCTGTTTTAATATTGTTCCACTTGTCTTTATTTTGCACTGAGGTGATGTCTGTTTCTTTTTTGCTACCATTGTTTCTGTCTTTTTGCTATTAAGGCTGGGTCATTTATTTTTGCTTTCTTTCACTATAATGTCTAACATTTCTTGCAACTCATTTTCACTCTTAGCGATTAATACTGTATCATCAGCAGAAAAAAAAAGTAAAGTACCCCCGTCACGCCAAGTGGCGTATAGGGAAATATGGTGTTAGTGACCCTATATTTTACAGACCTTCAGCACATGATTTTTGGGGTAATGTGGTCAGTATTACGCCCGTGCTGCTTTACTTTCCCAGAAAAAAAATCCGGTACCCATTTTAAGGCTGGGTGAACCCGGAAGCCGTCGGTCGGGCATCGAACCCTACCCCTTGTTCTTTGTAGTCCAGTTCACTAACCACTGAGCTATCGGTATCATCAGCATACCTTAGATTATTTATATTATGACTACCGATTGCTATACTTTTGAAATGCCAGACGAGATACATGATAGTAAGTATACGTCTGATGGGCGGCATTATAGTGCAAGGAAGCTTTTGTATAAACACGAGTTTCAAGTTCAGCAACACGAGGGTTTGTTGAGGGTGGATTTAGAATATAAATGCGGGAGATCCGAGTCGAATTGGTAGGCCTGGGTTCCATCACGTGAATGATGCACGAGAGACGCCCACTGGAATAGAATGTACAACCTGCACTATTGCAGTGTCAACTGGAGACAGTTGCTTTAATGCGATTTCTCTTAGCCCCCGCCACAACCCCATCCTTTTCTGCAAACCGCTATTTATATGACAACCACGCACGTCTCGGTGATTCTCACGTGGAAAGGCGTGGTACCGTCTTTAAACTATTAGTATTTCTTTCTTGGCTGTTCTGTATTAACTCGAAGGCCAGTTAATGCCACCATTGCAGAAGCTAAAGAAGAAGAAAGAAAACAAGAAAAAGAAAAAAAGAAAGAAAGAAAACAAGAAAAAGAAAAAAAAAGAAAGAAAGAAAGAAAAGGAAGAAAGAAAGAAAATAAAAGAAAGAAAAAAAGAAAGAAAGAGAAAGAGAAGGAAAGAAAAATAGAAAAAAAAGAAATAAAAGCAATAAAGAACTTTACTGTTCTCTATACGCCCAATATCTACAAGATCCCACCGTCATACATTAAAAGAAAGATAAATGGGGTATCTCAGAATCGTATTGTGCTTTATACAAGCAGCTATGTTTGCGCTTTTAAGCCCTAAACATCCGACATTAGTTTGTATTTTTTGTACCCGTTTTGCATTCCCTCTCAATTTCACTCCTTTACCAGGAGGCAATCCCCGGATAGCAGCAGAAATGGAAGTTGTCAGCGACCCAACAGCTGATGGCTAGCGCCAGGATCGGTGAACCAGAACTATCCATACCCTAATCCACCTCTCCGTGGTGCCTTCAGAAACAAACTAAAATGTGTAGTATAGCCATGCGAGTAGGGATCAAAGAGTGAAGATAAACCGGTACTCAAAAATAACACGCTGAAGTCGGATGTGTTGGGTCGAAAGGCGCAAATATCAATGTTTTACTGCGAACCATGACACAACATTTACACGCCACTTAACGACCTTTTAAGGGCGGACGACAAAGAGGTATATTCCTGTAGTCATTGGGCGAACGCAAGCAAGCAAGCAATCTTCTTTAGTTGGTCTCGAGGCAAGACGTCGGCCTCAAGACAGAGAGGATGTGGGTTCAAATCACGGCTGCCACCAGCTATGAGTCATTGGTAGCTTTTAGCTATGTTGCTGTCGACGCCTTTTCGCAACTCCATTGTAACAACAACTCCATTGTAATAATAACTCCATTATAACAACAACTCCATTGTAACAACAACTCCATTATAACAACAACTCCATTGTAATAATAACTCCATTATAACAACAACTCCAATGTAATAATAACTCCATTATAACAACAACTCCATTATAACAACAACTCCATTATAAATACAACTCAATTGTAACAACTACTCCATTGTAACAACAACTCCATTATAAATACAACTCCATTGTAACAACAACTCCATTGTAATAACAACTCCATTGTAACAAAAACATCATTGTAACAACTGTTCCATTGTAGTAACAACTCCATTGTAATAACAACTCCATTGTAACACAACTCCGTTATAACAACTCCATTGTAACAACAAATATATTGCAACAACAACTCCATTATAACAACTCCAATGTAACATCAACTCCAATGTAACAACTCCATTATAACAACTCCAATGTAACAACTCCAATGTAACAACTCCATTAAAATAACTCCAATGTAACATCAACTCCAATGTAACAACTCCATTGTAACAACTACAATGTAACATCAACTCCAATGTAACAACTCCATTGTAACAACTACAATGTAACATCAACTCCAATGTAACAACTCCATTGTAACAACTACAATGTAACATCAACTCCAATGTAACAACTCCATTGTAACAACTACAATGTAACAACAACTCCATTGTAACAACAAGTCCATTATAACAACAACAACTCCAATGTAACAACAATTCCATTGTAAATACAACTCCAATGTAACAACAACTCCATTATAACAACAACTCCAATGTAACAACAACTCCATTATAACAACAACTTCATTGTAACAACTTCAATGTAACAACAACTCCATTATAAAAACAACTCCAATGTAACAACAACTCCATTGTAACAACAACTCCATTATAAAAACAACTCCATTATAAAAACAACTCCAATGTAACAACAACTCCATTATAAAAACAACTCCATTATAAAAACAACTCCATTATAAAAACAACTCCATTATAAAAACAACTCCAATGTAACAACAACTCCATTATAAAAACAACTCCATTATAAAAACAACTCCATTATAAAAACAACTCCATTATAAAAACAACTCCATTATAAAAACAACCCCATTATAAAAACAACTCCAATGTAACAACAACTCCATTATAACAACAACTCCATTGTAACAACAACTCCATTATAAAAACAACTCCATTATAAAAACTACTCCAATGTAACAACAACTCCATTATAAAAACAACTCCATTATAAAAACAACTCCATTGTAACAACAACTCCATTATAAAAACAACTCCATTATAAAAACAACTCCATTGTAACAACAACTCCTTTATAAAAACAACTCCAATGTAACAACAACTCCATTATAAAAACAACTCCAATGTAACAACAACTCCATTATAACAACAACTCCATTATAACAACAACTCCATTATAAAAACAACTCCATTATAAAAACAACTCCAATGTAACAACAACTCCATTATAAAAACAACTCCAATGTAACAACAACTCCATTATAAAAACAACTCCAATGTAACAACGACTCCATTATAACAACAACTCCATTGTAACAACAACTCCATTATAAAAACAACTCCATTATAAAAACAACTCCAATGTAACAACAACTCCATTATAAAAACAACTCCAATGTAACAACAACTCCATTATAAAAACAACTCCAATGTAACAACAACTCCATTATAAAAACAACTCCAATGTAACAACAACTCCATTATAAAAACAACTCCAATGTAACAACAACTCCATTATAACAACAACTCCATTGTAACAACTCCAATGTAACAACAACTCCATTATAAAAACAACTCCAATGTAACAACAACTCCATTATAACAACAACTCCATTGTAACAACAAATCCATTATAACCACAACTCCATTATAACATCTCCATTATAGCAACATCTCAATTATAACAACTCCATTATAACATCTCCATTATATCTGCTCCATTATAACAATAACTCAATTATAATAACAACTCCATTATAACATCTCCATTATATCTACTCCATTATAACAATAACTCCATTATAATAATAACTCCATTATAACATCTCCATTATATCTACTCTATTATAACAACAACTCTATTATAACAACTCCATTATAACAACTCCATTATAACATCTCCATTATATCTACTCCATGTTATAACAATAACTCCATTATAATAACAACTCCATTATAACATCTCCATTATATCTAATCTATTATAACAACAACAACCCCCTTATAACAACATCTCTATTATAACAACTCTATTATAACAATAACTCCATTATAAATTGTTTAATTTCGGCGTGACTGGAAAAATGGAACAGCCAAACTTATCAATCGCAAACAGAAGGTCAGCATGATGAAAAGAATCAGAAGACCAAACTCCAGCAGGATAATTACCACCTTCAGGATCGACAGAAACAATCCATCATCTGCTGACTAGGTACATCACAATCGACTTCGAAACCACATGCGCATAAAGATAAGATTATATATACATTGAAAACATACGTTATTGAATTATTTTTGTATCATCATCATTGCGCTCCGAACATGTCCATAGGTGTTCAGATCCCCTCCTCAGCAAGTCTCGAAGTGTCCAGCGACTGACGACTCCAGTTCTATGTTGATTGATTAGTCTTCTTACACGCCCACTAAGTTTCTCGTTTCTGGCTGTGCCCATCTTAACTCCCATCTCTTTCATCCGTAGGAGTAACGTGGACTCATGGTTGTCGAAGTCCTGTGCCCTTCCCATATCTCGGAGGGCATCGATGACGATCGCCCGATCCATTGGTTGACCGTCCTCAACAATAGCGCAGCTAGCCAACCTATCCGCTCTTTCATTTCCCCGTACTCCAGCATGTCCAGAAACGTAGACAAAGGCGACCTTAGGTATTTTTTACTTCTGCAATTAATCTACCCATTGCATGCGTAGATAGCCCGCCTCGACCTTTCTTATCTTTCTGGTGGAATCACTCAGTATGCAGTGGTGGGTGTAGTCTTGAGACTCTAACCAGATGAATGCTCTGGTCACTGCCATCACCTCCATCATCATGTTGCTCGTGGTCATGACGTATGCACCACTGTCTTCCTTGATTATTCTGCTTACCGAGCGTGCTGTAAATGCCCATGCACTCCTTTGGTGTCGTATTACAGATCCGTCTGTATAGATGACTGCATCTTTCTCATCCCAGATGAGACCATTGACCTCCACATTGACCACGACTGAGCTCTGTTCCCTACATTTCCTGTCGAGTGTGATATCACACGAGAATTGTCCCCGTGAATGACGAAGGCACAGGTATCCACTCCCGCCAGCGTTATACACACGTGTACAGATGCACACAGATGCCACTGACTGCATCACTCATTTAACAATTGTCACACGTCTTCTTCTTCTTTTACTTTTGCGTAACTTTTAGATATCAATATTAATATGCTCGAAGAAAGCGTTTAGCCGCTCAAGGTTGGTTATATTTCCATGATGTCTGTCCTGGTATGGTACCGGTTATGGCCGCAAGAGCCTTCTTAGTGTTGATGTTTGATCAATCGATCTTGTGCTTTCTGTCTGTGACTTCACGTATTTTACAGGACCGCAGCCAGGACAATGATGCCTCGAGAGATTCATTCTTGCGAGACAGAGCAACATTACAAGTACAACTTTCGGTCCTTTACAGAAGCAGTTAAAGGCTAACGCGTTCACCGAAAAGGCAACTACTTTGCAGATACAGACCTTAGAAAACGAAAGAAGAATAAGAAGATAAAGTAGAGGAAGATGATGACGTGGATTAATAAGAAGAAGAGGTGATGAAGATAATAATAATGAAGAAGATGATGATGATTAAAAAGATGGCGATAGTGATGATGATGATGTTGGTGAAAATGAAGAAGAGGAAGATGGTGATAATGATGATGAAGATGATGAAAAGAAGACGAAGAAGATGATGATGATGATAAGATGATGAAAAGAAGATGACATTGATAATAAAGAAGAGGAAGAGAAATGTAGTTGATTTAGAAAAGCATCGGCAATAAACGCCTGAAAACGTCAAGGGTTACAACTGAAAACAACTGTTGAAACCCAACAAAACGGCTGCATACGTCATGCGTCGTTATAAGCACGCTAACATGCACACCCACACAGGAACATACAAACATACACTTATGTATACACAAGACGTCGACACACGCAGTCTGCAGGTACAACAGTCTACCAATGTATGTTTGTCCATAATAAATGCAACAGTTTCATTGGCAGAATACGTTTAGATCCTTGAATAATGGATGCCAGGTCTGGCTTTGCGCTTTCAATGCCTAAAACCTGTATGGGCTATTTACTTTGCCATATCTGGCTGGCTTTTCAACGAGCAGAATAAAATTCTTAGAGAATATTTTTTTTTTAAAGACACTTCATCACGGTGATTTTTAGCGACCGCAGCTTGCAAAATATTTGACCTGGAAAGTGAACTACGACCTACATTTTGCTTCTGTGCCGTAGCTAATGTAGGTCATATAAGAATGTTTGACAAGTAGTTCTGATGCAAGTATACCTTCAATTTATGGGCAAATATTAGCACATGTTCTTTATGATATAAGACCATGTTAAGTGTCATTCTGTTAGGTAAATTTGGCTCTAATAATGTTATCTGCGTGTTTGTATTGTTAAAGTGCGCAAAAAGATGCAGGTAGTCTGGTTGAAAATGTGTGCCTGACCTACATTTAATGACAGGAGGTAGGCTTTGAACGATAAATTACAACAGAAATAAGTTTGCTTATGAGAAGACTATCATGTATAAGTAAGTAAAGAACCCGGTCACGTCAACTGGTGTATAGGAAATATGGTGTTAGTGACCATGATTTTTATAGACCTTCCGCACATGATTTTTATAGACCTTCAGCACATGATTTTTATAGACCTTCAGCACATGATTTTTATAGACCTTCAGCACATGATTTTTATAGACCTTCAGCACATGATTTTTATAGACCTTCAGCACATGATTTTTGGGGTAATGTGATAGGTATTACGCCCAGTGAATCTTTACCTTCCCAGAAAAAATATGGTACCCATTAAAGGCTTGGTGAACCCGGAAGCCATCTATTAGGATCGAACCCAACTCTTGTCCTTTGTAGTCCTATTCACTAAACATTGAGTTATCGCAGCTCCCTAGTACCGCGTATGCCATTACAGTATCTCTGTAACTGTTCAGAATTCGAATATAGATCGATTTCATTCGATAGAAAATTGCATCCTTAAAACCTAATGATGTTACATATGATATGATGTTTGTGAAGTAATGCTACATGATCGAGATGTGGGAGAAATATGATGTTTGTGAAGTAATGCTACATGATCGAGATGTGGGAGAAAGCGGGTTCGATTCCGGTAGTGCCGAAAGTTTTTTTCTTTTTTTCCTATGAGGGTTGAAATACAAACTTAGATCCCAACCCATCGCGACTACTGCACAGGACAAGCGGCCTTTATTCTCCGGTCTTACAATTCCTCCTGGCATGCTCCTGTAATAGAAAAGTGCGATAAAGATTTTTTTTTTAATCGAGATTACTTTTACACTCTAGAAAACGAAGAACCACTGCAAAGGCTTTCATGATTTCCATGGTTATGCTGGATAATTTAGAGCTTGTCTTCCGTCCAAGAAATACTGCACTACCAGGTTTTCTATTTCAACAGACTCACCAGGTTTTCTATTTCAACAGACTCACCAGGTTTTCTATTTCAACAGACTCACCAGGTATTGTGCTTCAGCAGATTCACTTTTCACCAGGTATTCTATTTCAACAGACTCACCAGGTATTGTGCTTCAGCAGACCCACATTTCACTAGGTATTCTATTTTAGCAGACCCACATTTCACTAGGGTGTCCGGTTAGCGCAATCGATAGGCGGTTGGCTTACCACGGCAACAGCCGGGGTTCGTTCCCTGGCGAGGACACCTGGGTTTTACTAATTCCCTAAAATTAGTGGGAGCCGCGATAGCTCAGTGGTTAGTGAACTGGACTACTACGGACAAGGGGTAGGGTTCGATCCCAACCGACGGCTCCGGGTTCACCCAGCCTTAAATGGGTACCGGATTTTTCTGGGAAAGTAAAGCAGCACGGGCGTAATACCGACCACATTACCCCAAAAATCATGTGCTGAAGGTCTGTAAAATATAGGGTCACTAACACCATATTTCCCTATACGCCACTTGGCGTGACGGGGGGTACTTTACTTTACTTACTTACATTTCACTAGGTATTCTATTTTAGCAGACCCACATTTCACTAGGTATTCTATTTTAGCAGACCCACATTTCACTAGGTATTCTATTTTAGCAGACCCACATTTCACTAACAGTGGTTAGTGAACTGGACTACAAAGGACAAGTGGTAGAGTTCGATCCTAACCGACGACTTCCGGGTTCACCCTGCCTTTAATGGGTACCTGATTTTTTTCATGGAAAGTGAAGCGGCAGGGGCGTAATAAGGACCACATTACCCCAAAAATCATATGCCGAAGGTCTGTAAAATATATGGTCACTAACACCATATTCCATATACGCCAATTGGCGTGACGGGGGTACTTTACTTTATTATGGATTACAAAGGACAAGGGGTAGGGTTCGATCCCTACCGACGGCTTCCGGGTTCATCCAGCCTTTAATGGGTACCGGATTTTTTTTTCTGGGAAAGTGAAGCGGCACGGGCGTGATACCGACCACATTACCCCAAAATCATGTGCCGAAGGTCTGTAAAATTTATGGTCACTAACACCATATTCGCTATACGCCACTTGGCGTGACAGTGGGTACTTTACTTTTTATTTTTTTTACCTTTCACCAGGCATTCTGTTTCAGCAGACTCACCTTTCACTAAGTATTCTATTTTAGCAGACCCACCTTTCACTAAGTATTCTATTTTAGCAGACCCACTTTTCCCTCAGTATTCTATTTTAGCAGACTCACCTTTCACTAAGTATTCTATTTTAGCAGACCCACCTTTCACTAAGTATTCTATTTCAGAAGACTCACCTTTCACTAAGTATTCTATTTTAACAGACTCACCTTTCTCTAGGTATTATTTTTCCACACGTTCACCTTTTACTGTGCATTCTGTTTCCAAAGGACCCACCAGTGTTGACATGGTTATCTCAATAATCTGTTTTTTTTAATACCTCAGTCTGGTGTGTTATCAACGAGCCCAACTTTGAATCAAATTAAGGTCTTATTTAACAGTGGTTCGCCTGAAACTTAAAGCACCTACATCCATACCTCTATGTTTTCATATTGTCCTTTGACTTTTTTCATATTTTCCCCTGTCCCTTCATGTTTTCCCTTGTTTTTTTTCCCCACAACAAACCGATTCCGGCAAGATATTTACGCGTTTCTTCAAAATGACCAGAATTTCCTGAAAACTTATATGTACTCACAGAGAGGTTTACAGTGTTTGAATTTTAACAAGTTGAACAAAAAATAAGATTTATTTAAAAGTCACAAAGATGTTCAAAACATTGCTGATGGTGTTCTAATGTTCTTCTTCTATCCTTCCTCTGCTGCCGTTGGCGTCGAGGGGAGAAACAATCTGCGATTCTTTGCTCTTCTGTTGGCCTCTTCTGATGTTATTCCTCCTAGTGACTCTAGTACTCCCTTTATCCATCTCTTTCTCGGCCTTCCTCTTAATCTGGCGTTTTCGTAGCGTTTGTTTATGGCTCTTTGAGTCATTGTTAGTTCTTTTTGTCTTGTTATGTGGCCGAACCAATTTATCTGTTGTTTCTTTATGTATTCGATGGCTGGTTCAATTTCGAGTTTCTTCATCAGGTCAGTGTTTCTTACTCTGTCCCTTAAGCTGTTCCCTGTCATTCATCTGACACATTTCATTTCGGTGGTCGTTATCTTTCTTATTGTTCTAGAGTCCAGCGTCCAATTCTGGCACTGATAGCACAGAGTTGGTAGAAAAATTGATTTGTATATTGCCCTTTTTGCTTCCGTAGTTATTGCTTTGTTTTCAATAGTGTTGATACTTGGCCTATAACTTGGCACGCTTTGTTACACCTTTTATCTATCTCTGTCTCTATGTTTCTAATCTTCAAGATGTTCAAACCATTGCTGATGATGTTTTAATGTTGAAGATGTACATACATACATACACACACACACACACAGAAGACAGCAACTAAACAAACAATAAAGTTACCTCACACACACACACACAGAGCAAGTAGATGACGCAGCAACTAAATAAAAAAGTAAACTAGTACCTTATAAGAAAGAAAGAATACCTCATTAAAAAGAAAGAAGACCTCTTTAGAACGAAAGAATACCTCATTATAAAGAAAGAATACCTCATTAGAAAGAGAGAATTCCTTATTAGAAAGAAAGAATACCTCATTAGAAAGAGAGAATTCCTCATTAGAAAGAAATAATACCTCATTAGAAAGAAAGAATACTTCATTAGAAAGAAAGAATACCTGATTAGATAGAAAGAATACCTCATTAGAAAGAAATAATACCTCATTAGAAAGAAAGAATACCTCATTAGAAAGAAAGAATACTTCATTAGAAAGAAAGAATACCTCATTAGAAAGAAAGAATACCTCATTAGAAAGAAAGAATACCTCATTAGAAAGAAAGAATTCCTATAAGCGAGAAAACTATTAACAATGTCAGAACCTATCGAAGCAATAAATAAAGCACAAAGCAAAACACATAAAGAAACACTACTTACTAAAATAAACCAAAAGAAAAAACTAATTAAAGAATAAAATAAGCAGACCTAATTAAAAACAAAAATGAAAGCTTTTGATTAGACAAAAAAGAACAAAGAAATAATCTTACATAATTAGACAGAAATCATCATCATCGTTGAGTGCTGTTTCCGAAGATTGACTACCATGAAATGCTTTGATGGTGCAGGTTGTCAAAGGCTGACTTGTCCATCTTTTGTATTACTTCTCTATGTTAGTCTTAGTCTGCCTCTTTTACCTTGTATTTTTCCTTTGAGGATTACTCCCAGTAGGCTTATAAGAAAGTAAGCATTTAACAAAATAGAAAAGAGAGTACATTACAAAGGAAAAAGGGAAAGAATTTTACTAAATAGACAGAAAACAAGGCATCGAACGAAATCAACAGTTAGATTTGTTAATATACCCTTATTATCATTTGGTGTGTTTGTTGTTCGTCCAGCTGAAGGCCTCTTGGCCAAAGCGTTGATTTTTGTTTCGTCCATTTCCACGTAAAGCTGTCACCATACCACTTTTTTCCTCTTTTTTTAGTATTGCTTTTATCATCAGCTTTACAGCAGCTTCGCATCTCTACGCATCTTGGTGCATCTTGGTGCATCTTGGTGCATCTTGGTGCATCTTTGTGCATCTTGATGCCTTTATCTCATCGAAGGAAATGAATCACTTAACTTGACAGAAAGATAGCAACTCAGCAAACACACACACACACACAAAACTGAAAGCTTTTAGATAAACAGCAAGAAATTACATACCTAAACGAAACAGTCTCATAGTTTAATGTGTAACGTTGAGATCGATATGGTTCGATTTAGCAGTTCAAAGTCTATGAGCACTGGCCAGCTGCTCTTAATTCTTCATTGGAAATGTGCACACGTTATGTCCGTGATTTCCCGTATGTTCCCTTCCCATGACCCCTGGGCCACGTGAGTAGTAGGAGGTGGACACAATGCTCCTGGTTTTTTAGTTGACCAAAGAGAAGGAGGAAAGGAGAAAGATTTCCTCCTTCAAGTACAAGAGTTATATAGAGACTACGGCAAGCCGCGGCAAGCTGCGGCAAGCCAGAGTGATGTCATGATATATATGTATATATGAATAGGGGTTGTATAGTGCATGAAGGGGTGAGTCATGTATTGGACATCAGTTTTTCCCGCCAAAGTGACTTCCAATAGGAGCTAGTGTGTGTGTGTGTTGTCCGGCTATAGACCACGCCCACTCCGGAAGTGAAACTACCATATTAGGGAGTAGTGATACGTTAGTTATTTCATAGTTATGGTGAGTATATATACATATAATAGTAATAGTAATAGTTATTATATTTACGTGGACGTAAATGGGCCTCGTATTTAAGATATGGACCATAAGTAGGTATATATACATACATATATATTGGCAAATCTTGCTGGCGGTATTAACGAACAGTCATTTTCTCCTACCGTGGCAGCTCAATATCTCCCAACGTTGCCGCTCTCGCGTGAGTTTAATGATTATTGTCTCCAGCGAGCGCGAAACACAACAGGTTATGTAAAAAAAAGGCGCGTACACGATTTAATATATTCATTCGACTTGCGTCGGTCACTCAGTTAACCACAGTGTTAACACGGCTAGATAGGTTCCATATCTGTAAAGTATTAACAGATCCCATGAACACTCTCAAAGTCTCTATTTAGCGAGTTGAGCCTGGAGAATACTCGCCCACATCTAGGACAATTGCATTAATTACCAGCCAGCGTGTTCCTTTAGGCTACCTCTCCAAAAGAGAGAGAGAGAGAAATATATATATATATATAAACTAATTTGCTAGAATAATTCAAACCAATACGCTAATTGGAAGAGCGCTATGGATGTTAGTGAGCAGAGTATTTTACAAAAATCCAACCGCAAGGTTAGCATATCTTATCATATTCTCTCTCCAGCGCTTATTTTTTTTTTTTAGGATATTAAGATAGTCTAACGTTTGAAAATTTCAAATTACTTTAGGTGACGTTTGCCGACGAGTTGGTGACAGTCCATCATTTGGATGATCTTACAGAGGATAGACGCTCAACGTGGATGCAGGTTGCCTGTGACAGGCACAGATTTGCGAGAAGAATAGCAACACCGGCATTAGTTATAGAGCCTATTCTTCAACAAAACTTCAAAACCAGGATAAATAGCGTCGCTTCCAAAAATCGAGAAGGAAACAAGCGCCATAATTAGAGATGTAATAAGTAAACGAACAAAAAACCGTAACTTCTAAAACTATCAAACGTGCGATAAACCTAATACCCAACAAGTCCATGCTGCAATTGACAAACTACCAGTCATACACAACGCGTTTTTTTAAATAATTTTTTCACCTAGCGAAAAACCTACGAGCCTCCCTTTACGATTCTGTCGTGAACGCTAGACTCGCGATATAACAGTTTGCAACCGATGCCTCCAACTACACATCGTAGAAAAACTACAACATGGATATTCTCACAGGGCGGATTTCTATTAAAATGTTTGCAAAACATATATATTAAAATATAAATTTAAAATGTTGGTTTTTCTAAAGAAAAGAGCGTGTTTTTTTTTTTGTGTGTGTTATACATTATTCTTATCAGGTTAATAAACTTGTGGGAATCCATAGTGACTCACCAACTGCCAAACCATTCCTCTGTCTAAACTAGCAAATACCGTTTCGTAATCTTTGTTCAATTGTTATACGTAGAGTAGTTATGTGATCAGCACATGAGCTGTTCTTCCTAAAAAATACGTGTGCGTCTCTCAAATGTTTCTCTGTGACCTTTTTTTTAGTCTCTCCAGAATAAATCTACTTAATTTTTTGTATTCATCCTGGCACTGATAGCAGCATAATGCCCATATAATATGTACACCCCTGTAAACTTCCTTTCTAATGGTAGTTGATCATATAACCTTCTTCCGTCTCCCAAATGTTATCTAATAGAGTATGTAACATCATGGTAGAGGTGTTAATACTCCGAAGGAATTTCATCTGGCCCTATGGCTTTACCATTTTTTAAATAACTTCTACTGGTAGTATATCTTGAGGATTATTTGAGCCGGGTCTGTTCCAAAAGTTCTTCAAAGTGCTATTTCCATCTCTCTAGGTGTTCCCTTATAGTACTAGGCAGATTTCCTGTCTTATCTCTAATAAAGACAGCAATCTGTTTGCATTTTCCACACAATTTTCTGTGTACGGTTGTACAGTGCTTTATAATTCCTTTTATTTGCTGCTTCCTCTGCCTCTTTAGCTAGATCATCTATATATTTCCGCTGGCCACTTTTACTCTCTCCAGAACGATTCTGCGTAATATATTTCTTGGCACTGATAACGGCTACCATGGAGCGTCATTCCGCTCTGTCTCTTGCTTTAATGGTGCACGCTGTCATAGGCTGACGTGTTTATCTTTGATGTTACTCGTCCATGTTAGTCGTGGTCTGCCTTTCCCGCTTTTACTTAGTATTTTCCCCTCCAGGATTACTTTTAGTAGACTGTTGTATCTTTTAACATGGCCCAAAAACCGCATTTGTCTTGTTTGAATTGTGCTTAGTAGTTCTCTTTTCGTTGTTAGTTGTTTTAAGACTTCATCGGTGTTTTCTTTTCCTTCCATCCAATTCTACCTATTCTTCTATATACCACATATCAAAGGCTTCAGTTGTCTGTTCAGTTTTCCTGTCTAACGTCCCTGTTTATGCACCATTTAGGAATGTTGAGAAGACAACATTTTGCTATTCTTAGTTTTAGCCCTGATCTTATTTGCTTTGATGTTAGTATATTTTTCATGGCATTAACGTTATTTTTCACCATTCATATTCTTTTGCTTATTTCAATTTTACATTTTCATTTACTGGTTATAGTATGTACAAGGTAGTTGTAGCTCTGAACTATCTCCAAGTCTTTTCCGT
Organism: Megaustenia siamemsis; assembly: GCA_032433765.1. Taxonomy (NCBI): domain Eukaryota; kingdom Metazoa; phylum Mollusca; class Gastropoda; order Stylommatophora; family Ariophantidae; genus Megaustenia; species Megaustenia siamemsis. Next base: position 80,232,450 of record JAVIAB010000125.1, on the reverse strand, counting down.
CAATTTTGATATCCACTTGCTGGTTTTGAATATTTTCTTTGTTAATTGTCATAGTTTACTTTCTTTTGATATTCATATTTAATCCATATTTATTTATTTTTTTTGCTTGTCATGTTTAATTCATTAAGTAATGTTGTAGATCTTTATGATTTTCTGGTACTAATACAGTATCATCAGCATATTTTAGGTTAATGATCATCTCTCCATTAATGTTTAGGTATGGCATTTATGTGATGTTTTAAAGATTTTCTCGGTGTATATACTGCACAAGCATGGTGATAGGATGCATCCATGTTTTACTCCTCTTTTTTATAAAATAGGTATCGAGTTCTCTTTGTTATATTTTATTATCGCTGTTTGCCCGCAGTATAAATTATTTATCTCAGTCATCCTTTAAAACTGGGAACTATTGATATGGTGATACGAGGGATCAACAACAATATATTTTTCTGACACCGTAATCTCTGATAAACTCACAGACAGCGTTACGAGTGACATCGATAATTTTTTTTGTTTGGAAAAGTTGAGATAGTTTAACAGCTGTTGAACGGGCTCTGTTCAATATTGGATATTCAGATGAGACCAAAATCAAAGCAGAATCCATAATTACCGAGCTAGGCGAAACACTGGGATGTGCTGTTGGTGACAAATGTGAAAAAGATGATGGTGTTATTGTCGAAACACCATGATGGTTGAGTGAACATGTTGTTGACATGTCAGATACGGTTGTCGTTAATGTTGCTGACAACAACAATTTTTTTATTTGGTGATGAGTATGTGAAAATCGTGATGTCATTTGTATCTTACATGTGTTGAAGCGAAGAGATTTCCATCTTGCAGATACACCTGCAAATGATCGCCTTTCCAGCAAAGTTCCTACACAAGGGAGAAGGCTGATGGGTCTGTAATTCTTGGAGATCAATTTTATTTGTGACTTTTCAGAGTCAAGGTATGGTATGTAGAGATCTCCTCCCACACAGATGATGCTTGTCCTAAGTGTCAAATATTGTTAACGATCCTGAAAAACCAGTCATCGAGGTGGCATTGTCGACAGGTTTGAAGAAATTAATGTCGAACTCTGATATTGACAAATACATATCTCTCCCCAATTATCAGTATAGATCTGTCTGACATCATATGGAAGAATATCTAAAGCAGCATCGTCAACTGTTAGTTTCCTTCTTTTCGCAGAACACCCAGTTTCCACTCGATGTGATAGCTCGTTTGTGTGACACTGATGAAGAAGTAGAAGGAGACTGTATGGGGAACGATGAATACTGCTGTAGTTCGTATGTAAATTGTCGCTACTATTAAACGACGAACTGTAAAGAGGCCGTATGGGTGAGTGGTAGCGATACAGGTAGTGATATTGCATTTTTGGTTTTCTAGATGTTTTTTTTTTCCTTCAGATTGGTGAGGTGCATTTGCACACGAAATATCACCAATAGTTTTGTTTTCACTAGCAGAAAATCACCATAGACTTTTTTCTCCCACAGATCCTCATTTCTTATCTTATATCCGAACTTATCTTGGAACTAATTTCCGACGTATTTGTGACACAGGTGACTTCCTACCGCTGAGAGTTATTTTCACGATGCATCGTTTAAGAGCTGTTGAACGGGGCTCTTTTCAATATTGGATATTCAGATGAGTCCAGAATCCATAATGACTGAGCTACTCGAAACACTGATATGTGCTGTTGGTGACACATGTGAAAAAAGATGATGGCGTTGTTGTCGAAACATCATGATGGCTGAGTGAACATGTTGTTGACATGACAGATACTGTTGTCGTTATTGATGCTGACAAAACAGTTTGTTTTCGGTGATGAGCATGTGAAATGTTGTATCTCCCTATCAACCGACAACATTGTAAAAACTTGTAGTCGGTGGCTCTGGTGTACGACTCGTTACGACAGAGGTTGACACACTCACAGAGTTTGTAGTGTCAACATAAGAACATACCCAGATTTGTCGACGCATCAGAGATTGTAGGATCAGCACAGTTGACATGTTCATGTGCCTCAACTCACACTCGATTGTAATGTCTCTGCTCTACATGTATTATCGGTGTTCTTGTAGTCGACACTGTCGTGGTGTGATCGTTCAAGATGTCATAGATGTCGACACACTAGGCTGTAATGTCGGTGATATATGTGATGGTATTGGTGTCGGGAGAACACAATTTGTAATATCAACACCCCACATTCTCTCTTATTAACAACTAGTCGAGTCACCTTTCATGATAAGCGTGGTCGGTGACGCACACATTTTATGTTGTTTTAATGGTGTCGAGCAAAATTTAATATCAAAATATATCAAAAATGTTCAATTTTTTTTAATGTTGATGTAGTTGTAGTCTTGCGCGCATCAGAATAACGAGATCCCCATCACTGAGACCGGTGTCGACACGCTCTCTGTTTTGTGTGAGATATATCAACTGAACGTATGTTTTGTTTCTACCCTAGCTGTGTTCGAGTAAGTTGGTTTTTGTGTACCAGATCAACCTTTTATTCATCATCTTCCACAGCAACATTCCTACATAAGGGAGCAGGCAGATGGGTCTGTAATTCTCGGAGATCATTTTTCTCGTGTGTGACTTTTCTGAGTCAAGGTATGGTATGCAGAGATCTCCTCCCAAGCAGATGATACGTGTCCTAAGTGTCAAATATTGTTAACGATCATGAAAAACCAGTCATCGAGGTGGCATTTTCGACAGGCTTGAAGAAATCAATGTCGAACTTTGACATTGACAAATACCTGAACATTGTCCTTCACCCTCATTGTAATGTTTAAGTAAGATTTCCTGGAATGAAATTCGACATCTAGGTGATCAGCGCGTCAAACATATCATAGGATGTGATTGAGCTCGATGTTTTACATCCCCTTTGACTGGAGGATGATGAGCCTGTAAATCATGGAAGCCGTGTTGTCATCGAACGGTCTAGGTATGGTATGTAGAGATCTCCTTCCAGGTAGATAATTCATGTCTTGAGTGTCAAATTCGGTTAACGATCCTGAAAAAAGACATGATGACGGAATCCTCGAGGTGTGAGGAATATTGTTATAAGACCATGATTAGCATGTACCACACCAACGGACGTAGACAATCATCATACCCGACCACATTTGTCTGTCCACACTGCAACTTATCAGTTCAGTTGTTGAGTGTTTTCCATCTTCTCTCTTTATCGAACACGATCTTTCATTCTTTTTTATTTTACCACTTGTAACCAAGTATTCGAACTTTCCTTTTTTTCATGATGTGCCTGTAAAACATCGATTGTTACTTTCGACTGTTGATTAAGAGCTCTCTTTTTGTGTTGGACTGTTTTCAAACATTCAGGGAACGCTCAAATCCTTCTGAGAAAGGCCACATATGCGGCCTCTAAGCGATTTTTCATTTGGTTGTCTGCTGACCAGCGATGTCACCACCACCTTATGTATACTTGACTCTGACAGGCAATTTTGTGAAAAATAAGAGGGAACCAAGTAGGTATGAACGCCGTATACAAACAAGACATGAGAATCTGTGGTAAAATCGATCTAGCCAGGGGTCTGAGGGTGACATATGTCGAATGATTTGACATGAACCCGCTACTTTTCAACATCTTCACTTTTAAAAATAACACGTGAATCAACTAAGGTATGGATAGCATACTACCCAAAACTGGCGCTTTTTATTCTGCTACGAAGATAGAGATAGTGGACACGATTTATGTACACGATCAGTAGACTGAACTTACCCAATTGTTCAAAAGACTTGAGCAATTGAGTGAGAATCGAGCACTGGTGAACCAGACAAAGACCTTTTCAAATTTGTGTCTCTCCGATCAAAGATATTGTGAACACACTTTCAAAACTTCCACAAGTTAATTCAGAAACTATCGCGATGACCCGCGAAACACGGGTGAGTCGAAAAAAAAAAAAAAAAAACACGAGCCATATTACGACCACCAACCACCCGTGTTTCGCGGGTCATCGCGATAGTTTCTGAATTAACTTGTGGAAGTTTTGAAAGTGTGTTCACAATATCTTTGATCGGAGAGACACAAATTTGAAAAGGTCTTTGTCTGGTTCACCAGTGCTCGATTCTCACTCAATTGCTCAAGTCTTTTGAACAATTGGGTAAGTTCAGTCTACTGATCGTGTACATACATCGTGTCCACTATCTCTATCTTCGTAGCAGAATAAAAGCGCCAGTTTTGGGTAGTATGCTATCCATACCTTAGTTTATTCACGTGTTATTTTTAAAAGTGAAGATGTTGAAAAGTAGCGGGTTCATGTCAAATCATTCGACATATGTCACCCTCAGACCCCTGGCTAGATCGATTTTACCACAGATTCTCATGTCTTGTTTGTATACGGCGTTCATACCTACTTGGTTCCCTCTTATTTTTCACAAAATTGCCTGTCAGAGTCAAGTATACATGAGGTGGTGGTGACATCGCTGGTCAGCAGACAACCAAATGAAAAATCGCTTAGAGGCCGCATATGTGGCCTTTCTCAGAAGTATTTGAGCGTTCCCTGAATGTTTGAAAACAGTCCAACACAAAAAGAGAGCTCTTAATCAACAGTCGAAAGTAACAATCGATGTTTTACAGGCACATCATGAAAAAAAGGAAAGTTCGAATACTTGGTTACAAGTGGTAAAATAAAAAAGAATGAAAGATCGTGTTCGATAAAGAGAGAAGATGGAAAACACTCAACAACTGAACTGATAAGTTGCAGTGTGGACAGACAAATGTGGTCGGGTATGATGATTGTCTACGTCCGTTGGTGTGGTACATGCTAATCATGGTCTTATAACAATATTCCTCACACCTCGAGGATTCCGTCATCATGTCTTTTTTCAGGATCGTTAACCGAATTTGACACTCAAGACATGAATTATCTACCTGGAAGGAGATCTCTACATACCATACCTAGACCGTTCGATGACAACACGGCTTCCATGATTTACAGGCTCATCATCCTCCAGTCAAAGGGGATGTAAAACATCGAGCTCAATCACATCCTATGATATGTTTGACGCGCTGATCACCTAGATGTCGAATTTCATTCCAGGAAATCTTACTTAAACATTACAATGAGGGTGAAGGACAATGTTCAGGTATTTGTCAATGTCAAAGTTCGACATTGATTTCTTCAAGCCTGTCGAAAATGCCACCTCGATGACTGGTTTTTCATGATCGTTAACAATATTTGACACTTAGGACACGTATCATCTGCTTGGGAGGAGATCTCTGCATACCATACCTTGACTCAGAAAAGTCACACACGAGAAAAATGATCTCCGAGAATTACAGACCCATCTGCCTGCTCCCTTATGTAGGAATGTTGCTGTGGAAGATGATGAATAAAAGGTTGATCTGGTACACAAAAACCAACTTACTCGAACACAGCTAGGGTAGAAACAAAACATACGTTCAGTTGATATATCTCACACAAAACAGAGAGCGTGTCGACACCGGTCTCAGTGATGGGGATCTCGTTATTCTGATGCGCGCAAGACTACAACTACATCAACATTAAAAAAAATTGAACATTTTTGATATATTTTGATATTAAATTTTGCTCGACACCATTAAAACAACATAAAATGTGTGCGTCACCGACCACGCTTATCATGAAAGGTGACTCGACTAGTTGTTAATAAGAGAGAATGTGGGGTGTTGATATTACAAATTGTGTTCTCCCGACACCAATACCATCACATATATCACCGACATTACAGCCTAGTGTGTCGACATCTATGACATCTTGAACGATCACACCACGACAGTGTCGACTACAAGAACACCGATAATACATGTAGAGCAGAGACATTACAATCGAGTGTGAGTTGAGGCACATGAACATGTCAACTGTGCTGATCCTACAATCTCTGATGCGTCGACAAATCTGGGTATGTTCTTATGTTGACACTACAAACTCTGTGAGTGTGTCAACCTCTGTCGTAACGAGTCGTACACCAGAGCCACCGACTACAAGTTTTTACAATGTTGTCGGTTGATAGGGAGATACAACATTTCACATGCTCATCACCGAAAACAAACTGTTTTGTCAGCATCAATAACGACAACAGTATCTGTCATGTCAACAACATGTTCACTCAGCCATCATGATGTTTCGACAACAACGCCATCATCTTTTTTCACATGTGTCACCAACAGCACATATCAGTGTTTCGAGTAGCTCAGTCATTATGGATTCTGGACTCATCTGAATATCCAATATTGAAAAGAGCCCCGTTCAACAGCTCTTAAACGATGCATCGTGAAAATAACTCTCAGCGGTAGGAAGTCACCTGTGTCACAAATACGTCGGGAAATTAGTTCCAAGATAAGTTCGGATATAAGATAAGAAATGAGGATCTGTGGGAGAAAAAAGTCTATGGTGATTTTCTGCTAGTGAAAACAAAACTATTGGTGATATTTCGTGTGCAAATGCACCTCACCAATCTGAAGGAAAAAAAAACATCTAGAAAACCAAAAATGCAATATCACTACCTGTATCGCTACCACTCACCCATACGGCCTCTTTACAGTTCGTCGTTTAATAGTAGCGACAATTTACATACGAACTACAGCAGTATTCATCGTTCCCCATACAGTCTCCTTCTACTTCTTCATCAGTGTCACACAAACGAGCTATCACATCGAGTGGAAACTGGGTGTTCTGCGAAAAGAAGGAAACTAACAGTTGACGATGCTGCTTTAGATATTCTTCCATATGATGTCAGACAGATCTATACTGATAATTGGGGAGAGATATGTATTTGTCAATATCAGAGTTCGACATTAATTTCTTCAAACCTGTCGACAATGCCACCTCGATGACTGGTTTTTCAGGATCGTTAACAATATTTGACACTTAGGACAAGCATCATCTGTGTGGGAGGAGATCTCTACATACCATACCTTGACTCTGAAAAGTCACAAATAAAATTGATCTCCAAGAATTACAGACCCATCAGCCTTCTCCCTTGTGTAGGAACTTTGCTGGAAAGGCGATCATTTGCAGGTGTATCTGCAAGATGGAAATCTCTTCGCTTCAACACATGTAAGATACAAATGACATCACGATTTTCACATACTCATCACCAAATAAAAAAATTGTTGTTGTCAGCAACATTAACGACAACCGTATCTGACATGTCAACAACATGTTCACTCAACCATCATGGTGTTTTTCGACAATAACACCATCATCTTTTTCACATTTGTCACCAACAGCACATCCCAGTGTTTCGCCTAGCTCGGTAATTATGGATTCTGCTTTGATTTTGGTCTCATCTGAATATCCAATATTGAACAGAGCCCGTTCAACAGCTGTTAAACTATCTCAACTTTTCCAAACAAAAAAAATTATCGATGTCACTCGTAACGCTGTCTGTGAGTTTATCAGAGATTACGGTGTCAGAAAATATATTGTTGTTGATCCCTCGTATCACCATATCAATAGTTCCCAGTTTTAAAGGATGACTGAGATAAATAATTTATACTGCGGGCAAACAGCGATAATAAAATATAACAAAGAGAACTCGATACCTATTTTATAAAAAAGAGGAGTAAAACATGGATGCATCCTATCACCATGCTTGTGCAGTATATACACCGAGAAAATCTTTAAAACATCACATAAATGCCATACCTAAACATTAATGGAGAGATGATCATTAACCTAAAATATGCTGATGATACTGTATTAGTACCAGAAAATCATAAAGATCTACAACATTACTTAATGAATTAAACATGACAAGCAAAAAAAATAAATAAATATGGATTAAATATGAATATCAAAAGAAAGTAAACTATGACAATTAACAAAGAAAATATTCAAACCAGCAAGTGGATATCAAAATTGACGGAAAAGACTTGGAGATAGTTCAGAGCTACAACTACCTTGTACATACTATAACCAGTAAATGAAAATGTAAAATTGAAATAAGCAAAAGAATATGAATGGTGAAAAATAACGTTAATGCCATGAAAAATATACTAACATCAAAGCAAATAAGATCAGGGCTAAAACTAAGAATAGCAAAATGTTGTCTTCTCAACATTCCTAAATGGTGCATAAACAGGGACGTTAGACAGGAAAACTGAACAGACAACTGAAGCCTTTGATATGTGGTATATAGAAGAATAGGTAGAATTGGATGGAAGGAAAAGAAAACACCGATGAAGTCTTAAAACAACTAACAACGAAAAGAGAACTACTAAGCACAATTCAAACAAGACAAATGCGGTTTTTGGGCCATGTTAAAAGATACAACAGTCTACTAAAAGTAATCCTGGAGGGGAAAATACTAAGTAAAAGCGGGAAAGGCAGACCACGACTAACATGGACGAGTAACATCAAAAGATAAACACGTCAGCCTATGACAGCGTGCACCATTAAAGCAAGAGACAGAGCGGAATGACGCTCCATGGTAGCCGTTATCAGTGCCAAGAAATATATTACGCAGAATCGTTCTGGAGAGAGTAAAAGTGGCCAGCGGAAATATATAGATGATCTAGCTAAAGAGGCAGAGGAAGCAGCAAATAAAAGGAATTATAAAGCACTGTACAACCGTACACAGAAAATTGTGTGGAAAATGCAAACAGATTGCTGTCTTTATTAGAGATAAGACAGGAAATCTGCCTAGTACTATAAGGGAACACCTAGAGAGATGGAAATAGCACTTTGAAGAACTTTTGGAACAGACCCGGCTCAAATAATCCTCAAGATATACTACCAGTAGAAGTTATTTAAAAAATGGTAAAGCCATAGGGCCAGATGAAATTCCTTCGGAGTATTAACACCTCTACCATGATGTTACATACTCTATTAGATAACATTTGGGAGACGGAAGAAGGTTATATGATCAACTACCATTAGAAAGGAAGTTTACAGGGGTGTACATATTATATGGGCATTATGCTGCTATCAGTGCCAGGATGAATACAAAAATTAAGTAGATTTATTCTGGAGAGACTAAAAAAAGGTCACAGAGAAACATTTGAGAGACGCACACGTATTTTTTAGGAAGAACAGCTCATGTGCTGATCACATAACTACTCTACGTATAACAATTGAACAAAGATTACGAAACGGTATTTGCTAGTTTAGACAGAGGAATGGTTTGGCAGTTGGTGAGTCACTATGGATTCCCACAAAGTTTATTAACCTGATAAGAATAATGTATAACACACACAAAAAAAAAAACACGCTCTTTTCTTTAGAAAAACCAACATTTTAAATTTATATTTTAATATATATGTTTTGCAAACATTTTAATAGAAATCCGCCTGTGAGAATATCCATGTTGTAGTTTTTCTACGATGTGTAGTTGGAGGCATCGGTTGCAAACTGTTATATCGCGAGTCTAGCGTTCACGACAGAATCGTAAAGGGAGGCTCGTAGGTTTTTCGCTAGGTGAAAAAATTATTTAAAAAAACGCGTTGTGTATGACTGGTAGTTTGTCAATTGCAGCATGGACTTGTTGGGTATTAGGTTTATCGCACGTTTGATAGTTTTAGAAGTTACGGTTTTTTGTTCGTTTACTTATTACATCTCTAATTATGGCGCTTGTTTCCTTCTCGATTTTTGGAAGCGACGCTATTTATCCTGGTTTTGAAGTTTTGTTGAAGAATAGGCTCTATAACTAATGCCGGTGTTGCTATTCTTCTCGCAAATCTGTGCCTGTCACAGGCAACCTGCATCCACGTTGAGCGTCTATCCTCTGTAAGATCATCCAAATGATGGACTGTCACCAACTCGTCGGCAAACGTCACCTAAAGTAATTTGAAATTTTCAAACGTTAGACTATCTTAATATCCTAAAAAAAAAAAATAAGCGCTGGAGAGAGAATATGATAAGATATGCTAACCTTGCGGTTGGATTTTTGTAAAATACTCTGCTCACTAACATCCATAGCGCTCTTCCCAATTAGCGTATTGGTTTGAATTATTCTAGCAAATTAGTTTATATATATATATTTCTCTCTCTCTCTCTTTTGGAGAGGTAGCCTAAAGGAACACGCTGGCTGGTAATTAATGCAATTGTCCTAGATGTGGGCGAGTATTCTCCAGGCTCAACTCGCTAAATAGAGACTTTGAGAGTGTTCATGGGATCTGTTAATACTTTACAGATATGGAACCTATCTAGCCGTGTTAACACTGTGGTTAACTGAGTGACCGACGCAAGTCGAATGAATATATTAAATCGTGTACGCGCCTTTTTTTTACATAACCTGTTGCGTTTCGCGCTCGCTGGAGACAATAATCATTAAACTCACGCGAGAGCGGCAACGTTGGGAGATATTGAGCTGCCACGGTAGGAGAAAATGACTGTTCGTTAATACCGCCAGCAAGATTTGCCAATATATATGTATGTATATATACCTACTTATGGTCCATATCTTAAATACGAGGCCCATTTACGTCCACGTAAATATAATAACTATTACTATTACTATTATATGTATATATACTCACCATAACTATGAAATAACTAACGTATCACTACTCCCTAATATGGTAGTTTCACTTCCGGAGTGGGCGTGGTCTATAGCCGGACAACACACACACACACTAGCTCCTATTGGAAGTCACTTTGGCGGGAAAAACTGATGTCCAATACATGACTCACCCCTTCATGCACTATACAACCCCTATTCATATATACATATATATCATGACATCACTCTGGCTTGCCGCAGCTTGCCGCGGCTTGCCGTAGTCTCTATATAACTCTTGTACTTGAAGGAGGAAATCTTTCTCCTTTCCTCCTTCTCTTTGGTCAACTAAAAAACCAGGAGCATTGTGTCCACCTCCTACTACTCACGTGATACTAAGTAATTATCAAATCTACCAGAGCATTATGGGAAATGAGCATCAAGTAAAATGGGCTCAAGTAACTCTGATTTTATTTGGTTCATTTTAAGTAGTTAAATACAGTTTATATTACGTAATTGTTTTTCTTTTCCCATCCCTGTGGAGCATAGGTCTTCATGACACTACTTTCCAAGGCGTCTTGTATTCTATGCCTATCTCTTACGACCGATCTCTCGTTGTCTTTCTCATGTTTTTCAACTCTCTTTTCTCCTATTTTCTTCAAGTATATTTTTGCTTTCCTCACAGTCTCCTCATGACAGAATTCGTTTTTATTCATTTTCCTCTCGAGCCAAAGACGTCACATAGCACGGACGTCACAGTTCTCCATGATTGATGATTTGCTGCTTGCTAGTTCTTGTAGGTATTGGATTTTCTTAGTTCCTTGATTGGGCCTTCCCTAGTAATTGTTCTGTGCAGCGATTCTCTTGGTATTCCTTGTTTTCATTTATGGGATGGTTTCCACATGAAGGCCTGTTAGGGAAGTCTTTCTTCGTTCATTCGTACCACATAACCGATGTACTTACAACGCCTTCTTCTTGATAAAAAGTAAAAGTAAGTAAAGTACCCCTGTCACACCAAGTGGCGTATAGGGAATATGGTGTTAGTGACCATACATTTTACAGACCTTCAGCACATGATTTTTGGGGTAATGTGGTCTGTATTACGCCCCTGCCGCTTTACTTTCCCAGAAAAAAATCCAGTACCCATTTAATGCTGGGTGAACCCGGAATTGAGGGACGAAGAGATAGAGGGAAGCAAAGAGAGAAAATACTAGACAGCTTAAGAGAATGGCTTGGCAGAAGGTCAACAACAGAAAGGATCAAGAACTGTCGAGATCGAAAGTTGTGGAGAGATATAATCACCTACGCCAGTAGGCCCGGTACTTGATGATGATGATGATGATGATGATGATGACCCGGAAGCCGTCGGTTGGATCGAAAACTACCTATTGTCCATTGTAATTCAGTTCACTAACCACTGAACTATCGCGGCTCCCCTTCTTATAAGTAAAAAAAAAAAAAGTAAAGTACCCCCGTCACGCCAAGTGGCGTATAGGGAAATATGGTGTTAGTGACCCTATATTTTACAGACCTTCAGCACATGATTTTTTGGGTAATGTGGTTAGTATTACGCCCGTGCTGCTTTACTTTCCCAGAAACAAATTCGGTACCCATTTAAGGCTAGGTGAACCCGGTAGCCGTCAGTTGGGATCGAACCCTACCCCTTGTCCGTGGTAGTCCAGTTCACTAACCACTGAGCTATCGCGGCTCCCCTTCTTAATAAAGTGCGACACATATTCTTGTTTAGATCCGCCTCTGACAGCTTTAACATACAAATATATAAAGAACCAAACAAAAATATTCAATTAACATGGGGAAAATATAGACTAAACAACACGTTCTTTTTCTCATTCACTTCTTCTCATACAGGGGTCCGGGGTAACTGGTTCGTCTCTAGGCAAGACGCCGGTCTCGGGACCGAGAGGCTGTGAGTTCAAATCCCGGCTGCGCCAAATTGGATTTTTATATATGGTTTCACTCTGCGGCAACCACCCCTGGTCTCTGCAGCGACGCCCGGCTTGAAACGTCAAAAACTCATCTACGGAAAAAAAATACTAAGAGTTCCTCCAAAGACGGAGTTATCTGCCTCTGCGGCGAGGGACTCCAGTGCGCACGGATGTCAGGGAAAAACCAGATTAACGCAAAAATTCAGTTCCTAGACTGTAGTGACTTTGCCAGAGGTGAAAGCTGGCGTACGCTACAATAACAAAAATACAGGGATCCAAAACACCGATTAAACAATTGAACTTAGAGCGGTCAGCGACCCATAGCTGACAGCATGTGTCAGGACGGGCGAACAACAAAGCTAATCAAGATCTTGCTACACCTCCCAGCAGTGATCTTGGAAACAGACTATTCAATCTGACTAAGCGAGTAGGGATCGAAGAGAAGAAGTATTCAAAAATGACGTGCTGAAATCGGATGTGTGGGGCCGAAAAACGCAAGCATCCGAGCCTAGCTTCATACCACAATACAACACACTTATACTCGCTCAGCGTTCTTTTAAGGGAGGATGACGAAGAAGGACTGACCATTATTTTGGTGGGCGTTAGGATAAATACATATAGTAATAAAACGTCTTCATACACCTCTTAAGATGTTGTGAAAGATACAAAGCTCTTATTCTTTTTTATTTTCTCTATTTATTTTTAGCCGCGGACGTCAGAAGGAATTTGGCAAAGTCGGAAATAGCAAGTAGAAAATAGAAAGTCGAAAATAGCAAGTCGAAAATATCAAGTCGAAAATAGTAAGTCGAAAATAGCAAGTCGAAAATATCAGGTCGAAAATAGTATGTCGAAAATAGAAAGTCGAAAAAAGCAAGTCGAAAATATCAAGTCGAAAATAGTAAGTTGAAAACAGCAAGTCGAAAATATCAAGTCGAAAATATCAAGTCGAAAATAGTAAGTTGAAAACAGCTAGTCGAAAATATCAAGTCGAAAATATCAAGTCGAAAATAGCAAGTCGAAAATAGCAAGTCGAAAATAGTAAGTCGAAAATAGCAAGTCGAAAATAGCAAGTGGAAAATAGCAAGTCCAAAATAGTAAGTCGAAAATAGTAAGTCGAAAATATCAAGTCGAAAATAGTAAGTCGAAAATATCAAGTCGAAAATATCAAGTCGAAAATTGTAAGTCAAAAATAGTAAGTCGAAAATAGTAAGTCGAAAATAGTAAGTCGAAAATATCAAGTCGAAAATAGTAAGTCGAAAATAGTAAGTTGAAAATAGTAAGTCGAAAATAGTATGTCGAAAATGATCACAGGTCAGGAAAATTTGATAACTAAATCTGTACATGTCGAAGACGGACGTGATTGGTCGAACGGTGCGTATATCGCAGCTTTGTCGTAAACTACGACACAACGTAAATCAGTAAAGTGCAAGTAAAGAGCCTCCGCCACGCGGAGTGGCGTAGAGGGAATATGGTGTTAATGACCATAATTTGTAGAGACCTTCAACACATGATTTTGTGGGGTAATGTGGTCAGTATTACGCCCGTACCACTTTACTTTCCCAGAAAGAATCCGGTACACATTCAAGGCTGGGTGAACCCGGAAGCCGTCGATGAGGATCAAACCCAACCTCTTGTCCTTAATAGTCCAGTTCACTACACGCAACGCACATACTCGCCATTTAAGGGATTCTCTGAAGGATAAGATAAAGTATAAGAAGATATATCCGTTCATATTCAATTCTGGGAGACTGGTTGGTCTCGGGCAAGACGCCGGCGTCGAGACAGAGAGGTTGTGGGTTCAAATCCCAGCTCCGTCAGTTTGGATTGTTATTTATGATTTCTCTCTGCGGCAACCACCCCTGGTCTCAGCATCGAGTCCCGACTTGAAACATTAATTACTCACGGACAGAAAAAATATGAGTACCTCCGAAGACGGAGTTATCTGCCTCTGCGGCGAGGGACCCCTGTGCACACGGCTGCCGGGGGAAACGGATTAACACGCAAATTCTGTTCCTCTCTAGGGACTTCGTCAGAGGTAAAAGCTGGCGAAAAAAAAAAAAACCAGTTAGTCCTTTTTATATGCTCTGTGGAATATATGGCAACCACTAGAAGTCGCCGGGTGTCCGTTAGCGCAATCGATAGGCGGTTGGCTTACCACGGCAACAGCCGGGTTCGTTCCCTGGCGAGGACACCTGGGTTTTACTAATTCCCTAAAAATTAGTGGGAGCCGCGATAGCTCAGTGGTTAGTGAACTGGACTACTACGGACAAGGTGGTAGGGTTCGATCCCAACCGACGGCTCCGGGTTCACCCAGCCTTAAATGGGTACCGGATTTTTTCTGGGAAAGTAAAGCAGCACGGGCGTAATACCGACCACATTACCCCAAAAATCATGTGCTGAAGGTCTGTAAAATATAGGGTCACTAACACCATATTTCCCTATACGCCACTTGGCGTGACGGGGGTACTTTACTTTACTTTTTTACTAGAAGTCGCCGCTGTTGTTTTCTTGAGTCAGGACTTGTCCATGCCACATGAAGCTGCCATTCTTCAGTTTGTATCAACCTTTATTTGGTGTATCCATGTTTTGTTTTTGTTTTTTCTTTACCAGCTGGTATCTATCTATCTATCTATCTATCTATCTATCTATCTATCTATCTATCTATCTATCTATCTATCTATCTATCTATCTATCTATCTATCTATCTATCTATCTATCTATCTATCTATCTATCTATCTATCTATCTATCTATCTATCTATCTATCTATCTATCTATCTATCTATCTATCTATCTATCTATCTATCTATCTATCTATCTATCTATCTATCTATCTATCTATCTATCTATCTATCTATCTATCTATCTATCTATCTATCTATCTATCTATCTATCTATCTATCTATCTATCTTTCTATCTATCTATCTATCTATCGGGAGCATTCTGAAAACATGACCTGGACAGTGTTATTTCACACCTGAATACACAAGAAATGTGCACCATGGCCGACCAAGATCTTTTCCCATTTTCCCAACCTGAAAACAGCCTAAACAGTCTAGTTGAAAACGAGTAGAAACTAGTGCATGGTGACATCTTTACATAGGGGGACAATAAAAACCATGGCGTTTCGGTATACATGTTGCAGCGTTGTCTTGTTCTTTGTTGTATTATATCTTTATCTTGTATAGTTGCTTAATGGTCACAGCACATCAGAACATTGAGGTAACATGTAAGATCATGACAGAGTCTTTCTTTAACAATAATGATAATCAGTTTATTGAGTTCGCCGTGATACAATATAGTGGATGCACTTCTCTGAATCTAATGTTCTTAAGTTCTGGACATGCGTAGGTTACTACTGATGATATGCAATGTCAATTAGTGCATATTGTCATATAACATTGTTCATCAGACATCATTCATTACTTACAAACTTGTAAATCTACTTACGACATGTAGAATATATGAAACACAATGGAAACACAATTCTTGGACACTTGTAAACACAACTTCTACTGACAACTTCTCTAGTGTCTTAATAATCTATCACTGACTTATGACTGTAACTTGTAGATTTCTAACTGTTCTGACTCTAACTGTTTCTAAACTGCTTAACTGCTTCTTGTCTAAATATTTCTACTTCTAACCTTCTGACTGTCTCTTCTAGTTCGCTCTGTCCTAACTTCTTTGTCCTAACTCCACTGACTCAAACTGTTGTGCAGGACTTTAAGTACCCAACAACTCTCTTCTACCTGAGGCTCAGCAGCCAATCAGCTGCTGCCGAGTGCCCCTGCGACCCTTATGATCACAAGTGTTGGTCACTCTACGTTTACGTGTCCAGTGTCCACCATCTGTGACTCACCTGAACTTTCCCAAATTTGGACAAAAACATCCTGTTTCCCCGAATCTCTACGACCTATTTGGAATAACATTACCTCATCCTGGTAGCTGGATGACCACTTGACCGTTCCATGACTTTGACAATAACTACTAACTTGCATGGACAATCGTGGAGATTTTACAACAACATCACGAGGTCGATGCGTGTTATGTATGTGACGGTCACCCTCACAACTGGGCGAGTGGAGATTCATAGAAAATCCCCCTCAACTATTATGTCTAGGTCAAGTCATGACCCTCTCTACTTCGGTGGGTGTCTACTACCCCTACCTGAGCTTACTCTCTCACTCTGACTAACTGTTATTCCTGGAAAATTACCATAGTTAAAATCTGCTGGTCGCCACTATATGATACTGCTATCTGTCTCTTGAGAAGCGGTAACAAGCTCTCAATAGCTCAACTCTATAACATACATGCCCTCCTCAAACAACAACAATAAGAAAACCACGCAGGAGAGATATAATAGAATCTAACTACAAATTTTATCATCGAGGGCGAGGTGATTTAGTTGCATGGGGTGGTTAGTTCTATAAAATGCCCCATTTGCCCTATGACGTTTTCACCGGCGAGTCGGAGGCGCCCTAACCTCCTCCCCGGATAGATGCGACCCGTTTTCCTTCAAATGCCAACGCATCTAGGAGAAGGTCAACTCTGATTATAAACCTCCGCTATCTAGCGGGTCTACCCGTTCACGAAATAGACTTCGGGGGTAAACCCTGAGGGAAAATCCGGAGATGGAGTCCCTAAGGTAGTTCAGTGTTGCTTTCAACATTACCCTGGCAACTTCTACGGCGCAGTTGGCACCAAACTGTTCTTGCTTTGCTAGACCTTTGGATCGCTCTGCTGCGTGGAGTGAAGAAACATGTTGCATGGGCTCGGCTGTGTGGAGTGAAGAAACATGTTGCATGGGCTCGGCTGTGTGCAGTGAAGAAACACGTTGTATGGGCTCGGCTGTGTGGAGTGAAGAAACACGTTGCATGGGCTCGGCTGTGTGGAGTGAAGAAACATGTTGCATGGGCTCGGCTGTGTGGAGTGAAGAAACATGTTGTATGGGCTCGGCTGTGTGGAGTGAAGAAACATGTTGCATGGGCTCGGCTGTGTGGAGTGAAGAAACATGTTGTATGGGCTCGGCTGCGTGGAGAGAAGAAACATGTTGCAGGGGCTCGGCTGTGTGGAGAAAAGACACATTTTGCAGGGGCGACAATGTGTCTCTTTCTTTTACTGCCTAAGCTCGCGCCCTGGAGAGGATTCATGGAAAAAGAGAATACACGGCGAAAGAAAAGAAAAAATAACATTTCTAGGTGCGCTGAAAAATCCATAGTCTAATATGACTGACGGAGACAACCAAACTACTAAACTTGAGTCTAGTAATCTCTCCTGTGTGTTTTTGTTGTTTTATAAAGTCTAAACGTCATTGTTTCCCCGCCATGTTGCAATGTTAAGCTGTAGCCATGCGCTGTGTTTGTTCCATGCACACCAGCTTCATCTCAACACCGCAAGAAATTGCTTTAAATTAGTTTAGTAGACGGATCATCCTCTATCCACATCGGACTTGCCCATAAGTGATCAGATCTCTTCCCCAGTATGTCCCTCAGTGTGTGAATGTGGACAATTCCAGTTCTGTGTTGATTTGTTATTTTTTTGTGTCTCCCGGTGAATCCCTTCTTTATGGCATTCCCAATATTCACCTGATGTTCGTGAAGTCCAAACATCGTTGTAGATTCATGATCATTGAGTCTTCTGCGTGTCGTGCCTACCTGAAGGCATTAAGAATATCATCCAGATCCATTTCACGACCGCCACCAGCGGCCGCTGTTCCAGCTAGGTTGTCAGCTCGTTCGCTTTCTCTCATGCCGGAGTCATCAGGAACGAATATGAAGCAGATCCCAACAAGTTTTAAGTTCTTTAGCGACACCAACCACGGCTTTTGTGCACAGCCTCCTCCGTGAACATATTCTTCCAGTCACTAAGAACGCATTCGCAGGTAAAGTTTGTATTTCTAGCCAAGCCATTGCTTATTATTTGCCTATTTTATTTGCTAACCTATTCTAGTTGCTAAAACAATCAAGTCATGTGAGTAAGAATCGAAAATGTAAGGCAAGTCAGTACACATAACAACCTTTCTGACGTGAAATGTTTTGGACTAAAAGGCACATACATAGCGGGTTCTTGTAAAGTGCGACAAAAATAAAATTACGCTTACTTAACGTCACTTTAAGGCCACTACGTGAGGAATAGTCATCGTGAAAATGGAGAAGAATGAACAAGAAATATTTTAGCTAAATTAAATGGTATAAATGCAGAAAGGAGATGAGGTGAGGAACTTAAATACATTTTGCTCAAATTGTAAAACTACCTGATGTTGGTGATGATCTTGCTGATGGTAACGACTGTGGTGGTGATAATGTTAATGATGATGATGGTGATGGTGACGGTGGTGGTGATAATGTTAATGATGATGATGGTGATGATGGTGATGATGGTGACGGTGGTGGTGATAATGTTAATGATGATGATGATGGTGATGATGATGGTGATGATGGTGACGGTGATGGTGATAATGTTAATGATGATGATGGTGATGATGGTGACGGTGGTGGTGATAATATTAATGATGATGATGATGGTGACGGTGGTGGTGATAATGTTAATGATGGTGGTGACGGTGATGGTGGTAATGTTAATGATAATGATAATGATGATGGTGACGGTGGTGGTGATAATGATGATGATGATGGTGACGGTGGTGGTGATAATGATAATGATGATGATGATGATGATGACGGTGGTGGTGATAATGATAATGATGATGATGATGATGACGGTGGTGGTGATAATGATGATGATGATGGTGACGGTGGTGGTGATAATAATAATGATAATGATGATGATGATGGTGACGGTGGTGGTGATAATGTTAATGATAATGATGATGATGATGGTGATGGTGACGGTGGTGGTGATAATGATGATGGTGATGATAGTGACGGTGGTGGTGATAATGATAATTATAATGATGATGGTGACGGTGGTGGTGATAATGATAATGATAATGATGATGGTGATGGTGAAGGTGGTGGTGATAATGATGATGATGGTGGTGATAATGATAATGATGATGGTGGTGGTGATAATGATAATGATGATGGTGGTGGTGATAATGATAATGATGATGATGGTGGTGGTGGTGATAATGATAATGATGATGATGATGGTGGTGGTGATAATGATAATGATGATGATGGTGGTGGTGATAATGATAATGATGGTGACGGTGGTGGTGAGAATGATAATAATGATGACGATGATTGTTATGAGCTTAATGTACTTTCATGAATCAACGGCGTTTGCTGTACCCCGTCAAGGGATATTATATTAATTCTGTCAATGATAGTGAAAAGAGTAAAGTACCCCCGTCACGCCAAGTGACGTCTAGGGAATATGGTGTTAGTGACCCTATATTTTACAGACCTTCGGCACATGATTTTTGGGGTAATGTGGTCGGTATTACGCCCGTGCCGCTTTACTTTCCCCGAAAAAAAATCCGGTACCCATTAAAGGCAGGGTAAACCGGTGCCGTCGGTTGGGATCGAACACTACCACTCTGCCAATGATAGGTGTATCTTTAATGTGGCTTTCAACCTTCTAATCTACTCACCTTCTGCGACTTTGCAGATTACACAAGGAAAAGAAAGAAAGAAAGAAAGAAAGAAGAAAGAAAGAAAGAAAGAAAGAAAGAAAGAAAGAAATAAAGAAAGAAAGAAAGAAAGAAAGTGCCTAACATGACAGTGCTAGGCGGGTCTCACAATGAAGATGTCCAAGTCTAGGAAACAAGCAAAATGGCGTTCGTTCCGTCACCATTCTTAAGTTGACGAATACTTCCATCAAACTAATATGATCTCTCGTATAAAAATATTGACTCCTGAAGCTGTTCATAAAAGAAGAAGCTGATGAGGAAGAAGAAGAAGAAAAAGAAGAAGAGGAAGAAAAGCCATTTCTCTTGAATATTTTTTTTATATGTCTTTGTTTGTCTTCTTTTGATTGAAAGTTTTCAGATAACATTTATTAAACATTTTGCGTAGAATAAACCCATTTTCTTTGTTTGTTGTGTGCGTGACCATCCTTAATCTCAACAATATGTTGCTATCGCAAAGATTCATGTCTTTAGTTTGAAAAGAAAGCAATTAATTCAACATAAAGTCCTTCTTCAGATTTGAAACATAGATCAGAAACAAAAATGTACTCTTTTACAACGGCCAGTACAAACAATGTGCTATTTGGGTCTAAGTTCAGCAGTCCTCTGGTTTCGAAATCAATAGCCCAACCATATAACCAGCAATACTCGATAGCAGTTTTGCTTTCAGCTTGTGATAGTTTGATTTGTATCTAACACTGGGTCTAGGGACATAATCCCATATTTGATGTTGGCTACGCGTCAGAGATTCTTTCTTAATTTACGTTAACGAATCGGTGGCTGGGTCAATATAATAATCACAGAATAGTTTCTCGATTTTCTTTCCCTATTTTTTTTTATCTATCTTTCGTTCGTCATAAGTATTGTCTATATCTGCAGTGTCGTTTCTTGTATAAATATTATTGTTTTTTGTTGTTGTTGTTGTAATTCTTGCAGTGGCTCATATAGTTTTGTCTGAGTGTTGTATCTGTGGACCAATGAGTTTTCCTCAGTCTACTCTATTGAGTACAGTCTTGAAGTCAGTGGTGGGGTCTAACTGACTCAATGCTTCCAGCTTTACCGTAGCACTGCAATTTTTTGCCTGTTCCGTACATTCTTGAATTATGAGTACAGAAGTCTGAGGTGTGGTGCCTGTCCATATGTACATGTGGATGAGGTGCCAATTGTGAATTTTGCATACATGTGACTATGGAGTCGATTGTGCCGTTCTGAGGCGTACATTGATAACTTGTTTCTATCTAATCCTATTGTGGAAGGCGTTTTCATATGGGGCTTATAGTTTTCTGATTGATTTGATTATCTATTTCTTCAGATGACATATAACTGATGTATCTGGTTGTTTGTTTGCTGCGTCTTCCTTTGCCAGATTGTCTGCTATTTCGCTCTCTGGTACTCCACAGTGAGATGGGATCCACTGTAGGGCCACTTTATGATGTTTGCAGAGTTCAGTCAATAAGGTCTGTAGATGTGGCAATTTTCTGGATTGTAGTGCCTGGAGTGGTGATCTTGCATCTGTCAGAAACACTACTGGTTGTAGGCCTAGATTGCTGTTGAGCAGTTTTTCTATTACCAATTTTATTGCGTGGATTTCTGCATCGTAATTCTGACAATATTTCCCTGTTGCTATTTCATTCATATCCCTAGTGTAATTTGGGTACTCTATGTATGCTCCTTCTCCCCCATTCTTTACTGCATTCTGTGCTTATCCATCTGTGTACACACAAAGCCATAGAATTTGTGGGTATTCTTCATCCAAGAAACTGAGGGTGATTGTTTTACGCTGCGTACAGTTTAATTCCTCCTTGTCAAGTATTCCATTCACTTCTGTCCGTATTTGTATTGACAATCCTGATTCTTCTGTCCAGGGAGTCTGTTCTGGTATGGGAAGTAGGGGGTTAACAACTCTTGGCATATCTGGTGTTTGTCTACTAATACGCTTGGCTTGGTGGATAAAGCTGCTTCTATTAAGTCGTCCCAATGCAAGATTTTGGAATCGGTCCTTCATTGGATGTCTCGACATGGATGACAATTTTTCTGCCTATATTAGCAGCTTTGTGTCCCTCCGTTCTCTCAGTGCTGGTATCCTCCACAATTTCTCCATCTCCAATATTGGTGTTGATTTCATTGCTCCTGTGGTGACTCTAAGTGCCTGGTTTTGTACTTTATCCAGTTCTTGCATTGTGGTGTTTGATGCTGAGCACCATGCGGATGATCCATATTCTAAATGTGGGCGTATACTCTGTTGGTAAACTTTACTGAGTATTTTCCCACTCGCCCCCACGTGGTTCCGCACAGCTTTCTTAGAATAGCCAAATTCCTCCTTGTTTTTTGGGTTGCCTTATTAATCTGGTGTTTCCAAGATAATTTGTTGCCAAGTGTAACTCCGAGATAAGTAGCTTGTATGTCTTCTTTCCCAGGCTCATTGTTTATGTAGATGACTCCTGCTTTTTTTGGGGGGAAGAGAGTGTTGTTGTTGTTGACGGATTGCCACGAGTTGATGCGGGCAGGTTGCTCTTGACTCATAAGATGTGGCGGGTCGTAATGGCTTTCTTGACATCCCTGGTTGTTTCCATTTCTGGACATTACTGGAGAGGTTGGAGTTCGTCTATCCCAGGCTATGCTGGGAAATTACTAGTCCAGCCCAGAGGTACTGCAATACTGTGTCCTCTATATTTGTAACAGCCACCACTACCGGGAACACGGCGATCCTAGCTTCTGTTAGCCAGTCTGTTTTGACGAAGACTATGACCAGGGGAAACCATGAGGAGGTAGAACTGCTAGGTCTTGGTCAGCTGATGGTGCGCCGACCCTGCCATTACGACCGCAGGTCGCAGGCGCTTCTGCTCCCCCTGAAGAGAGTGAAAAGTATAGTACTGCATTTGTCTGTATTGATGCTCATACACCATCTATTCGTCCATGAATTCAGTGCATTCATAGCTCTTTGCAACAATTTGGAGGTCACTGTTGCATACTGCTCTGTGCACCACATTGCCAAGGCATCTGCATATATGACTGTACTTTAATATGTGATAATATAACTTGTGATTTTAGAAATGTAATAACAGTACGTAAACGAATATGTTTTCGTGTGATGGGACACCTGAACAGTTTGTTTGGCTGTCAAACAAAGATGAACGTCCTATATGAAGGACGAACAAGCTCAGAATGAAAGACATTACATTTTATTTAAAAGTTCAATTAAGTAGAAATCGATATAAAGTAAAGGTCAAGGTAAATTACGAGAATTGAACCAGCGTCTTAACACGCGAGTTTCCACCAATATGTGCTCGGCCACCTATCCAGAAATATTCGGATATTTCTGGATAGTGTCGCCTCAAGCATGGAAACTCACGATGCGAGGCGACATTCCTCACCTTCCCAGGGTAATGCCATGGTACCCATTTCTGGAAACGGCTGGGTCGACCGTGGGAGTATTTTGTTTTTCCAACTATGAATACAATTCACACTGCTCCCAGCGGGAATCGAACACGGGTTGTCTGAACTTCGGTAGTCCAGTCGGGTGGCTTTCCCAACTAGGCTACCGAGGCTCTCCGATACAAAGTCTTCGGTTCAACAAGATCGAATAAAGAGACGCGTTACACTTTTAGTTCCATTTCTTTTCTTGGAAGGTATCATCACTTTCGCCGGAAAGATAGGTTGCCTGATCTTCGGTAGAGCAACACTGATCTTCGATAGAGCAACACTGACCATCGGTTGAGTAACACTGATCATCGGTAGACACTGTCTAATCCAGCTTGCTGTGGCTCTAGGAGGTTTTCAATTTTCAGGTACCACTGCAGTCTGAGATTGATTATACGTGCAATTTTTTATACTAACAGTTTGTAGAGCTGATTGATATATAGCTGAATGTCGCAGAACCATCTTTTTCCTGCCGTTAGTAATGGTAGCATAATTGCTTCTCTCCATGTCTGTGGCACTCTGTTGTAGTCCAGCAGATTTCGTAGTTCTGTCGTAGTTTTACTTTAGCTGCCGTTTCCCAAGTTCTTAATTAGATCTTTAGACACTCTGTCACTTCCTGGTGACTTTTTCATTTTAAATTTGGATATTGCCAGCTCTAGCTCTCTTTGTGTAATGGGTACTTTCATGACTTCATGCATGGCCTCTTCTTATTTTGTATTGCGTTATATAAATGTTAACGTTATGTCTTTTGTTAAATGGGTTTCTTGCAAGCAGCTTACTTGCTCTTCATGTAGGATATTTTCCAACTCTTATCTTTTTACTGTACCCATCTATTTTGTAGTTGATACCTTCAGCATTCAAGTGCATTATTTTAAGTGGTTTTAGTTTTGATTGGCCAGTAGCTCTATTCTCTCGCCCCATGACTCCATGGGTCGGTTGAGAAGGACATTCAGTAAAATGGTTGGGCCCTTACGAATCTGAGGGCTCGGCGCTGCACGTGCCTGAGTGTCCATCACAGGGCGAGTGCCATATCGATTCGCAGTAGTAGACATACTTCCCGTTGCCATGAATGCTGGCATCCTGATTGCTGTGGTGCTGTGGAACATACTAGAGCGGACGGTGGTCTTGCTGGGTGTAGAAAGATCTGTCCAGTCTTAGTTTTCAGTCCCTGGCGATTGTTCAGCGCCATCTCCTCTGTTTTTTTTTTAAGTAGTCCTCGGTTTATAGATTTTATTTAGCGACAATTTTGTGAGGATTTTTTGTTCCTGGTAGATTCGTCTTCTGCTTTCACCAGGCGACTCTTCATCGTTCACATTTTAAAAAGCGTTAAGTGGGCGTAGGAGCCGCGATAGCTCAGTGGTTAGTGAACAGGACTACAAAAGACATGGGGTAGGGTTCGTTCCCAACCGACGGCTTCCGGGTTCACCCAGCCTTAAATGGGTACCGAATTTTTTTCTGGGAAAGTAAATCAGCACGGGCGTAATACCGACCACATTACCTAAAAAATCATGTGCTGAAGGTCTGTAGAATATAGGGGCATTAACATCATATTTCCTTATACGCCACTTGGCGTGACGGGGGTACTTTACTTTTCTTTTTTTTTTTTAAAGTGGCCGTACATGATGTGAAGTTGTTTACAACATCGCTAGTTGCATATCCACTACAGAACGTGGCATTCATCACATCACGTCTGAAATAATCTCTCTGTCTTTTTCCAGATCTCCTATTTCTTCTCTTGTCATGTTCTTTGATGTCTTGAAACCACTGTCTTCTTGATTTGCCTCTGTCTCGACATCTTCGAACCATGTATTCCATTATTTTTTTTTCCACCCCGTTGTGTCTTTTGACGTGGCCATAGTACTTTAATTCCCCCCTGCAAGATGTTGTTTATATACCAGTTCTTTTCAATGTTTAGATCTTCCAGTGCGTCTTTATTACTCTTTTTTTACAACAAGCTGCGAAATTAGCCTCTATCGGACCAAGACATCCGAATTCAAGAAATCATTTACATGTATTTAGTACCGAGTTGCCTTCTTTTTGAATCTATCCACGATTGTTCTGACTGGTTAAGCTCCTACTGAGGGGATGTGTTGGAAAAAGGGGGGGGGGGGGCACTGCGAATAGTTGCTGTAGTATCTGGATTATTCTTGCTGCGAGCAGTCAGCTATGAGTCGTTGACCGCTTACAGCCCTGTTTCTGCAGGTGCTATCAAACAGGTTGTATAAAACTGACTATTTACCAGCATTTAATGCTATTTTTTTTTCTCTTCCAAGCGAGGCACGACCCATTTCCCCCCCCCCCCCCCCAGACTATGCCTGCCAGGTTATATTAGACTCTAGTTGCCATTAAAATAATGCATTGAAAGCTATGTTGTTGTTTTTTTTTTTTTAACTTTTCCTTCAGTTTAATTTTATTTCGATATTCAGTTTCATTCAAAACATTCAGAGTAAACAATTCTTTGGTGTCCTTCGTTTGATGTTTGTTTTACGCTAGGTCGATATACACAAATTGTTTATATTAGCAAATGAACTTCGGTTCAGTGTCTCCCCGACCTTTATCGTTCTGGAGACCCACTTGTTTATAATTGCTAAGTAACCTTCAACTCATTATATTAATAGCTGAGTAACGATCGCCTAACTATAATAATAGCTAAGTAATCTACAGCCCATTATAAAAATAGTTAAGTTGGCTGTATCCCACTATAATAATAGCTACGTTAGATGTAGTCCACTATAATAATAGCTAAGTTGGATGTAGTCCACTATAATAATAGCTAAGTTAGATGTAGTCCACTATAATAATAGCTAAGTTGGATGTAGTCCACTATAATAATAGCTAAGTTAGATGTAGTCCACTATAATAATAGCTAAGTTGGATGTAGTCCACTATAATAATAGCTAAGTTGGATGTAGTCCACTATAATAATAGCTAAGTTGGATGTAGTCCACTATAATAATAGCTAAGTTGGATGTAGTCCACTATAATAATAGCTAAGTTGGATGTAGCTCACTATAATAATAGCTAAACTGGAAGTAGTCCACTATAAAAATAGTTAAGTTGGGTGTAGCTCAATATAATGAAAGCTAAGTAACCGGCAGCTCACTAAAATATGGGCAACGTTGCCTACAGCCCACAAATAATAAGAGCTAAGTCGCTTGTATTCGCGATAGCTCAGGGGTTAGTGAACTACACTACAAAGGACAAGGGGTAGCGTTCGATCCCAACCAACGGCTTCCGGGTTCACCCAGCCTTAAATGGGTACCGGATTTTTTTTCTGGGAAAGTAAAGCGGCACGGGCGTAATACCGACCACATTACCCCAAAAATCATGTGCTGAAGGTCTGTAAAATTTGTGGTCACTAACACCATATTCCCTATACGCCACTTGGCGTGACGGGGGTACTTTACTTTTTTTGTTTTAAGTCGCTTGTAGCACAATTTTAAAATAAACTAGTATTTTTCTATCCACTTTTATAATAATCACCTAACTTCGGACCCACTTTTACAGTGGCCAAATGACCTGCGCCCCAGTTTTGCAATATCCAATTAAGCTGCGACCCAGTTTTGCAATATCCAATTAAGCTGCGACCCAGTTTTACATTAACCAAATCACGTCTGACTCACTTTAACAATAGCCAACTAACTTGCGAAACACCTTTACATGAATTAAATAACAGCGACCCACTTTTAAAATAGTCAAATATTTCTGCAACTAAAGTATCAATGATAAAATTCCGTGCAACCTATGCTGTGAGAGCCATTAAAGAATGCTACAATAGATCATGCAGATTCTTTATCTTATTCGAAAACAATTTTCTATATATATATTTGTAAAAAAACATCAACATCGGGTTCCCAATATCACAGTACGATTCGATCTCACCTTAAGAAAGACAAGACTATGACCTGTTAATAGGTTCTTTTTTTAATAATATTTTTAAGGCGAATGTTAACATTATTGAACTGGCTTGTATATATGTATATACATACAAACTTATATATATATATATATATATATATATATATATATATATATATATATATATATATACATTAATGTATCCGCGTATAAAGATGGACGTTATAAAATAGAAATAAATAGCCGGTTCAATAAGGTTAACAATCGCCTTAAATATGCTATTAAAAAAAAAAAAACTTATAACAGGTCAAAGCCTTGTCTTTCCTAAGGTGAGATCGAATCTTGCTGTGTTATTGGGAACCCGATGTTGTTTTTAATAGAAAATTGTTTTCCGATAAAAGAAAGAAATCTACATGGTCACATTCATGAGCGGCGTTCACTGCATAAGTTGCACGGAAGTTTAAGTACTGCATATGTTGCATGAATAATTATTATATATATCCACCCACAAGTGGATATCAAAGATGAAGTAATAAACCCGTAGGCAGTTCAGAGCTACAACTACCTTGGACATATATATAACCGGTGATGGGAAATGTACAACTAAAATAAAGAAAAGAATTATCATTATTGAGTACCGTGCCTCCTGGCGTAGGTGATCATGTCTCTTCACAACTTTTGATCTCGACTGTTATTTATCATTGATTGAGCAAGATGCCGGCCTCGAGACTGAGAGTTTGTGGGTTCAAATCCCGGCTGCACCTGTTGGGATTTTTATTTGTGATTTCTCTATACGGCAACAATCACCTATGGTCTCAGCAGCGAGGCCCGCCTGGCTTGAAGCGTCAATTACTCATGCACGGAAAAATATATGAGTACCTCTGAAGACGGAGTTATCTGCCTGTGCGGCGAGGGACCTCTGTTCACACGGCTGCCAGGAAACAACGGATTAGCACGCAAACTTCAGTTCCTACTCTCTAGGGACTTCGTGAGAGGTCAAGCTAATGAACGAAAAAAAAAAAATTAAAATAAAAAAATATTCGCTATTCGCCACATGGCGTGACGGGGCTATTTACTTTTTTTTTTCTACAATATGCCACACGCCTCAAACTCCAAATTAGGTGACCTAGTACCATGACTTTTATACATCACGCTTATACGTCATTGTCATGGCCATCTGAAGACCACAACCAACTATAGATTTATTTAGGCCCGCAAGTAAGAGGGAATTCCCGGAAAAACTTCAACTATAAACTAGCTCGTTTCAAATCACTTGCCCAAACTTCAAAACGCTATTGCTCAGAAACCGTTTGTTAAATACTGTTGAAATTTTCCAAATGTTATTAGAATGCAAAAGACCCTTTAAATGTATATTTAACAAATATCTTGCAGCTGCAGTTTCTTTAAAGCGGCGAATTTCTTTGATGTTTGTCAAAATTGTAAATTGTGAACCCTAAATAATAGAAATTACCGTAGTTGCTGGTCTATGATTAATTTTCACTAGGTAAAGGCGTGGCCGTAATGGGGAAATAACTGAATAAGACAAAAACACCAGGAGAATTATTGTCTTCTCAGTTCGAGGACGGACGATAATATCAAGGTATACCTGTATGTCCAATTTTCATAGTTGTGTGGTCCTGAAAAGGACCGTTTGTTGAACTAATTTAAGGTAATATAGGGGCCAACTTTGTGGGGGCTATATACTTTCATTCTGAATCAGACGAGTCTAAAAGATTAATAACTGTTTGGGGTTGAACATTCCACAAACCATCATTTTTCCAATATTCCTCTTCCTGTTTTAAGACGTGGTCTTCACATTTAGCCCAATAATCTGTGTCATATTTAATAAAGCGAGATTAGCAAGAGTCTTTACATCGCATATTTTGAATGTTGTATTTTCATCTGCCACTTGTCCTTTTAATTTTGCCCGATTAGTTCTATTGGATTTAAATGAGCTTGGTAAGGTGGCAGCCTCAAACTTATATGACCGTGCTCTGGATAATCTTATCTATTTGAAAAATCTTTGTCCTTTGTTTTTGCTTTACTAGAGATAGTAATTCAGGTTTTAAGTACATGTTATTAAATTGTATGTGCTCCTTTGTGAGCCATATCTTAATAGCATCTTTTGTACTGGATGACGTCGGGACTTTATCTTCAAGTGCAACAATGTTGTGGTACGCTGCATTGTCCATTATTAGGCAAGATGGTCGATCTAGTAATGGGAGAACAGAATTTTCAATCCAATGTCTAAATATGTGACCATTCATCTCAGAGTGATAATCCCGATTGTCTATGGATTTTGAAAGAAAAAATGAGCTCTGCATTCTGTATTAGTCCATGTTGTCGACTACCTGCATGAGCAATTATCAAGCGCTGTCCTTTGCTGCTAGGTATTAATCTCTTAATCTTTCCATCTGATGACTGCCATTCCCTTGGTTAGTGTGGTGAGCATTGATCCATGTTTCATCCAAGTACGCAATATCATAACCTTGCTTGCGCACCTCTTTTACTTCACGTAAGTACTTGCTTCTCATGACTACTATATGTGGCTTCCACAGATGATGTTTCGTCCATTGGAATACTTTCTGAATGTAAAGCCTGCAGCTCTCACATTCCTCCATAATGTAGACTTTGATATTTCAATACTGTTGTTCTTTTTCAGCGAAATTTTTAATTTTCTTATTGTAACAGTTTCATTCATACCCAACATTTTGCGAATTTCACTTCTAATAAGTTCACTGTCGAAATTATCCAACATTTTTGCTCTTCCTTGTGATTTTGTATATTTTGAACATTGACGGTCACGTGCTTGAATCCAACGATTAAATGACCGTTTAGATAAATCCAAAATGTGTCTTGTCCTATTCTCAGGGTTTCTAAAGAATGAAATAATCTTCCTCGTTTAGCCTCTTTGCAAAAATAGTCATACATTTTTATTGCGATGTTTTGTAAACTGCAGAATTTCATTTTAAGACTCATGATAAATTGTATGTTCCACGTCTACACCTATGAATGAACGGAAATAGAACACACAATTTCTCAAGTGTCTAATTGTGTCAAAAAAACCACGGGGAAAGCGTGAAAATACGTCAATTCTACCGTGTACGGATTTGTACTCGCTATTTTTAGTTTTAAAATACTGTAAACATTAAGTTTTGACTACATCAATGGGTCGTTATAAATTTATATAAATCAAATAAGCAACAATAATAACCAAATGTTTTTTTTAATGAAATTAATTCCCTGTTGGGTTCTAATCATTATAACTTTACATGCAAATTTTGAATATCTTACAACAAGCGGTTAAAAAGCTATCGATTTTAAAAGTTGGGCACTAGTTATGAAACAAGCTATAGCTCTCAGCGTTGCGAGTAGGGGGTGGTTGTGGGTAGAGTGACTTCACCCGTCTATAATTCCTATAGTTGGAAACGTCATGCGAGTTAGAGGATTTTCCTGTTTTATTTTCTTCCCACGGGTCTTAGTAAATATGTTGTTGGGTGTGTGTAGTTCATAGCCATGTGTGTACGATTTACAAAAGACCTACGGGCTGACAGGAAATCATGGAAACTCTGTAACTAGCGTGACGTTTGCAGTTTGACGGCAGGGTTGGCACCTCTCACCATCATCATGTGCCATACCGGTTGGCGTAAGCGATCATGTCCCTCCACAATCTTCTATCTACAGTGCATCGTATCAATTCAGTTGTTGACTGTTTTCCATGCCATAGCACCTCTACTAGACGTAAATTCTTACATATATCAGGGCAGTAATATAGATAAAGAGGGAGGAACAGAAAATGATACCAAAATAAGGATATCAAAAGCAAGAGGAGCTTTCATTGCACTGGGAAACATATGGAAATCCAAAGAAATTAGGTTAAATACAAAAATAAAAATGTTCAACTCCAATGTTACGTCGGTCCTATTATATGGCTGTGAAACGTGGAGAACAACAAAATTGACAATCTTGAAGATATAGACTTTCATTAATGGATGCTTACGCAGAATAAAAGGATGGAAATGGCAGGACACATTTTTTAACATAGAATTATGGATATGTACCAGTCAAACACCAGTGGATAAAGAGATACAGCGAAGACAATGACGCTGGATCGGACAAACACTGCGGAAGCCAACTGAGAGTATTACACACAGGCCCTTTTTTGGAATCCCCAGGGGAAAAGACAAAGAGGAAGACCAAGGAATTCTTGGAGAAGATAGATAGAAGCAGAGATGAAGATGATGGGGAAGGCATGGAATGATCTTAACGAATAGCAAGAAACTGAACGATTTGGAAGTGTTTGTTGAAGACCTATGCTCCACAGGGAGCTGAAAGGTAGAAGCATGGAAGAGACGGGCTGACAGGAAACTCATGGAAACCCTCCAACTAGTGTGACGTTTACAATTTGGTGGCAGGGGTTGTTGCGGGTAAAGTGACGTCAGCATTCTATAGCTCCAATAGCTGATGACGTCACGTTAGTTCGAGGATTTTCTGTGATAGGGCAGAAAGATCAAAAACACAACGAGCCATCAATAAACTTTGCGAGAATACCAAACCCAAGGGTCGATCACGAAAAAGACGGATTGATGAAATATTAGAAACACTAGAAAACTTAGTAAAAGAAAGCAACAAGAAAGGTCTCAGTCTGAATAGTAAGAAAACAGAAGTAATTGTTGTATCGAAGAAACAATCATCAACAGCATGCAGCATAAAAATAAACGAGACAAATCTGAAAAAGTGCAACGTTTCAAATACTTGGGCACAATAATAACATCAGATGGGAGATGTACCACAGAAATAAAAAAGCAGAATAGCTCAGACCAAAATAGCATTTCAGAAAATGAAAAATATCTTATGCAACAAATCTATGTCAATAAAAATGAGAAAGAGAGTTCATCGGTGCTATATAGAACCAATTCTGAACTATGGAAGCGAATCATGTACAGTAGACAAACAAATGAAAAGACGATTAGAGGCACAGAGATGGGATTTCTCAGAAGAATGTTGAAAGTTCCCTGGACAGATAAAAAGACCAATGAGGAAGTTCTCAAAGAGGCCAACACAAAAAGGGAGCTCTTAAAAAACATCAGAAAGAAGCAATCAACATTTTTCGGGCACATCATGAGAAGAGGAAAGTTGGAATACTTGGTTACAACTGGCAACATAGGAGGATAGAGAGATCGCGGACGACAAAGAGAGAAAATACTGGATAGCTTGGTGTCATGGCATGGAAAACAGTCAACAACAGAACTGATACGATGCACTGTAGATAGAAGATTGTGGAGGGACATGATCGCCTACGACAGCCGGTATGGCACATGATGATGAGAAAACTTAACCGCAGGAAAAGTTACAGAAGAGCAAAAGACCACAAAGTATATCTCCCTTTGACGCTAAATGGAAATTGGAGGAGAAGAAGGAGAACAAGAAGGAGAAGAAAAGGAAAAGAAGAAGAAGAAGTAGACGAAAAACAAGCAGAAGAAGAAGAAGACGAAGACGAAAAAACAAGTAGAAGAAGAAGAAGACGAAGACGAAAAACAAGAAGTAGAAGACGAAAAACAAGTAGAAGAAGAAGAAGACGAAGACGAAAAAACAGTAGAAGAAGAAGAAGAAAACAAGAAGAAGAAGAAAGAAGACGAAGACGAAAAACAAGTAGAAGAAGAAGAAGAAGAAGAAAACAAGAAGAAGAAGAAGAAGAAGACGAAAAACAAGTAGAAGAAGAAGAAGAAGACGAAAAACAAGAAGACAAAAAACAAGTAGAAGAAGAAGAAGACGAAAAACAAGTAGACGAAAAACAAGAAGACGAAAAACAAGCAGAAGAAGAAGAAGAAGAAGAAGAAGACGAAAAAACAAGCAGAAGAAGAAGAAGAAGAAGAAGAAGAAGACGAAAAAACAAGTAGAAGAAGAAGAAGAAGAAGAAGACGAAGAAGAAACTCTCATCTGCTTCAAGACCTCATTACTTACTTATCATTCAACCCAATCTCTTTCTTCTCCACTCCTACACTCTTCTATAAATTCTACAATTCAAAGATCTCTCCGTTATCTTACTTAGTCCTACCCTTTCTGCATCACGTGGAAATCTGAGTGGATATAACGCCAGAAATATGTAAACATAGGCAGCCCAAAGCGGAAGTTAAATCTTCGAATCCTCGTTCAAGCTATTTATTGTTTACTATGTTTTATGTTTATTGATATTTCCGAGAGCTTAAAAAATAAATACATATTCCAGTGTAATTTATGTTTTTCTCTCTGCTCCGAATTTCCCCACGTTAAATAAATATTTATTTGCTTGTTTACTTGTGTGTGCAATATCTACCTTTGCTGGTAGAGGCAATTTTATAATATTAGATTATTTGCATTTTTCGTTGCTGAATGTTGATTCCACTACACTTTTGTGCATGACAAAATTAATATACATGACAATTAAAAATGATTCATCGGATTGAAATGATCAGGTATTTGATTAAGTACTGCAGAATTGTCAGGAATTTGATTTAAGTACCACACAATGGTCAGGTATTTTGATTAAGTACCACAGAATTGTCAGGTATTTGATTAAGTACCACAGAATTGTCAGGTATTATGATTAAGTACCACAGAATTGTCAGGTATTTTTATTAAGTACCACAGAATTGTCAGGTATTTTTATTAAGTACCACAGAATTGTCAGGTGTTTTGATTTAAGTACCACACAATGGTCAGGTATTTTGGTTTAAGTACCACACAGTGGCCAGGTAATTTGATTAAGTACTACAGAATGGTCAGGTATTTTGATTTAGGTAAACACACAATGGGCGGGTATTTTGATTTAAGAACCACAGAATAGTCAAATATTTTTATTAGAGTACCAACACAATGGTGGGAGCCGCGATAGCTCAGGGATTAGTGAACTGGACTAAACGGACAAGAGGTAGGGTTCGAACCCAACCGACGGCTACCGGTTCACCCAGCCTTTAATGGGTACCGGATTTTTTTTTCAGGTGAAGTAAATCGGGACGGGCGTAATACCGATCACATTACCCCAAAAATAATGTGCCGAGGGTATGTAAAATGTATGGTCACTAACACCATATTCCCTATACGCCACTTGGCGTTACGAGGGTACTTTACCTTTTTTTACTTTTACACAATGGGAAAAGATAAATAAATTCAAAGTAAAGAATAACCGGGAAAACTAACGGCTGTTCTAATGGTACCAACCATACTGCATGCAAGTGAAGGATCTCCACAGAAAGCTCTTTGAGGTCACTGTGCTCACCTGTTGTGATCGAGGCAAAATGGGTTCCCGTCTAGGATACTTCTAATACCGTGTGAGTACCCGTTCCAGGCCCAGAGGCAGTAGTTTCTCTTATTTTCTAATTGGTGGTGACCATCCACAGGTCGTGGGAAGGCAGTCGATTGAAGTGACTGTAGTTGACTTGAGGAATGACTGTTTTTCATATTTATTGCCTCTCTTCTTCTTCTATTACTTCTTATTCTTCTTCCTCTTTTTCCTCTTCTTTTCTTGTTTTTTTTTTAAATTCTTCTCTTTCTTATTCGTCGTCCTCTTCCTAATTTTTCTTATTTTCTTCTTATTTTCTTTTCCTTCTTTTTATCTTTCTTTTTCCTCTTCTTATTTTTGTTCTGCTTCTTCTTTTTTATTTCTTCATATTCTTAATTTGCTTATTTATCTTCCTCTTCTTCTTCAGCAATTAGCTATTGCTATGCATTTAGACATTTAGATCATCTTGGTTCACGAGCAAGACGGTGCGTTTGAGGTCATCACCGGTTCCCCATAGCTTGTCAAGTAAACTGTGTTTCCTCCCTTGTGAAGCTGTCTTCATACCTTGGAGTGTTCTACACTCCTCACCACTGGCCTCTTGCTACCAGCTTTACCGCAGCATCGCATTTATTTGCCTGTTCCTTGTCAAGTAGCTTTGTTTCTGTTGATCATATTTGTGTTCGTGGGGTGTTTAGAGTGCTGAATTCCTATAGCGTATGCTCTGGAGTTTCTTAGCTTCTCCACAGTCACATGTTGCAACGTCTCTGAGTCATATCTTGTTGTAGATGTGCTCTGAGACCACAATGACCTTTCCAGAGTCTGAATATATCTTTGTCTGCTCATGTCTGCTAAGTTTATTTTAAGCTTTCGTGTTCTGGCTCATATTTTCTATGTAACTCCCTCCATCCAGTTTTCCCAGCTTGCTTCATGATTACGTTATTTCTTTGAGGTTCTAGGATGGTTGCACTGTTGGAGCTTTTCACCTGCTTTTGCGAGTTCATCTGTTTCTTATTCCAGGGATGCCTCTATGTGCTGGTATGATGCAAGTAAGTTCTGTCTTTTCTGAAAGCGACTATACGTTGTTCTTATTTCATGATTTATTTTATGGCATGAGTCTGTCCTCTTTTGGGCTTGACATTACTTGTAAGATTGACTTTGCATTTATGAGATAATTACTGCAATCCTCTTCATCCTCAGAGGGAACACTTTTGTACTGACGCCACGATGGTCAATTTTGTGGTAAGGCACGATGACCACTTTTGTGGTGACGCCATGATGATTAATTTTGTAGTGATGCATGATGACCACTTTTGTGGTGACGCCATGATGATCAATTTGTAGCGATGCATGATAATCACTTTTGTGGTGACGCCATGATGATCAATTTTGTAGGGACGCATGATGACCACTTTTGTGGCGACGCCATGATGATCAATTTTGTAGGGACGCATGATGACCACTTTTGTGGTGACGCCATGATGATCAATTTTGTAGCGATGCATGATGACCACTTTTGTGGTGACGCCATGATGATCAATTTTGTAGTGACGCATGATGACCACTTTTGTGACGACGCCATGATGAACACGTTTCCAGTGACGACATGATGATCACTTTGGTGATAATGCCATGATTATAACTTTTGTGGTCACTCCATGATTATAAACTTGTATGGTGACGCCATGATGAACACGTTTACAGTGACACCATTATGATCACTTTGGTGATGACGCCATGATTATAACTTTTGTGGTGACTCCATGATTATAACTTTTGTGGTCACTCCATGATTATAACTTGTATGGTGACGCCATGATGAACACGTTTCCAGTGACACCATTATGATCACTTTGGTGATGACGCCATGATTATAACTTTTGTGGTGACTCCATGATTATAGCTTTTGTGGTGACTCCATGATTATATCTTTTATGGTGACTCCATGATGACCCCTTTGTGGTGACTCCATGATGATTACTTTTGTGGTGACTCCATGATGACCACTTTTGTGGTGACGCCATGATGATCGAGAGTTTGTGCCCCTGCACCAGTGTTCTTGTTGTTTTGATGTTTCTTTCTGCTCTCGCCAACTTGGTATCTGTAGCGAAGTCCCGAGGGCCTTGCACGAAAATCACTTTTTCCAATTGTTCACCCCGGCAGCCGTGAACTCAGGTGTCCCTCGCCATACAGGCAGATGTTCTTCGACTTCAGAACCACTCTAATTTTATTGTCGAGAATTTTATTCTTTTTGGCTGATTTATTTATCCTATTTGTTTTGCCCCGGAAGTGGTCATTTTAGGTCTCATCATAATCGTGTGCCATCAACGCATCGAAGGTTGGCTACCCTGGAGCGCCATTCTGCTCTGTCTCATGCTTTGATGGTGCATATCATCATAGGCTGGTTTGTCAATCTTTTGATGTTACTCGTCCGTGTTAGTCTTGGTCTGTCTCTGCCTCTTTTATCTTGTATTTTCTCCTCCATGATTACTTTTAGTAGGCTGTTGTGTCTTTTAACATGGCCCAAAAAATCGCATGTGTCTTGTTTGAATTGTGTTTAGTAGTTCACTTTTCATTTTAGTTGTTTTAAGACATCACCGTTTGTTTTCATTCCTTGCATCTAATTCTACCTATTTTAGGTCTACTCTTTTCGCATTCCCAACTGCAAGAGTTTTTAACGTGTGCGGAATGTCCACTGGACCTCCTATCCTTCTCCGTCATCCGAAAGGCTAAACATTGGATCTCATTGCCCATTGACCAGGAGAGGGTTTAAGCCCCGAAGAAATCATGGGTTCTATATTCTTTTTTTTTTTTATTTCTCCACCTCCAGTGGTGGAATCAAACCCCAGGTCTTCTTGTTTAGAGACCTCCCACAGTTGAATCTTAAAAAAAGGTAGCTATGATAAATCAATATTTTTGCTTATGTTAACCAGAAGATAATTATATTTATTGCAGTCAAAATGGATTGTAACAAATTACATGCAATAGCGACACACGAATATGCTTGCTTGCTTGCGTTCGCCCGAAGACTAACGGAGTATACGTCTTCATCACCTGCCTTTAAAAGGACGTTAAGTGGCGTGTATACGTTGCGTTGTGTTTGCAGTGAAAACTGTGATATTTGCGCCTTTCGGCTCAAGACATCCGACTAACCATGTTGTTTTTAAGTACTGGATTATCTTCCTTCTTCCCTACTCGCCTTGGCAAGATTATACCGGTTAGTTTGTTTCTAGAGGCACCGCAAAGAGGTGGAGCAGGGTCTGGATGATTCTGGTTCATCTATCCTGGCGCAAGTCATCAGTTGTGGCTCCCTGACAGCTCTCAGCTCTGCTGCAGATAGCACACCTTGCCTCCAAACACGAATATAAAGTGAGTACACAGACAATAGCTTATTGTGTCTGCTTCAGTACGGTACTTACGTACTCGTGCTTCGATACGGTACTTAAGTATTTGTGCTACGATACGGTATTTAAGTACTCGTTCTTCGATACGGTATTTAAGTACTCGTGCTTCGATACGGCATTTAAGTACTCGTGCTTCTATACGGTACTTAAGTACTTGTGCTACGATACAGTATTTAAGTACTCGTGCTTCGATACGGTATTTAAGTACTCGTGCTTCGATACGGTACTTAAGTACTTGTGCTACGATACAGTATATAAGTACTCGTGCTTCAATACAGTATTTAAGTACTCAGTTCTAATGTCACTGCTGTGTAACTTTCTACGACACAAAATCTTGCCAAGATAAAATAAGAGCCAGAATATGTGACACCGTGACATTTTACAAGTTATTAACATTTCTTGTTGTCATGATGTCGTAATTCAATGTCGTCGCCTCCAAGATAAGACTGTCTTGTCTGATAGCACTTGGCCCCACCGCAATCTGTCTTCCATTATCAAATGTAAATGTAGTGAAGAATGTCTCCGTGGTGGTGAGGCTACATGTAATATTATCGAAGTCTGGACATGTTGTACATTAGAATAATACTCAATGGATATCAAGTTACAATATGCTATATTAGGGTACTCAAATGTTTTGTTATGTTATCTTATGTTAGGATCATCATGACCACACACCGGACAAAAACATAGGTGTGCTTATTTTTCTCTTCGAAATATCGGGAATCTCCACGGAGAGAAACCTGATCCACGTGCACGAACCCCGTAGCCCAGCCTAGGATCTCTTTGTAAATAAAAGTAAAGTACCCCGTCACGCCAAGTGGCGTATAGGGAATATGGTTGTAATGGACCATAAATTTTACAAACTTTCGGCACATGATATTTTGGGGTAATGTGGTCGGTATTACGCCCGTGCCGCTTACTTTCCCAGAAAAAAAAATCAGGTACCCATTAAAGGCTGGGTGAACCGGAAGCTTTCTGTTGGGATCGAACCCTACCTCTTGTTCTTTGTATTCCAGTTCACTAACCACTGAGCTATCGCGGCTCCGGGATCTATCTGTGCAGGTAGATTTTTGCTGATAATTTTGCCAGTCAGCGGCCATTTTTGTGGCCTACACCTTTCAATCTTTGACAGCAAAGAGTTATTTACCCTGAAAGCTTTGGGTATATGGTGGATAGGCGGCGGGAACATGAAAAATTGTCCTTGTTGCAGTTTCCTCATATTCCAAGTCCGGCTCGTTGCATGAGCTACTGATTTAAATGCTCTGTGCACACCGTGAGCTGTGTGTCTCATCCGTTTTGATTATGTTTCGATATTCCAATTGTTTACTATGAATGATGATATATCGTATGACAGAGAACAGTTGGCTGTGTTCACTTTCTGCGCAGTTTCGCCTTATGTCTGTATGTCTTTTGGCGTGTGCTGAGGACTGCAGCGATGGGGACTATAGTTACCTTTCTTTGTTTGGGAGATGAGATATTAATAAGGATGATTACGCTGGCACGCGAGGTTGAGCAATTATGGATTTTAATTCGTTTGCAGTGATACCGGGCCTTCCATAACCAAATAACCAAATTCATCGTGAACAAGTGCACACGGGACCTGTTTTTTCCCTCCTTACTCCGAGAGGCCTAGACATCAGATCTCACTACCCAGTAATTAGGTAAGGATAAAGCGACAAATAAACAACTGATTCAATTTTTATTTAGTTTTGAAACTATTCCCACTTGTCTTATTGAACAGTCTGACCTCTAGACTCTAGACCATCCAGCCCCGACTCAAATGTAACAAGTTAAGCTCTCTGGTCAGTGATTAGTGAACTGGACTACAAAGGACAAGAGGTAGGGTTCGATCCCACCGATGACTTCCGGTTCACCCAGCTTTTAATGGGTACTGGATTTTTTCTGGGAAAGTAAAGCGGCACGTGCGTAATATAGACCACATTACCCCAAAAATCTTGTGCCGAAGGTCTGTAAAATTTATGGTCACTAACACTATATTTCCCTACACCACTTGGCGTGACGGGGGCACTGTACTTTTTTTTTTAACTTAAGCTCTCTGGACAGACTTTTTCAGTGAACTTCAACGCCACCACTGACCCCCATAACTCT
The DNA here is from genome assembly GCA_032433765.1 of Megaustenia siamemsis. Lineage (NCBI taxonomy): Eukaryota > Metazoa > Mollusca > Gastropoda > Stylommatophora > Ariophantidae > Megaustenia > Megaustenia siamemsis. The sequence goes on along the minus strand of JAVIAB010000125.1, from coordinate 80,192,415 downwards.
CTCTCAGGAGAGGATTTATACAAAGTTGATGTCACTTTCATCTTTGCTTTTATGACAGTTGTTATCTAATCTAATTAATGATGTGAATCATGGACAATAGGACAACAGTCAAGAAAATCACACTAGAGGCTGTAGTAATGTGGTTTTACGAGGAAAAATGTTGAGAATACACATGGACAGCTAAGAAGAGTAATGAAAAAGTTATGAAAGAGACAAACGCAAAGTGAAAGCTTATTTTACAATATTAAAGAGAATCAATCATAATTTTTGCCAATGTAATGAGAGAGAACAGCTGGAATATATTGTAACAACTGGGGAAATTGAGGGAAGCAAGAGAAAAGATACCAGACGCTTATGAGAATGGTTTTGCAGAAGGTCTACAACCGAAATTATAATAACTGTCGAGATCGTAGTTTGTGGAGAGGACATGATCACCTACGCCAGCAGGCACGGCACTTGATGATGTTGTCTAATCTAACCT
>JAVIAB010000125.1:79945302-80191834 GCA_032433765.1 Megaustenia siamemsis | reverse complement strand
TAAGACCTCTTACTCTTAAGACCATCCAGTTGCACTCTGGCTCTCCTGTTATGCAGGTATGCTTTGACCCATTTGTACATCCTGCCATTTACTCCATAATTTCTCAGTTTCTTCAAAAGCCCTTCCTTCCATACCTTATCAAATGCTTTCTTTAGGTCTATCCATGCTGCTAGTACCAGTTTCTTTTCTTGAAACGCATCTTCAATTTCCTGGAAAGATAGGTTGCTTGATCTTCGGTAGAGTAACACTGTCTAAAGCCTGCTTGTTGTGGGGACAAGGAGATTTTCACTTTCCAGGTACCACTGCAGTCTGAGATTGATTATACGTTCCATTGTTTTACACAAACAGCTTGTAAGGCTGATTGGTCTATAGCTGGATGTCATGAACCATCTTTTCCTGGCTTTAGTAATGGTATCATAATTGCTTCTCTCCATGCCTGTGGCACTCTACCTGTGATCCAGCAAATGTTGTAGATCTGCAGTAGTTTTGCTTTAGCTGCAGTTCCCAAGTTCTTAATCATTTCATTGGACACTCCATCATTGCTGGTGACTTTTTCATTTTTAATTTGGATATTGCCAGCTCTAGCTCTCTTTGTGTAATGGGTGTTTCATTACTTCATGTGTGGTCTCTTCTTGTCTTGCATTTTGTTGTTTTAAACGGGTCTCTTGTCGTTTTTCTAGACTAATTTCAATATTATTGTCATTGCAAAGGAGTCTGCAAAGTAATTTGCTGCATGTTTACCTGTTAAAATGTTTCCATCCTTCTTCAGTGTAATTTGGTGTTCCTTTCTGTACCTCATCATTCAGCTGTTTTACAAGCTTCCACACTTTTCTTGTGTCTCGTTCAAGATTCAAGGACTCTGTTTTCTCTTTCCAGCTTCTCCGTCTGGCTTGTAGTTTAGCCCGTTGAAATTTGGCTTTAGCATGCTGGTAGTTGTTGTGGTGTTCTTGGCAAGGGTTATTTTCTGCTGCTTTCGAGATGTTTCCATGTCATTGTGCAATTGCTCTAGCTCACTACTCCAGTATGGTTTGTAGTGTTTCCGTGCCCCTCTAGGTATTGTTTCACTGGCAGCTTGTATTATTAGTCTACTGAATTCATCAACTATTTTGTTGATGTCTCTATCTGTATTATATCTTTAGTCAGTACACTGGTGTAGTGTTGATACATTTTCCAGTCTGCCTTTTTGTAATTCCATCTGGAGAGAGTGCTGCTCTCCCTGATGGCCTTATTTTGTACCACTAAAAAGATGGTCGGTGGTCGCTGCCTCCAAGTTGTTTCCCAACAATTCGTGTGATATTCCAATCCAGGTCTGGTGAATGGAAAGCAAGGTCTGGTGTAGATGTGGTATGCCATGATCTGGAGTAGAATGTTGGTGGATCTGTTGCCTGGTTTTAATAGTATAAGCCCATTGTACATCCTGCCAATTTTCAAGCTCTTCACCTCTCTTGTCCATATGTTCATAGCCCCAGCTCTGTGAGTGGCTGTTAAAGTCTCCACATACAATTATTCTTTCTTTTAATGTAATTGTGTCTAGTGCTAGTGGGCGGTCACTCGGACAGTAGTAGTTAAGTAGATGGAAGTCTGTATTTCCTGTCCTGAGGTGCATTATTTGATATTCCGCCCCATCCATATACACTTCAATCTGACATGCATTAATGTTGTTCCTTACAAGAGTCAGTATTCCGCCCTTTTGTCTATTTATTCTGTCAGATCGGTAGCACTGGTATCCTCTAATCTTCAAGGCTATGTCGTTGTTTAGATGGGTTTCCTGCAAACAGCATATGCTTACTTGTTCTTCATGCAGGATATTTCTAATTCTATCTTTTTACTGTACCCATCTCTTTTGCTGTTGATGCCTTCAGCATTCCAGTGCATTATTTTTAGTGGTCTTATTTTGGATTGGCCAGTAGCTCTATTCTCTCGCCCCCTGACTCCACAGAGCGGTTGAGAAGGACATCCAGTAATAGAGGTTGGGCCCTTTCGAGGCTGAGGACCCGGCGCTGCTCCTGCCTGAGTGCCCATCACAGGGCGAGTGCCATATCGATTTGCGGTTATAGACATACTTCCATTTGCGTTGAGTGCGTGGCATCCTGATTGTCGTGCGCCTTTTGGCTGGTTGCTCCGACTTCAGCACTTGAACTTGCTAGAGCAGACTGTGGTCTTGCTCGGTTGTAGGAAGGCCTGGCCAGTCTTAGTTTTCAGTCCCTGGTGACTGTTAAGCCCCATCCCCACGACAAGGAGCTGGCCTTGATGAGGGGGTCTATGATTAATTTTCACTAGGTAAAGGCGTGGCCGTAATGGGGAAATAACTGAATAAGACAAAACACCAGGAGAATTATTGTCTTCTCAGTTCGAGGACGGACGATAATATCAAGGTATACCTGTATGTCCAATTTTCATAGTTGTGTGGTCCTGAAAAGGACCGTTTGTTGAACTAATTTAAGGTAATATAGGGGCCAACATTGTGGGGGCTATATACTTTCATTCTGAATCAGACGAGTCTAAAAGATTAATAACTGTTTGGGGTTGAACATTCACAAACCATCATTTTTCCAATATTCCTCTTCCTGTTTTAAGACGTGGTCTTCACATTTAGCCCAATAATCTGTGTCTATATTTAATAAAGCGAGATTAGCAAGAGTCTTTACATCGCATATTTTGAATGTTGTATTTTCATCTGCCACTTGTCCTTTTAATTTTGCCCCGATTAGTTCTATTGGATTTAAATGAGCTTGGTAAGGTGGCAGCCTCAAACTTATATGACCGTGCTCTTGGATAATCTTATCTATTTGAAAAATCTTTGTCCTTGTTTTTGCTTTACTAGAGATAGTAATTCAGGTTTTAAGTACATGTTATTAAATTGTATGTGCTCCTTTGTGAGCCATATCTTAATAGCATCTTTTGTACTGGATGACGTCGGACTTTATCTTCAAGTGCAACAATGTTGTGGTACGCTGCATTGTCCATTATTAGGCAAGATGGTCGATCTAGTAATGGGAGAACAGAATTTTCAATCCAATGTCTAAATATGTGACCATTCATCTCAGAGTGATAATCCCGATTGTCTATGGATTTTGAAAGAAAAATGAGCTCTGCATTCTGTATTAGTCCATGTTGTCGACTACCTGCATGAGCAATTATCAAGCGCTGTCCTTTGCTGCTAGGTATTAATCTCTTAATCTTTCCATCTGATGACTGCCATTCCCTTTGGTTAGTGTGGTGAGCATTGATCCATGTTTCATCCAAGTACGCAATATCATAACCTTGCTTGCGCACCTCTTTTACTTCACGTAAGTACTTGCTTCTCATGACTACTATATGTGGCTTCTCACAGATGATGTTTCGTCCATTGGAATACTTTCTGAATGTAAAGCCTGCAGCTCTCACATTCCTCCATAATGTAGACTTTGATATTTCAATACTGTTGTTCTTTTTCAGCGAAATTTTTAATTTTCTTATTGTAACAGTTTCATTCATACCCAACATTTGCGAATTTCACTTCTAATAAGTTCACTGTCGAAATTATCCAACATTTTTGCTCTTCCTTGTGATTTTGTATATTTTGAACATTGACGGTCACGTGCTTGAATCCAACGATTAAATGACCGTTTAGATAAATCCAAAATGTGTCTTGTCCTATTCTCAGAGTTTTCTAAAGAATGAAATAATCTTCCTCGTTTAGCCTCTTTGCAAAAATAGTCATACATTTTTATTGCGATGTTTGTAAACTGCAGAATTTCATTTTAAGACTCATGATAAATGTTATTGTTCCACGTCTACACCTATGAATGAACGGAAATAGAACACACAATTTCTCAAGTGTCTAATTGTGTCAAAAAAACCACGGGGAAAGCGTGAAAATACGTCAATTCTACCGTGTACGGATTTGTACTCGCTATTTTTAGTTTAAAATACTGTAAACATTAAGTTTTGACTACATCAATGGGTCGTTATAAATTTATATAAATCAAATAAGCAACAATAATAACCAAATGTTTTTTTTTTATGAAATTAATTCCTGTTGGGTTCTAATCATTATAACTTACATGCAAATTTTGAATATCTTACAACAAGCGGTTAAAAAGCTATCGATTTTAAAAGTTGGGCACTAGTTATGAAACAAGCTATAGCTCTCAGCGTTGCGAGTAGGGGGTGGTTGTGGGTAGAGTGACTTCACCCGTCTATAATTCCTATAGTTGGAAACGTCATGCGAGTTGGAGGATTTTCCTGTTTTATTTTCTTCCCACGGGTCTTAGTAAATATGTTGTTGGGTGTGTATAGTTCATAGCCATGTGTGTACGATTTACAAAAGACCTACGGGCTGACAGGAAATTCATGGAAACTCTGTAACTAGCGTGACGTTTGCAGTTTGACGGCAGGGGTTGGCACCTCTCACCATCATCATGTGCCATACCGGTTGGCGTAAGCGATCATGTCCCTCCACAATCTTCTATCTACAGTGCATCGTATCAGTTCAGTTGTTGACTGTTTTCCATGCCATAGCACCTCTACTAGACGTAAATTCTTACATATATCAGGGCAGTAATATAGATAAAGAGGGAGGAACAGAAAATGATACCAAAATAAGGATATCAAAAGCAAGAGGAGCTTTCATTGCACTGGGAAACATATGGAAATCCAAAGAAATTAGGTTAAATACAAAAATAAAATGTTCAACTCCAATGTTACGTCGGTCCTATTATATGGCTGTGAAACGTGGAGAACAACAAAATTGACAATCTTGAAGATATAGACTTTCATTAATGGATGCTTACGCAGAATAAAAGGATGGAAATGGCAGGACACATTTTTTAACATAGAATTATGGATATGTACCAGTCAAACACCAGTGGATAAAGAGATACAGCGAAGACAATGACGCTGGATCGGACAAACACTGCGGAAGCCAACTGAGAGTATTACACAACAGGCCCTTTTTTGGAATCCCCAGGGGAAAAGACAAAGAGGAAGACCAAGGAATTCTTGGAGAAGATAGATAGAAGCAGAGATGAAGATGATGGGGAAGGCATGGAATGATCTTAAACGAATAGCAAGAAACTGAACGATTGGAAAGTGTTTGTTGAAGACCTATGCTCCACAGGGAGCTGAAAGGTAGAAGCATGGAAGAGACGGGCTGACAGGAAACTCATGGAAACCCTCCAACTAGTGTGACGTTTACAAATTGGTGGCAGGGGTTGTTGCGGGTAAAGTGACGTCAGCATTCTATAGCTCCAATAGCTGATGACGTCACGTTAGTTCGAGGATTTTCTGTGATAGGGCAGAAAGATCAAAAACACAACGAGCCATCAATAAACTTTGCGAGAATACCAAACCCAAGGGTCGATCACGAAAAAGACGGATTGATGAAATATTAGAAACACTAGAAAACTTAGTAAAAGAAAGCAACAAGAAAGGTCTCAGTCTGAATAGTAAGAAAACAGAAGTAATTGTTGTATCGAAGAAACAATCATCAACAGCATGCAGCATAAAAATAAACGAGACAAATCTGAAACAAGTGCAACGTTTCAAATACTTGGGCACAATAATAACATCAGATGGGAGGTGTACCACAGAAATAAAAAGCAGAATAGCTCAGACCAAAATAGCATTTCAGAAAATGAAAAATATCTTATGCAACAAATCTATGTCAATAAAAATGAGAAAGAGAGTTCATCGGTGCTATATAGAACCAATTCTGAACTATGGAAGCGAATCATGTACAGTAGACAAACAAATGAAAAGACGATTAGAGGCCACAGAGATGGGATTTCTCAGAAGAATGTTGAAAGTTCCCTGGACAGATAAAAAGACCAATGAGGAAGTTCTCAAAGAGGCCAACACAAAAAGGGAGCTCTTAAAAAACATCAGAAAGAAGCAATCAACATTTTTCGGGCACATCATGAGAAGAGGAAAGTTGGAATACTTGGTTACAACTGGCAACATAGGAGGATAGAGAGATCGCGGACGACAAAGAGAGAAAATACTGGATAGCTTGGTGTCATGGCATGGAAAACAGTCAACAACAGAACTGATACGATGCACTGTAGATAGAAGATTGTGGAGGGACATGATCGCCTACGACAGCCGGTATGGCACATGATGATGAGAAAACTTAACCGCAGGAAAAGTTAACAGAAGAGCAAAAGACCACAAAGTATATCTCCCTTTGACGCTAAATGGAAATTGGAGGAGAAGAAGGAGAACAAGAAGGAGAAGAAAAGGAAAAGAAGAAGAAGAAGTAGACGAAAAACAAGCAGAAGAAGAAGAAGACGAAGACGAAAAACAAATAGAGAAGAAGAAGAGACGAAGACGAAAAACAAGAAGTAGAAGAAGAAGACGAAGACGAAAAACAAGTAGAAGAAGAAGAAGAAGAAAACAGAAGAAGAAGAAGAAGACGAAGGCGAAAAAACAAGTAGAAGAGAAAGAAGAAGAAAACAGTAGAAGAAGAAGAAGACGACGAAAAACAAGTAGAAGAAGAAGAAGAAGAAAACAAGAAGAAGAAGAAGAAGACGAAGACGAAAAACAAGTAGAAGAAGAAGAAGAAGAAGAAAACAAGAAGAAGAAGAAGAAGAAGACGAAGACGAAAAAACAAGTAGAAGAGAAAGAAGAAGAAAACAAGAGAAGAAGAAGAAGAAGACGAAAAAACAAGTAGAAGAAGAAGAAGAAGAAAAACAAGTAGAAGAAGAAGAAGAAGACGAAAAACAAGAAGACAAAAAACAAGTAGAAGAAGAAGAAGACGAAAAACAAGTAGACGAAAAACAAGAAGACGAAAAACAAGCAGAAGAGAAGAAGAAGAAGAAGAAGACGAAAAACAAGTAGAAGAAGAAGAAGAAGAAGAAGACGAAGAAGAAACTCTCATCTGCTTCAAGACCTCATTACTTACTTCTCATTCAACCCAATCTCTTTCTTCTCCCACTCCTACACTCTTCTATAAATTTACAATTCAAAGATCTCTCCGTTATCTTACTTAGTCCTACCCTTTCTGCATCACGTGGAAATCTGAGTGGATATAACGCCAGAAATATGTAAACATAGGCAGCCCAAAGCGGAAGTTAAATCTTCGAATCCTCGTTCAAGCTATTTATTGTTTACTATGTTTTATGTTTATTGATATTTCCGAGAGCTTAAAAAATAAATACATATTCCAGTGTAATTTATGTTTTTCTCTCTGCTCCGAATTTCCCCACGTTAAATAAATATTTATTTGCTTGTTTACTTGTGTGTGCAATATCTACCTTTGCTGGTAGAGGCAATTTTATAATATTAGATTATTTGCATTTTTCGTTGCTGAATGTTGATTCCACTACACTTTTGTGCATGACAAAATTAATATACATGACAATTAAAAATGATTCATCGGATTGAAATGATCAGGTATTTTGATTAAGTACTGCAGAATTGTCAGGAATTTTGATTTAAGTACCACACAATGGTCAGGTATTTTGATTAAGTACCACAGAATTGTCAGGTATTTTGATTAAGTACCACAGAATTGTCAGGTATTATGATTAAGTACCACAGAATTGTCAGGTATTTTTATTAAGTACCACAGAATTGTCAGGTATTTTTATTAAGTACCACAGAATTGTCAGGTATTTTGATTTAAGTACCACACAATGGTCAGGTATTTTGGTTTAAGTACCACACAGTGGCCAGGTAATTTGATTAAGTACTACAGAATGGTCAGGTATTTGATTTAGGTAACACACAATGGGCGGGTATTTTGATTTAAGAACCACAGAATAGTCAAATATTTTTATTAGAGTACCACACAATGGTGGGAGCCGCGATAGCTCAGGGATTAGTGAACTGGACTACAACGGACAAGAGGTAGGGTTCGAACCCAACCGACGGCTACCGGTTCACCAGCCTTTAATGGGTACCGGATTTTTTTTTCAGGTGAAGTAAATCGGGACGGGCGTAATACCGATCACATTACCCAAAAATAATGTGCCGAGGGTATGTAAAATGTATGGTCACTAACACCATATTCCCTATACGCCACTTGGCGTTACGAGGGTACTTTACCTTTTTTTACTTTTTCTATCTATCTATCTATGACCTTTCGAGCCGTAACCGGCCCATAGGGCGTAGACCAAGATACACCTTCTCCTATATGAATTTTTGTTCTAGCAGTTTTCTTTTAAAGATATTTATCAAATCTCGCCATCTGTCTCTGTTCTGTGCAAGCAGTTCTATCTCATTGAGGGAGCCGATTCCTGCTGCTCTTGCCTCTCTCATCAATGTTCTTCTCAGTGTCTCCCTGGGTCTTCCTCTTTTTCTTTTACCTGTTGTTTCCCATATGAGGGCTTGCTTTGCTATTCGATTATTATCTCTTCTCATCACATGTCAACGTATGACCATCGTCTTTTCTTTATTACTGAAGATATTAGTGGTTGATTGGCGATTTCTCTAATTTCCTCGTTTGTTTGAATTCGTTCCATTCTATACCAAGTATTCCTTACACATTTATTTTCGAATGCGTTCAACCTTGCTTCTATATCTCTTGTTGTTTTCCAGCTTTCACACGCATACGTAAGGGTGATAGTACATTTGATTTGAATAGCCTAAGTTTTGTGTTTGTGCTAATGAGTTTTGATTTCCACAACTTTTTTACTTTTACACAATGGGAAAAGATAAATAAATTCAAAGTAAAGAATAACCGGGAAAACTAACGGCTGTTCTAATGGTTCCAACCATACTGCATGCAAGTGAAGAATCTCCACAGAAAGCTCTTTGAGGTCACTGTGCTCACCTGTTGTGATCGAGGCAAAATGGGTTCCCGTCTAGGATACTTCTAATACCGTGTGAGTACCCGTTCCAGGCCCAGAGGCAGTAGTTTCTCCTTATTTTCTAATTGGTGGTGACCATCCACAGGTCGTGGGAAGGCAGTCGATTGAAGTGACTGTAGTTGACTTGAGGAATGACTGTTTTTCATATTTATTGCCTCTCCTTCTTCTTCTATTACTTCTTATTCTTCTTCCTCTTTTTCCTCTTCTTTTCTTGTTTTTTTTTTAAATTCTTCTCTTTCTTATTCGTCGTCCTCTTCCTAATTTTTTCTTATTTTTCTTCTTATTTTCTTTTCCTTCTTTTTATCTTTCTTTTTCCTCTTCTTATTTTTGTTCTGCTTCTTCTTTTTTATTTCTTCATATTCTTAATTTGCTTATTTATCTTCCTCTTCTTCTTCAGCAATTAGCTATTGCTATGCATTTAGACATTTAGATCATCTTGGTTCACGAGCAAGACGGTGCGTTTGAGGTCATCACCGGTTCCCCATAGCTTGTCAAGTAACTGTGTTCCTCCCTTGTGAAGCTGTCTTCATACCTTGGAGTGTTCTACACTCCTCACCACTGGCCTCTTGCTACCAGCTTTACCGCAGCATCGCATTTATTTGCCTGTTCCCTTGTCAAGTAGCTTTGTTTCTGTTGATCATATTTGTGTTCGTGGGGTGTTTAGAGTGCTGAATTCCTATAGCGTATGCTCTGGAGTTTCTTTAGCTTCTCCACAGTCACATGTTGCAACGTCTCTGAGTCATATCTTGTGTAGATGTGCTCTGAGACCACAATGACCTTTCCAGAGTCTGAATATATCTTTGTCTGCTCATGTCTGCTAAGTTTATTTTAAGCTTTCGTGTTCTGGCTCATATTTTCTATGTAACTCCCTCCATCCAGTTTTCCCAGCTTGCTTCATGATTACGTTTATTTCTTTGAGGTTCTAGGATGGTTGCACTGTTGGAGCTTTTCACCTGCTTTTGCGAGTTCATCTGTTTTCTTATTTCCAGGGATGCCTCTATGTGCTGGTATGATGCAAGTAAGTTCTGTCTTTTCTGAAAGCGACTATACGTTGTTCTTTATTTCATGATTTATTTTATGGCATGAGTCTGTCCTCTTTTGGGCTTGACATTACTTGTAAGATTGACTTTGCATTTATGAGATAATTACTGCAATCCTCTTCATCCTCAGAGGGAACACTTTTGTACTGACGCCACGATGGTCAATTTTGTGGTAAGGCACGATGACCACTTTTGTGGTGACGCCATGATGATTAATTTTGTAGTGATGCATGATGACCACTTTTGTGGTGACGCCATGATGATCAATTTTGTAGCGATGCATGATAATCACTTTTGTGGTGACGCCATGATGATCAATTTTGTAGGGACGCATGATGACCACTTTTGTGGCGACGCCATGATGATCAATTTTGTAGGGACGCATGATGACCACTTTTGTGGTGACGCCATGATGATCAATTTTGTAGCGATGCATGATGACCACTTTTGTGGTGACGCCATGATGATCAATTTTGTAGTGACGCATGATGACCACTTTTGTGACGACGCCATGATGAACACGTTTCCAGTGACGACATGATGATCACTTTGGTGATAATGCCATGATTATAACTTTTGTGGTCACTCCATGATTATAACTTGTATGGTGACGCCATGATGAACACGTTTCCAGTGACACCATTATGATCACTTTGGTGATGACGCCATGATTATAACTTTTGTGGTGACTCCATGATTATAACTTTTGTGGTCACTCCATGATTATAACTTGTATGGTGACGCCATGATGAACACGTTTCCAGTGACACCATTATGATCACTTTGGTGATGACGCCATGATTATAACTTTTGTGGTGACTCCATGATTATAGCTTTTGTGGTGACTCCATGATTATATCTTTTATGGTGACTCCATGATGACCCCTTTGTGGTGACTCCATGATGATTACTTTTGTGGTGACTCCATGATGACCACTTTTGTGGTGACGCCATGATGATCGAGAGTTTGTGCCCCTGCACCAGTGTGTTCTTGTTGTTTTGATGTTTCTTTCTGCTCTCGCCAACTTGGTATCTGTAGCGAAGTCCCGAGGGCCTTGCACGAAAATCACTTTTTCCAATTGTTCACCCCGGCAGCCGTGAACTCAGGTGTCCCTCGCCATACAGGCAGATGTTCTTCGACTTCAGAACCACTCTAATTTTTATTGTCGAGAATTTTATTCTTTTTGGCTGATTTATTTATCCTATTTGTTTTGCCCCGGAAGTGGTCATTTTAGGTCTCATCATAATCGTGTGCCATCAACGCATCGAAGGTTGGCTACCCTGGAGCGCCATTCTGCTCTGTCTCATGCTTTGATGGTGCATATCATCATAGGCTGGTTTGTCAATCTTTTGATGTTACTCGTCCGTGTTAGTCTTGGTCTGTCTCTGCCTCTTTTATCTTGTATTTTCTCCTCCATGATTACTTTTAGTAGGCTGTTGTGTCTTTTAACATGGCCCAAAAATCGCATGTGTCTTGTTTGAATTGTGTTTAGTAGTTCACTTTTCATTTTTAGTTGTTTTAAGACATCACCGTTTGTTTTCATTTCCTTGCATCTAATTCTACCTATTTTAGGTCTACTCTTTTCGCATTCCCAACTGCAAGAGTTTTTAACGTGTGCGGAATGTCCACTGGACCTCCTATCCTTCTCCGTCATCCGAAAAGGCTAAACATTGGATCTCATTGCCCATTGACCAGGAGAGGGTTAAGCCCCGAAGAAATCATGGGTTCTATATTCTTTTTTTTTTTTTATTTCTCCACCTCCAGTGGTGGAATCAAACCCAGGTCCTTCTTGTTTAGAGACCTCCCACAGTTGAATCTTAAAAAAAGGTAGCTATGATAAATCAATATTTTTGCTTATGTTAACCAGAAGATAATTTATATTTATTGCAGTCAAAATGGATTGTAACAAATTACATGCAATAGCGACACACGAATATGCTTGCTTGCTTGCGTTCGCCCGAAGACTAACGGAGTATACGTCTTCATCACCTGCCTTTAAAAGGACGTTAAGTGGCGTGTATACGTTGCGTTGTTGTTTGCAGTGAAACTGTGATATTTGCGCCTTTCGGCTCAAGACATCCGACTTAACCATGTTGTTTTTAAGTACTGGATTATCTTCCTTCTTCCCTACTCGCTTGGCAAGATTATACCGGTTAGTTTGTTTCTAGAGGCACCGCAAAGAGGTGGAGCAGGGTCTGGATGATTCTGGTTCATCTATCCTGGCGCAAGTCATCAGTTGTGGCTCCCTGACAGCTCTCAGCTCTGCTGCAGATAGCACACCTTGCCTCCAAACACGAATATAAAGTGAGTACACAGACAATAGCTTATTGTGTCTGCTTCAGTACGGTACTTACGTACTCGTGCTTCGATACGGTACTTAAGTATTTGTGCTACGATACGGTATTTAAGTACTCGTTCTTCGATACGGTATTTAAGTACTCGTGCTTCGATACGGCATTTAAGTACTCGTGCTTCTATACGGTACTTAAGTACTTGTGCTACGATACAGTATTTAAGTACTCGTGCTTCGATACGGTATTTAAGTACTCGTGCTTCGATACGGTACTTAAGTACTTGTGCTACGATACAGTATATAAGTACTCGTGCTTCAATACAGTATTTAAGTACTCAGTTCTAATGTCACTGCTGTGTAACTTTCTACGACACAAAATCTTGCCAAGATAAAATAAGAGCCAGAATATGTGACACCGTGACATTTTACAAGTTATTAACATTTCTTGTTGTCATGATGTCGTAATTCAATGTCGTCGCCTCCAAGATAAGACTGTCTTGTCTGATAGCACTTGGCCCCACCGCAATCTGTCTTCCATTATCAAATGTAAATGTAGTGAAGAATGTCTCCGTGGTGAGGCTACATGTAATATTATCGAAGTCTGGACATGTTGTACATTAGAATAATACTCAATGGATATCAAGTTACAATATGCTATATTAGGGTACTCAAATGTTTTGTTATGTTATCTTATGTTAGGATCATCATGACCACACACCGGACAAAAACATAGGTGTGCTTATTTTTCTCTTCGAAATATCGGGAATCTCCACGGAGAAACCTGATCCACGTGCACGAACCCCGTAGCCCAGCCTAGGATCTCTTTGTAAATAAAAAGTAAAGTACCCCCGTCACGCCAAGTGGCGTATAGGGAATATGGTGTAATGGACCATAAATTTTACAAACCTTCGGCACATGATATTTTGGGGTAATGTGGTCGGTATTACGCCCGTGCCGCTTTACTTTCCCAGAAAAAAAATCAGGTACCCATTAAAGGCTGGGTGAACCGGAAGCTTTCTGTTGGGATCGAACCCTACCTCTTGTTCTTTGTATTCCAGTTCACTAACCACTGAGCTATCGCGGCTCCCGGGATCTATCTGTGCAGGTAGATTTTTGCTGATAATTTTGCCAGTCAGCGGCCATTTTTGTGGCCTACACCTTTCAATCTTTGACAGCAAAGAGTTATTTACCCTGAAAGCTTTGGGTATATGGTGGATAGGCGGCGGGAACATGAAAAATTGTCCTTGTTGCAGTTTCCTCATATTCCAAGTCCGGCTCGTTGCATGAGCTACTGATTTAAATGCTCTGTGCACACCGTGAGCTGTGTGTCTCATCCGTTTTGATTATGTTTCGATATTCCAATTGTTTACTATGAATGATGATATATCGTATGACAGAGAACAGTTGGCTGTGTTCACTTTCTGCGCAGTTTCGCCTTATGTCTGTATGTCTTTTGGCGTGTGCTGAGACTGCAGCGATGGGGACTATAGTTACCTTTCTTTGTTTGGGAGATGAGATATTAATAAGGATGATTACGCTGGCACGCGAGGTTGAGCAATTATGGATTTTAATTCGTTTGCAGTGATACCGGGGCCTTCCATAACCAAATAACCAAATTCATCGTGAACAAGTGCACACGGGACCTGTTTTTTCCCTCCTTACTCCGAGAGGCCTAGACATCAGATCTCACTACCCAGTAATTAGGTAAGGATAAAGCGACAAATAAACAACTGATTCAATTTTTATTTAGTTTTGAAACTATTCCCACTTGTCTTATTGAACAGTCTGACCTCTAGACTCTAGACCATCCAGCCCCGACTCAAATGTAACAAGTTAAGCTCTCTGGTCAGTGATTAGTGAACTGGACTACAAAGGACAAGAGGTAGGGTTCGATCCCACCCGATGACTTCCGGGTTCACCCAGCCTTTAATGGGTACTGGATTTTTTTCTGGGAAAGTAAAGCGGCACGTGCGTAATATAGACCACATTACCCCAAAAATCTTGTGCCGAAGGTCTGTAAAATTTATGGTCACTAACACTATATTTCCTATACACCACTTGGCGTGACGGGGGCACTGTACTTTTTTTTTTTAACTTAAGCTCTCTGGACAGACTTTTTCAGTGAACTTCAACGCCACCACTGACCCCCATAACTCTCTCTCAGGAGAGGATTTATACAAAGTTGATGTCACTTTCATCTTTTGCTTTATGACAGTTGTTATCTAATCTAATTAATGATGTGAATCATGGACAATAGGACAACAGTCAAGAAAATCACTAGAGGCTGTAGTAATGTGGTTTTACGGAAAAATGTTGAGAATACCATGGACAGCTAAGAAGAGTAATGAAAAAGTTATGAAAGAGACAAACGCAAAGTGAAAGCTTATTTACAATATTAAAGAGAATCAATCATAATTTTTTGCCAATGTAATGAGAAGAGAACAGCTGGAATATATTGTAACAACTGGGGAAATTGAGGGAAGCAAAGAGAAAAGATACCAGACCGCTTATGAGAATGGTTTGGCAGAAGGTCTACAACCGAAATTATAAATAACTGTCGAGATCGTAGTTTGTGGAGAGACATGATCACCTACGCCAGCAGGCACGGCACTTGATGATGTTGTCTAATCTAACCTAGAAGGCTAGTCTGATGTTGTACGAATCATGCCTGGCCAAGACGTAGCCTAACCCTCAAGACAACAACTACAAGCAAGTTAGACATTAATGTTATCCCTCCCTATTAGGTTTTTTACAGCATTTCAAATCAACAGTAGACTTCCGTTTCTAAGATGGCGGATCTAGTCCACGTTCTCTCGATCGCTGCAGAAAGTGCATTCGATGTCTGATTAATTTCGGTTCCAAATTGCACTCCTATGCGTTAAAGTCAAGATGATGATCAACTTATTACATCTGCGCCGATAAAACAATGTCGTACGCCGGCAATATTCCATTTTCGACAAATCAAGTCATTGAAAGCGACCTTCCATCGTCTAGGCTTGTTCTGCGCTTTACGTCACATTGATGTTGTTCATGACCGTTGTTGGATTTGCTTGACGCAAGTTTTTTATATGCTCTCATTAATGTGAAAGACTTCGTCAGCCGCAGTTTTATCTCATTAGGGAATTTGCACCGTGTTCTGTTCGTCGTAGGCTAAATTCACTAGAGTAATCAAGAATCTAAAGGGCGCGTCATTGCTGTGCTTGCGACATTATTATGTGTGCTACATCATCGTAATGGCTCATCGTAAATCCCTAGACCGGCCGTACGCTAATCTTACAGTCTTGTGTTTGATGTGCGACGGGATAATCTGACGACTAACTGTATGTTTATATGTTCGAAATTGGAGTCAAGAACGATGACCTGACATCATCAAGTGCTATACATTTTTAAAGAAATATGACCATCATCACTTTCGGGAGGACGTGAACCTCTGGTATATGGTGGAAAGGTGGCAGGAATCATTGCAGGCTATGCATGAAAAGTGTTCCTTGTTGCAGTTTCCTCATATTCCCAGTCCATGTGGGGGGGGGGGGGCTGCTTGGTCTCGAGGCAAGACGCCGGCCTCAGGACACAGAGGTTGTAGGTTCAAATCTCGGCTACACCGGTTGGGATTTTTATTTAAGATTTCTCTCTGCGACAACCACCCCTGGTCTCAGCAGCGTGGCCCGGCTTGAAACGTCAGTTACTCATCGACGGAAAAAACATGAGTACCTCCGAAGTCGGAGTTATCTGCCTGTGGGCGAGGGACCCCTGTGCACACGGCTGCCAGGGAAAAATGGATTAACACGCACAATTCAGTTCCTAGTCTCTAGGGACTTCATCAGAGTTGAAAACTGGTGAACGCAACAACAACAAATCAACAGTACATAAATGAAATGTGTTAGGCGCATGGCAGGATACGGCCTGAGAGATCAGATCAGAAGTAAGGAACGGATAAAAAGAAAGCTAGCAGCAATTCCCGCCATTGAATATGTAAAAAAAAAACAACAACCTAATAAAATGGTTTGGCCACGTGATATGACAAAACGATCGTAACACGGCACAACAAGCATTCAATAAATACTGCGAGCCCACCAGAACCAAGGACTGACCACGAAAAAGATGGATTAATGGAATATTATAATATTAGAAAACAATAGCTGGAGAGCTCAACAGAAGAGCAAAATACAGCAAAATATATCTTACCTCGACGCTGAAAGACAATTCAGGTAGGAGATAAAAGAACTGCATTGAAAGGAAAATAGTTTTTATTGCACTTTAAAAATAATTGTTGTCTAATATAATATAGAAGAAGGGACAAAAGATTGGGTTCGATCCTGTTCAACGGCTTCCGGGTTCATCCAACCTTAAATGGGTGCCGGTTTTTTTCTGGGAAAGTTAAGCGGCACCGGCGTAATACCGACAACATAACTCCACAAATCGTGTGTCGAAGGTCTTGTAAAAATGATGGTTACTAACACCATATTCCCTATACGCCACTTGGCGTGACGGGGGAACTGTACTTTTTACTTATAATATAAAAGGCTTAGTCTGATGTTGAAAGATTGCATCTTGTCAATTAGACAAATCGTCCACACCCATCTAGTTCATTCAGCATGTCAGAAGGAGGGAAGCCAGGAAACTGCAACCGCATTTCCATGGAGGTAGCCAAAAAAAACGTAAATCTCAAATTTGTTGTCGGTCGCTTTCAACACATAAAATGGTGTGGCCACGTGACAAGACAGAAATATAAAAACATAACATAACGAGCCTTTAATAAACGCTAGGAAAACACCAGACCCAAGGGCCGACCACGATAAAAGATAGATTGACGGAACATCAGAAACACCAGGAAACATAATAGCAGCAGAGGCGAGCAGAAGAGCTAAAGACTCAGTTTATATCTCCCCTTGACGCTGAAAGGCAAATGAGGAAGGAAATAAGTAGAAAATGGAGTTGTCGGTCACAATGCGCCAAGAGACATCTTCAACAAGTACTCGTCTTGTTTGATTTCACCGATAACAAGATCTGAACACTTATAAACTAGTCTAACCCTCAGCAGTGATAATGATCTGGTGACTAATAAATCAGCATTAAAACAGGGCACGATATAAGTAAAGTATGTTATATCAGGATTGTTGATCTTGTTCTAAACTGAATATACTTGGAGGATCAGAAATGGACAGTCCGCAGTGTGTTGTATGTTGTCCTTTAGATTCAAATACAAACTGTACTGGTCAGGCTATACATTAACGTTATAATATCAAAAGTGACAATTACGTCAACAAACTGGTGGAATTAGGAATCAGAAACGAAGTGTATTTCATTGAGAAGTTTTGTTTGGAATCAATTACTGAAAAGCACGAAGGTTAAAGGAAAACATAAAAATTCCAGAGCATAATACCTTCCTTCATTTATTTCTTTCTTTATGTCTTTTTTCTTTCCTTCCATCCTTTCATTCCTCCCTGTCGATGTGAGCTCGTGATTTTATTTATGATTTCTCTGGACGGAATTAAGGAAGTTGGATTCATTGATGAAAGGATGGATTCATGGATTGATAGATACATGGACACTTTCGAAGGACAGATGAACTAACTGTTTGGATAACACGTGGAAGAATGGATGGAGAGATATATGGACGCATCCGAAGTACAGATGAATTAACTGTTTTGGTAATATATAGAAAAATGGATGGATGGATACATGGACACATTCGAAGTACAGATGAATTAACCGTTTGTATAATATATGGAAGAATGGATAGATTACAACATGATTAGTTATTTCATTGGATGACATGTGTGATATACGACTTGATACGTATACAATATAACTGACTAAGTAAATAGGTCAGTCATTACCTAGCTTGTACTTTGTTCACTTTTCGAGGGGGTCAAGGTACAAACCTGTTCTATATTTATTTCTGAGGTCCTCAAACTGGAATGGTTTGCAGTAAAAACGTTGCCAGCACTTCCGGGGTCGTAGTTACGCGGGTGGTAGATGATGCGTGCTTTATTATTGCCTTCCTTATTGTACTAGATACACTACATACCCATTTTGCATCCAAATGATATTCAATTTCCGGGGCAATGAGCTGCGAATTTCTGGGAAATTGGTGAAAGAACTTCTTGGTACCTGGACAATGTTTGTGTAGATGCAACAGTCTTTCTTTCTCTTTCTCTTTCTCTTTCTTTATCTTTCTCTTTCTTTCTCTTTCTCTTTCTTTCTCTTTCTCTTTCTCTTTCTTTCTCTTTCTCTTTCTCTTTTTTTCTCTTTATTTCTCCTTCTTCCTCTTTTTTTCTTATTCTCTTTATTTATCTTTCTTTCTCTTTCTTCACTTTTACTTTGTCTTGTTCAGGTGTTGGGGGGAGATAAAGATCTAGTCCTCGCCTTTTTGGCGGGCTCACTCAAGGTCAATTTATATGTTTGCAGTATTTCTTTGATATTGTTGCAGTATTTCTTTGATATTGTTGCAGTATTTCTTTGATATTGTTGCAGTATTTCTTTGATATTATTGCAGTATTTCTTTGATATTGTTGCAGTATTTCTTTGATATTGTTGCAGTATTTCTTTGATGTCGTTTGTCCATCTTACTTTGGATCTGTCCCTTGCTCTTCTGCCCCATCCTCATTTAATATCTTTGTATGGTAAGGAATGACACGCCATTCTTTCTAAATGTGCAAAATAGTTTACTTGTTTCTGTATCTAGTTTAGGATTGGTTCAGTGTCTACTCTTTCTCTTACACCATTTCTCATTCTATAGTTTCTGGTCACTACAATCGCTTTTCTCACACATCACATCTCTGTGGTGACAAGCTTTCTTTTGTGCCTAGTCGTAAGTGACCATGTTTGGCATTGGTAGCACAATGTTGGAATGAATATGCTCTGTATAACACGTTTCTTGGAGGTAATACTTATTGCTTTGTGTTGAAGCCTAGGGAATCTCTATCTATCTATTGACCTTTCGAGCCGTAACCGGCCCATAGGGCGTAGACCAAGATACACCTTCTCCTATATGAATTTTTGTTCTAGCAGTTTTCTTTTAAAGATATTTTATCAAATCTCGCCATCTGTCTCTGTTCTGTGCAAGCAGTTCTATCTCATTGAGGGAGCCGATTCCTGCTGCTCTTGCCTCTCTCATCAATGTTCTTCTCAGTGTCTCCCTGGGTCTTCCTCTTTTTCTTTTACCTGTTGTTTCCCATATGAGGGCTTGCTTTGCTATTCGATTATTATCTCTTCTCATCACATGTCCAACGTATGACCATCGTCTTTTCTTTATTACTGAAGATATTAGTGGTTGATTGGCGATTTCTCTAATTTCCTCGTTTGTTTTGAATTCGTTCCATTCTATACCAAGTATTTTCCTTAGACATTTATTTTCGAATGCGTTCAACTTTGTTTCTATATCTCTTGTTGTTTTTCAGCTTTCACACGCATACGTAAGGGTTGATAGTACATTTGATTTGAATAGCCTAAGTTTTGTGTTTGTGCTAATGAGTTTTGATTTCCACAACTTTTCAAGGCTTCTGAAAGACATTGCTGCTTTAGCCAGTCTGATTCTAATTTCTTTGCTCGTATCCCCTTCTCGATCAATGTGACTTCCAAGATAGATGAAGTGATCGATCTCTTCTACTGGTTTGTTTTCCATGTATATTTTGTCACTTGTTGGAATTAAACTTTTCATGACTTTAGTCTTTTCATGATTGACCTCAAGCCCAATTTTGCTGGCTATTGATGATAGTTCATTTGTGTTTTCCTGCATCGTTTTTATCTGATTGCTGATGAGAACTATGTCATCAGCAAAGTCCAGGTCCTCCAAATGGTCTCCTTGTATCCATTCGATGCCTTTATTACCAGTGCAGCATTTCTTCATTATGAAGTCCATAACAATTCCAAATAACAAGGGCGATAAAATACATCCTTGTTTAACCCCAGTTTCTATTGGGAAACATTCGCTCAGTCCTTCCTCTGTTCGAACTGCACATGTGTAACCATCATACATGTCTTTGATAATATTTATGATTTTTGATGGTAAGCCATATTGCTTCAGAATTTTCCACAAAGAATCTCTATGAATACTATCAAATGCTTTTTTGAAGTCGATGAAGTTAAGTACAAAAGGTTTTTGCTTTTCAATGTGTTCCTCCAATATAAGTCGTAGAGTGAAAATGTGGTCAAGACAGCTTCTCCCTTTTCTAAACCCAGCCTGTTCTTCACGCATTACTGTATCTATTGAATCCTTTATTCTATTTAGGATGATTTTACAGAATAATTTTGAGGCAACTGACAAAAGTGTCACGCCTCTCCAATTGTTACAATCTCTAAGATTGCCCTTTTTTGGGATCTTAACAATGATTCCTTTTTTCCATTTATGAGGCGTCTTCTCTGTTTTCCAAATGATGTTGAACATTTTTTGGAGATGTATTAAATTATGGCTATCAATTGCCTTGAGGATCTCAGCTGTTAACTTATCCTCTCCAGCAGCCTTGTTATTGGTCATTAGCTTTAAGGTGGTTTCTATTTCACTCAAGGTGAAGTCATCTAAATTTACATCTAATTCTGCTGCTGGTGTTTCAGCTTCAAAATCTATTAAACTGTGAGGTAGTGGACGGTTAAGAATTTCTTTGAAGTGTTCCGCCCAACGGGCTTTTATGTCTGCGCTTGTTGTTAGCATTAATCCAGATTTGTCTAGAATTGGTGTTCCACTGGATGTATAGGTGTTTGTCAGCATCTTTTGTACAGTATAAAGAGTTCTGCTGTCTCCTGTAATTGCAGCTGTCTCTGCTTTCTCTGCCAAGTTGTCTATATAAGCTCTTGTATCTCTTCTTGCCGAACTTTTCACTTTGTTGTCTAATTCTTTGTATGTTGCTTTTGCCAGAACCTTTCCAAGATCTGTCTTTACATTAGTCATGGCTCTCTTCGCTTCTCTTCTTTCTTTGATGTATTTCCATGTGGTGTCTGAGATCCAAGCTCGTTTTTCCATTTTCTTCAGTCCAGCACTTGCTTCTGCTGCTGTCATTAGTATTTTGCTCTGTGAGTCCCACATTTCATTGATATCTAAGTCTATTTCACCAAGTGCTGAATAACAATTACTTAGCTCTATGTTAAACTTTTCCTTTATTGCTTCATCTTTCAGTTTATGACTATCAATTTTATGTGTAATTGACCTCTTCTGTTGGTTTCTAAATTTTAATCTTATTTTCCCAATGCACAGGTTGTGGTCACTATTAACATCAGCACCTCTGTATGCTCTTACATCTATTAATGATGATCTGAATTGTTGTTTAATACATAGGTGGTCAATTTGATTTGATGTTCTATCATCAGGAGATATCCATGTTGTTTTGTGGATATTTTTATGTGGAAATAATGTCCCACCTATAACTAAATTTTCTATTAAACATAATTCTATTAATCTTTCTCCATTCTGACTTGTTGTATTACAGCCTTCTCTCCCCATCACATGTAGATGAATCTTCTAGGGAATAGCGGCCCCAATATCTGGTTTGCTTTGTTTTGTTTTATCGTGTGTATATATCTTTATCCATTTTACCATCTTCATAGAATGCAGTAGAATAACTAACAATAGCATGACTCAGATTTGCTGCTGATTTAGACAGGACTAACAAGTCAGCGTTTCGTTTCAAAAGGTCTTCAGCGGTTAAAAGTAAAGTAAAGTTTCCTTGACTCGAAATATGGTGTTAGTGATATTTTTCCGTGACTACGGCAAGTGTTCTCTTTTTAGGTGATGTGATCGGTATCACGCCAGGCCGCCTTTGCTCATAAAATGTCTCTGGTACCCATTTTTTTTTTAGAAAGTGTAGGCCTTGTCAGTCCAAAAAATAGATCCACCGCTTCTGAGAAGTGAACCCGAAATCTTCTGATCAGGAAGCGAGCATACTAACCACTCAGCCATCGAGGCTCCTTTCAACAGGAGATGAACATAACTAGATAACACTGGGAGCTGAAAGTAAGAAAAAAAAACATATTAACTAATTGAAATATAATTTATGCATTTCGACAATTCACTGAAACGTAAACATTAGAAAGAATGTCCCTGTTTTATTCACGGCCTATTTTAAGGGAGCATTTTCAGTCATCTCGAAAGGGTCAGGGACTTAAAGTTGACAGAGACTCACTACATCTTTCAGTTGGGCTCTCGAGTAATAGTGCCAGCGGGGGATTCGGTGGGAAGGGGGGGGAGGAGGAGGAAAGCTGGGTAGTCTAGATGTTACGACGTCGACCTCAGGAGAGGAACGACTCAGGTTCAAAGCCCTCTAGAAGCGGTTGTGATCTATTACAAATATCGTTGTCCAAACAAATGAAGTCAGGCCTCCACCTCGGTGTAACGCTCGGTCCGACCGTAGCACAGCTGGTGAAGAATGTGCAGTCGAAAACAGATCACACATCCCGTTTCAAGGCCAAAGCCGATGTCTGGAACTGTTCTACTTCAATTATCGGTCCGTCGCCTGCAGCACAAAACTCTGTGCGCCGGCGCCACAACCAGGTTGACTTTATGATCAGGTGAATCCGTCCAGCCCACCACTGTCTCTGTACATGAATGTTCAGACTAGACAGAATCATTTGAAACCACACTGCAGAAAAAGTGTCATCTATCCTGAATCTAATTTAGAGTCTTTTTGAAGAACAAAGACCTGTTCGTTCGATAAACATTAGCATCTGATATTTTGAAACCAGACCTTTCGATCTGTTGTAAGTACACTAGCCACTCTGTCACTGAACTTCATTTAAAAGGAAATTTGCGTTATAATGTGTAATTTGTATCCAGCCGTCTTCAGCTGTACTGTGTTCTGTCACCTTCAGCTGTATTGAGTTCTATCATCTTCAACTGTACCGAATTATATCACCTTCAGCTTTACCGAATTCTTTCACCTTCGGCTGTACCGAGTTCTGTCACATTCAACTGTACCGAGTTCTGTCACATTCAACTGTACCGAGTTCTATCATCTTCAACTGTACCGAATTCTACCATCTTCAACTGTACCGAATTCTATCACCTTCAGCTTTACCAAATTCTGTCACCTTCAGCTGTACCGAGTTCTGTCACCTTCAACTGTACCGAATTCTACTATGACCTTCTGCTTTACGGAATTCTGTCACCTTCAGCTTTACCGAATTCTGTCACCTTCAACTGTACCGAGTTCTGTCACCTTCAGCTGTACCGAGTTCTGTTACCTTCAGCTGTACCCAGTTCTGTCACCTTCAACTGTACAGAGTTCTGTCACCTTCAGCTGTATCGAGTTCTGTCACCTTCAGCTGTACCGAGATTTGTCACCTTCAACTGTACCGAGTTCTGTCACCTTCAGCTGTACCGAGGTTTGTCAACTTCAACTGTACCGAGTTCTGTCCCCTTCAGCTGTGCCGAGTTCTGTCACCTACCGCGGTACTGTTTTCTGTCACCTTCAGCTGTACCGAGGTTTGTCACCTTCAACTGTACCGAGTTCTGTCACCTTAATCTGTACCGAGTTCTGTCACCTTCAGCTACACCGGTTCTGTCACCTTCAGCTGTACCGAGTTCTGTCACCTACCACGATCCTCTTCTCTGTAACTTTCAGATATACCGGCCTCTGTTACCTTTCCTTACTTCGTCCCTGCGATAAGATCGTAACTGCATCGCTTACAAAATATTGTCCTTATCACTTAATCCTTCAACAATATGTTTTGTTCTATTGGTTATCACTCTCCGTTCACGCTGCTAGGCAGCGCTTCTCTTTGCTTCACATATTAATTTACACTGACGTGATCTTCTCTCATTGAAATCTAGGTCTTGAACTATCGTTGAAGTTTTATTTCGCTTTTAATAAAGAGAAACAAGTCTGCAGTTACAAATAACAAAAATCGGCCACAGAAAACAAAAGTGAAACTGAATGACTATTTTCTTGAACATTTTTACCGGCATCTTAGCGAGACACAGCCCGTTCGACCTCAAACTAGGTTTTCTAGTTTACACTAGACGGGAAATGCCGTTAAAAAATACAATAGGAAACGTATTAGTATCATTTTGAAAAAAGAAATCCGCCACTGCCGGGGATTGAAACCGGACCCTTCGCGTAAGGAAGCGAGCACACTAACCACTCAATCTCCGAGGCTCCTATTAAGCAGTGAATACAACATTTTTAATTGTTTAGTTTTCATGTCTACATTTTAATTACCGTAATATACTAACTGAACGTTACTTTTATTATTATATTATACATGTCTACCTCAGATGGTAAATGTGCAACAGAGGTGAGATGGTAAATGTGCAACAGAGGTGAGATGGTAAATGTGCAACAGAGGTGAGATGGTAAATGTGCAACAGAGGTGAGATGGTAAATGTGCAACAGAGGTGAGATGGTAAATGTGCAACAGAGGTAAGATGGTAAATGTGCAACAGAGGTGAGATGGTAGATGTGCAACAGAGGTGAGATGGTAATGTACAACAGAGGTGAGATGGTAAATGTATAACAGAGGTGAGATGGTAAATGTGTAACAGAGGTGAGATGGTAAATGTATAACAGAGGTGAGATGGTAAATGTGCAACAGAGTTGAGATGGTAAATGTATAACAGAGGTGAGATGGTAATGTACAACAGAGGTGAGATGGTAAATGTGCAACAGAGGTGAGATGGTAAATGTGAAACAGAGGTGAGATGGTAAATGTATAACAGAGGTGAGATGGTAAATGTGTAACAGAGGTGAGATGGTAAATGTATAACAGAGGTGAGATGGTAAATGTATAACAGAGGTGAGATGGTAAATGTATAACAGAGGTGAGATGGTAAATGTATAACAGAGGTGAGATGGTAAATGTATAACAGAGGTGAGATGGTAAATGTACAACAGAGGTGAGATGGTAATGTTCAACAGAGGTGAGATGGTAAATGTATAACAGAGGTGAGATGGTAATGTACAACAGAGGTGAGATGGTAAATGTGCAACAGAGGTGAGATGGTAATGTACAACAGAGGTGAGATGGTAAATGTATAACAGAGGTGAGATGGTAATGTACAACAGAGGTGAGATGGTAAATGTGCAACAGAGGTGAGATGGTAAATGTGCAACAGAGGTGAGATGGTAAATGTGCAACAGAGGTGAGATGGTAAATGTACAACAGAGGTGAGATGGTAAATGTGTAAATGTGCTACAGAGGTGAGATGGTAAATGTGCAACAGAGGTGAGATGCAAAATGGCTCAGGCAAAAATAGCTTTCAAAAAATGGGAAAAAAATATTGTGCAATCCATTTTGGCAATATAAACAAGAAAATAGTTCTTCAATATTTCGTAGAGCTAGTCTTATCATGTGGACGTGAATCATGGACAATAGGACAACAGTAAAGAAAAACACTGGAGGCTGTAGACATTTGGTTTTACAGAAAAATGTTGAAAATACCATGGCCAGCTAAGAAGAGTAATGAAAACGTTACGAAAGAGACCAACGCAAAATGACAGCTAATTTCCAATATTAGAGAGAAACAATCATAATTTTTTGGCCATGTAAATAAGAAATGAACAGCTGGCATATATTGTGACAACTGAGAAAATTGAGGAACGAAGAGATAGAGTGAAGCAAAGAGTAAAGATACCAGACAGCTTACGAGAATGGCTTGGCATAAGGTTAACAACAGAAATGATAAACTGTCGAGATCGAAAGTTGTGGAGAGACATGATCACCTACGCCAGCAGGTATGATACTTGATCATGATGATTATTACCACAAAAGTAACCTGGCATGCGCATCTCCATGGCCAGATACACCCTAAACATATGAACACTGGACAGCGCTACTCTAAGGCAGTACTTGTAAAGCGTCCATCGCAACTCTTCTAATCATTAATATACCCGCTTTTAAAAATATTTTTGATTACCTCCCTTGTAATGAAAAAAAGTACTGTTCTTCGCGTCAGGGAGATTGTTGTTCACCAATTGACCAATAGGGATTGATAAATACAAGTGATCATCATCATCATCAAGTACCGTGCTTGCTGGCGTAGGTGATCATGTCTCTTTACAACTTTCGATCTCCACAGTTATTTATCATTTCTGTTGTTGACCTTCTGCCAAACCATTCTCTTAAGCTGTCTGGTATCTTTTCTCTTTGCTTCCATCTATCACTTCGTCTCTCATTTCCCCAGTTGTCACAATTATACTCCAACTGTTCTCGTCTCATTACATGGCCACAAAATAATGATTGTTTTGTTCCTATATTAGAGATTAGCTATCTTTTTTGCTTTGGCCTCTTTCAGAATGTTTTTATTACTCTTCTTAACTCTCCGTGCTATTTTCAACATTCTTCTATAAAACTACATTTTCGCACGTAAGTAAAACAAACGACATACTTTAAATACTACAGAAAAACATAATACGTTTATAAACCATCTCTACGTTATTTTCTCATCACTAGGGTCTGCCATGTTTAGTAGGACTGGAGAATAAACCATCAATGTAGACGCTGCGAAGTGTTTGAGTTGAGTTTACATTTCACCCGTGATAGACAAAAAAATGAAGTCTTAAAACCACTAAAAATGATGAAGTCTTAAAACCACTAAAAATGATGAAGTCTTAAAACCACTAAAAATGATGAAGTCTTAAAACCACTAAAAATGATGAAGTCTTAAAACCACTAAAAATGATGAAGTCTTAAAACCACTAAAAATGATGAAGTCTTAAAAACACTAAAATGATGACGTCTTAAAAACCACTTAAAATGATGGAGTCTTAATTAAAACCACTAAAAATGATGAAGTCTTAAAACCACGAAAAATGCTGAAGTCTTAAAACCACTAAAATGCTGAAGTCTTAAAACCACTAAAAATGATGAAGTCTTAAAACCACTAAAAATGATGAAGTCTTAAAACCACTAAAAATGATGAAGTCTTAAAACCACTAAAAATGATGAAGTCTTAAAACCACTAAAATGATGAAGTCTTAAAACAACTAAAAATGAAAAGAGAACTAATAAACACAATTCAATCAAAACAAATGCGATTTTTGAGCCATGTTAAAAGACACAACAGCCTACTAAAAGTAATCTTGGAGAAGAAAATACAAGGTAAAAGAGGCAGAGGTAGAGGCAGACCAAGATTTACACGGACGAGTAACATCAAAAGATGGACAAATCAGCCTGTAACAACCTGCACCATCAAAGCAAGAAACAGAGAAGAATGGTGCTCCACGGTAGCCAACCTTCGTTGCGTAGATGACACTCGATGATTATGATGATGATAATGAGAAAAAAAACTATAAAGATACTTATATAGATATGTACCTAGGAGCCGCGATGGCTCAGTTGTTAGTGAACTGAACTTCAAATCACAAGAAGTCGGGTTCGATTCTGATCGGCGGCTTCCAGGTTCACCCAGCCTTTAATGGGTACCAGATTTTTTTTCTGGTAAAGTAAAGCGGCATGGCGTAATACCGACCACATTACCCCAAAAATCACGTGACGAAGGTGTGTAAAAAATATGGGCACTAACACTATATTTCCTATACGCCACTAGGCTTGATGGGGCTCTTTACTTTTACTTACATATAAACCTATACTTATACACATATAAACCTATACTTATACACATATAAACCTATACTTATACACATATAAACCTATACTTATACACATATAAACATATACTTATACACATATGTACCTATACGTATACACATATGTACCTATACTTATACACATATTAACCTATACTTATACACATATAAACCTATACTTATACACATATGTACCTATACTTATACACTATGTACCTATACTTATATACATATGTACCTATACTTATACACTATGTACCTATACTTATACAAATGCACTTTTTGACATCATATAATTTAATTCATTCGTGGTCCATGCTGGGAGGCTGTGGAGATCATGTTCCAATGTCTCGATCCATAACCATCGACCCAGGGCGATGTAAAGCACTTGAACCGAACTTATCGGCATAATATAGATGCTACAGTAGCAAATTTAGACTTATCGACATAATATAAATACTACATAAGAAAAAGTAGACTTATCGACATAATATAAATACTACATAAGAAAAAGTAGACTTATCGACATAATATAAATACTACATAAGAAAAAGTAGACTTATCGACATAATATAAATACTACAGTAGGAAAAGTAAACTTATCAATATAACACAAATACTACAAAAGAAAACGTACACTTATGGACACAATATAAATTCTACAAAAGAAAAGTACACTTCTTGACATAATACATAGTGCATAAAAAGAAAACACACTTGTTGATCTAATCTCTCTCTCTCTCTCTCGCTCTCTCTCTCTCTCTCTCTCTCTGTCTGCGATCAGGACTCAATCAGAGTAGGACTCCAGACTCTCGCACGAAGACAGCTGTCTGTTTAACCCTGTTAGATTCACTCCGCTCGAATACCTGTTAAAACGTTGCACTGTGTTCTGCGCCTGTGGCCCAGTGCATCCGATTTCAGCCAGCATTTTGTTCAGGTTTGCTTTCCTTAGCCTTTGATTGTCCCCAATCTTCCTGCAAGGCAGCAGATGATCTTTTCTGTAGAGGGATTCCGCCCTTAGATGGTCGGCCCTCCCAGGTTTACGGACACCATCTGCCCGCGTCACTAGAGGTGACTAACACAGACATGCACACACAAAGATATGAGATGTGATTAACACAGACATGCGACTTGTAATATAAAAAGTAAGTAAAACAATTAGACGTATAAACATAATACTCGTATAAATGATATAGAATAATAAGCACACTTATGGACTTCAAATAAATATTACAGAAACACGAGTATCTGATATCGACATAATAATATAAATAGCAAAATAGACTTTTCAAAATGGCCTCGCTTTCAAACACAAGTGTTTATTTATATCTTCTGTCATTAATGTGATGTAATGCTTTTTTCAACAACAAAAATTGATAAAAGATTGGAGTGCATGACTCCGTATTCCTGCAAGATGTAAATGAAAAAAGAAAAGATTTCCTCCATGCCTTTTTGGGTGAATAGGGAACATGATGATAGTGTCACGTTCCTATAAAAGAAAGAGGGGGGGGGGTTAATAAAGTGAATTGCATATCACGTGATAAGATGGGTCGTGAGGGAGTATTCAACGAAAGTAACAAATTGTTACGAAATATTTTCTTGAGCTAACACAAGAAGACGCGAGTGACCCACTTCAACGTTGTCTCATTTCTATAACGTTTTCTGTTGAGTCACTCTGGCTGGTTTAAGTACATGTATAGGAGGGCGTCGTGAGCTGTACATGGTATATACTTACCACTAATGTGGCTGTTATCATCATCATTTCGTTATCGTCACCGCCGTCGTCGTTATCGGCATTATCTCATCACCTTCATTCAAATCATTATCGTCGTTGTTATCGCCATCATCACAATAAAGCATCAACATCATCTCCACTACAATCAACATCAGCATCATCATCAACATCAGCATCACCATCATCAACAACAAACAACAGTTCAACTCCTGTGTGATGTAGTTTTTACAATCTT
The DNA here is from genome assembly GCA_032433765.1 of Megaustenia siamemsis. Lineage (NCBI taxonomy): Eukaryota > Metazoa > Mollusca > Gastropoda > Stylommatophora > Ariophantidae > Megaustenia > Megaustenia siamemsis. The sequence continues at coordinate 80,162,220 of JAVIAB010000125.1, read as the reverse complement.
CGAAATATATGATGCTTCAGCATTATGGATCAGTCACTAACTAACAAACCAACGTTTCGACACTGAAAGATCTTCATCTGGTACAAACACAGGGCAAAACAGATACAGTTTAGAAGAAAAATAAAGAAAATCAAAACAGTAGCCAAACGATGTAACGAAATATAAACACAAAGAAATGTCAACCAATGATATGAAATTAAAGTTCTTTTCAACTTTCCGTAAGAACGTTCTTTCCATTTTCCATTTAGTCCAGTCTTGAACAAACGTGTCCATTTCTATTTATCCAATCCACTTCCTTAACTGTTACCTGTCTACACGTATATGCATGCGTGTGTGATTTCGCCTCTCTATTTCTATATAAATAATACCATTATAACATTTATCTTGCAATGGTTACAGATAGACTCTACAAGGAAACCTGATCTGCATTACTCTTGAACGAATGTATAACAAAGAAGTAGAAAGGAAAAACAGATTCACGCCTCTCGGGCGTGTATATATTCGGTAATGTGGGAAGCGCTACGCCAGTGCAGTATTCATTTTGCTTGGAATCATCATCATCGAGTGCCTTCTCCGCAAAGAAGGTTGGCTACCATGGATCGCCATTCTAATCTGATTCTTGCTTTGATGGTGCAGGCTGTCATAGATTGACTTGTCCATCTTTTGATGTTACTCGTCCATGTTAGTCTTGGTCTGCTCTGCCTCTTTTACCTTGTATTTTCCCTTCCAATATTACTTTAAGTAGGCTGTTGTGTCTTTTAACATGGCCCAAAAATTTCATTTATCTTGTCTAAATTGTATTTAGTAGTTCTCTTTTTTATTTTCAGTTGTTTTACAACTTCATCGTTTGTTTTCTTTTCTTTCCATCCAATTCTACCTTTTCTTCTATAAATCCACATTTCAAAGGCTTCAATTTTCTGTTCTGTTTTCTTGTCTAATGTCCATGTTTCTGCACCATACAGGAATACTGAGAAGATGTAGTATATTGCTTGGAATAGTTTTCTATTAATTAAGTCTGGGTAACATTTAAACATTAGAGAATTTGCCGGATTGACCTTTGTCGAGCCATAGAAACAAACTCTTGGTTGTAAAGGTTGGAGAGATATTATGAAGGTTGGAAACGCATTATAAAGGTTAGTGTCAAATTATAAAGGTTGGAGACAAATTATAAAGGTTGGAGACAAATTATAAAGGTTAGTGTCAAATTATAAAGGTTGGAGACAAATTATAAAGGTTAGAGTGAAATTATAAAGGTTGGAGACAAATTATAAAGGTTAGTGTCAAATTATAAAGGTTGGAGACAAATTATAAAGGTTAGAGTCAAATTATAAAGGTTGGAGACAAATTATAAATGTTAGAGTCAAATTATAAAGGTTGGAGACAAATTATAAAGGTTGGAGACAAATTATAAAGGTTGGAGACACATTATAAAGGTTAGAGTCAAATTATAAAGGTTGGAGACAAATTATAAAGGTTGGAGACAAATGATAAGGTTAGAGTCAAATTATAAAGGTTGGAGACAAATTATAAAGGTTGGAGACAAATGATAAAGGTTAGAGTCAAATTATAAATGTTGGAGACACATAAAGGTTGGAGACAAATTATAAAGGTTGGAGTCAAATTATAAAGGTTAGAGACAAATTATAAAGTTTGGAGACAAATTATAATGGTTGGAGACAAATTATGAATGTTGGAGACAAGTTGTGAAGGTTGGAGACAAATTATGAAGGTTTGAGACAAATTGTGAAGGTTTGAGACAAATTATGAAGGTTTGAGATAAATTGTGAAGGTTGGAGACAAATTATGAAGGTTTGAGACAAGTTGTGAAGGTTGGAGACAAATTATGAAGGTTGGAGACAAATTGTGAATGTTGGAGACAAATTGTGAAGGTTTAGACAAATTGTGAAGGTTGGAGACAAATTATGAAGGTTTGAGACAAATTGTGAAGGTTGGAGACAAATTATGAAGGTTTGAGACAAATTATGAAGGTTTGAGACAAATTGTGAAGGTTGGAGACAAATTATAAAGGTTTGAGACAAATTGTGAAGGTTGGAGACAAATTATGAAGGTTTGAGACAAGTTGTGAAGGTTGGAGACAAATTGTGAAGGTTGGAGACAAATTGTGAAGGTTGGAGACAAGTTGTGAAGGTTGGAGACAAATTGTGAAGGTTGGAGACAAATTGTGAAGGTTGGAGACAAATTGTGAAGGTTGGAGACAAATTGTGAAGGTTGGAGACAAATTTTAAAAGGCGCCATTTAGTGTCTAGCTACAGCGAAGGTAAATTGATGATGCTGATGATGATGATGATGATGATGATGATGATGACGGTGACGATGATGGTGATGATTGTGGTGGCAGTGATGTTCATGGTGATGATGATGATTGTGGTGGTGATGATATTAATAATGGTGATGATGATGCAGATGGTCACGACGAAGCTGCCAGAGATTCACAGCTGATGGTTTGCACCAGACTAGGTCAACCAGAACTATATCTATATAAGTGTTCTCGTAGGTCTTCTATTTTTCTACGTAGCAGTGCCTGATCATCTGCAAATAGAAGCTCGTTATCTAAAGATAACTGTTGAAACGTTGAATCGCCTACGGTAGACGACACTACACATGTTGAAAGTAATGACTATATTAATGAACGTTCAACGCCTACACAATGCACATAAGGCACATAAAACCAGTTATATTACGCAGATTACGAGTCCTGTTTTAAGATAGAACCTACAACGACTATGCCCAGTACTGCTCTGTTTAAAGCGCCATCTGTTCTTACCTGAGTGGGCGTTTTGGTAACTAGGACAGGCGGAATGCAGTTTGCGTTGGCTTGATCATTTGAATAAATGTCAAAATCATTAAACGACACGTGGGCTGGTAATTCGACGTAGGCTTATATTTTTTTATGATTCCTGTTGAGGGTAAACCTAACGTATTTGTTTTGTTTTACGTCTTATTTCTCCCATTATTGCTTTTCTTTCATAATAAATATTAACTGACTCTTGCATTGCCTTCCACCACCCGTCTTTACCTCTCTCACATCATGTGTTGTTATGTTATGCTACGCCATGTTATGGTATGTTATGCTATGCTATGTTATGTTATGGTATGTTTTGTTATGTTATGTTATGTAGGATCGTTATCACTTAACTCTGGACGAATCCACATGCCGATTATCCCCACGAATTTTCGAGATATTCACGAAGCCTGACCCAGGTGCAGTGATTTTGTTTCACGACCTGTTATCCATCGATGCTAGCAGTTTTCTTTAGCTGATAACTTTGACCTTCTTTTTCGATTATCAACTAGCAAAAGGTTCTCTGAGCGGAGACAGTTCAGTGGTTGGTGAACTGGACTACAAAGTACAAGAGGTCGGGTTCGATCCTAATCGACGGCTTTCAGGTTCACCCAGCCTTAAATGGGTACAGGATTTTTTTTTTTCCTGTGCAAGTAAAGCGGCACGGGCGTAATACCGACCACATTACTTCAAAAATCATGTGCCGAAGGTCTATAAAAATTATGGTCACTAACACAATATTCCCTATACGCCACTTAGCGTGACAGGGCTCTTTACTTTTAAGCGGTTCTTTAACTTGCGTGATTAAACACGAGACCTCATGATTGTTCTTGACGTTGTCCAAGAGGACGAGATATCGGTTCTCACTGTCCAAAGACCAGAAGATGGTATCCACAAAAAATCAATGTATTCAAAGAGAATAAAAAGTCCCACTGTCTATTTCGGAATTCAAATCAGCGACCTTCTGTCCATGTGCCAGTGTCATACCTCTAGACCACCCAGTCTTTTTAAAATTAATTACATCATCATTATGTGCCATACCGTTTGGCGTAGGCGATCATGTCCTTTCTACAATCTTCTATCAACCGTGCAGCGTATCAGTTCTGCTGTTGATTGTTTTCCCATATCATGGTACCAAGCAATCTAGTATTTTTTCTCTTTGTCATCCGCGATCTCTCTTTCCCGGTATTTTGCCAGCTGTTACCAAGTATTCTAACTTTCCTATTCTCATGATGTGCCCGAAATGTTGATCGTTTCTTTCTGATGTTTATTAGGACTCCCATTTTGAGTTGGCTTCTTTCAGAATTTCCCAACCGACGGCTTCCTTGTTCACCCAGCCTTTAATGGGAACCGGATTTTTTTCTTGGAAAGGAAAGCGGTACGAACGTAACACCGACCACATTACCCCAAAAATCACGTGCCGAAGGTCTGTAAAATTTATGGTCACTAACACCATAATCCCTATACGCCACTTGGTGTGACGGGGGCACTTTACTTTTTTTATATTTCAGAATTTCCTCCTTGGTCTTTTTAGCTGTCCAGGGAACTTTCAACATTCTTCTGAGAAATCCCATCTGTGTGGACTCTAATAGCCTTTTCAATTGTTTGTTTACTGTCCATTTAAAATTACAAAATTGCCCCATTTCAGAATCTTCTTGGAGTTTATTGAGGAGAACCAGCGTAAGAGAATATTGGTGGATGAGGATGGTGGGGGGGGGGGGGGGGGGAATGTGGCTGTTTATACTTATGGGATCTAAATAAAACTAACGATTTCGTTGAAGTCGCCACGCAATGTACAGTCAAGGCCAGTATTATGCTCTCAATATTAATTAATTTTTTAAGGCTTTGGCGCTGACACTTGTCGTCAGCTCTTGAAACTAGAAAGGTGACGCGACGAACTTCAACAGCCTTCTTGATATCGTTGGTTCTACTGGAGAAGGCTGATTTTATCCATGGAGAAATGAAAACAAAATATATAAAGAAAAATCAATATGGTTAAAGCTTCACGTAACAAGTGGACAGCACAAACCAGAATGACGTTTCGGAGCAATAGGAATTCAACAGAGACAAACATACAACACACGTACAAATATGTATTTAATTTTTTTTTTAATTAAATAAAAACTAATAATTTCAAACTAGATGGAGAAATGAAAAAAAAATAAAAATAAAGTCTTCCCTGTATACTCTGATGTGGAAAGAACGTCCGTGCCCACTCACTTCCGTTCCAGTCATTGACCCTACTGTTTTTATCCATACAAGAGGGACAGCAATATTTAGTCATGTATATCAAAAGATTACAACAAATGATAAATAGCATTTTCATACCAACTTTGTGCTACGAAAGTCAAACATGGACCTTTTCTAAATCACAATTAAGAAAGATCAATACATGTGAGATGCGATTCTTGAGAAAAGTAACAAACAACACAAGAAGAGATAGAATACCAAATGAAACCATAAGAAAATGGTAGGAATAAAACCCTGCCAAGAATATATAGAACAACAACAGCTGAAATGGTTGGGCCACCTGGTCAGAATGAATCCTCACAAACACCATCAAGGGCGTTCTTCTCGAGAATGTATGGAAAAAGACCAAGAGGAAGACCCAGAAGAAGATGAATAGATGCAGTGTCAGAGACATGTAACAACAAAGGAAAATCACTAATTCAGACAGTTCGAACAGCTCAAGAACGACAAATGATATAACCACGACACCTTTTAGGTTTCAGTGAAAAGAGAAAAGAAGAAGATCAAAAGATTGAGGGAGTCAGAGTCTACGACAATGTTTATTTCGCTGGTCAGTCTTGTGAAAAGCAGTCTTGATAGAAACACTAGATCTCTTCCTATAGAAAAATCAATAATCAATTATTTGACTAACGAATAGGTACTCCCTGCCAACCACATTGCTGGAAGTAACCATGAACAAATAAAATATATAAAATATTAACTACTAAGCAGGGCCGCGAGTAGAGCTGTACGTAAAATAAGCACAAAATGGTATAAAGAAGCTAAACTAATAGAAAGATAAAACAAATTTGCTACGTTACGGCAAACGTCTTCATCAGGTACAGAACAAAAGATATAGCAGATTATATCAGATTTTTCTCTACAACTGATATTAATTCGAACCTTTACTTTCCACTTACTATACTTACTTATAGTGAAAGAAAGCAAAAATAAAGGACTCAGTCTTAATAGCAAAGAAAAGTAATCACCGCAGTGCACTTATAGACAAGTGGAACAATAATAAAACAGGTAAATGAATTTAAATATCTGAGAACATCGTTAACCTCAGGTGGAGCATTTGCAACAGAGGTGAGATGCAGAATGGCTCAGGCAAAGCAGCTTTTCAAAAAATGAGGAAGATACTGTGCAATCCATTTTTGACAATAGAAACAAGAAAAAGAGTTCTTAAATGTTATGAAGAGCCAGTCTTAACATATGGACGTGAATCATGGACAATATGAGAATAGACAAGAAAATCACTGGAGGCTGTAGAAATGCAGTTTTACAGAAGAATGTTGAAAATACCATAGACAACTAAGAAGAGCAATGAAAAAGTTCTGAAAGAGGCCAAAGCAAAAAGAGAGCTAATTTCCAATATTAGAAAGAAACAATCATAATTTTTTGGCCATGTAATGAGAAGAGAACAGCTGGAATATATTGTAACAACTGGGAAATTCGAGGGACGAAGAGATAGAGGGAAGCAAAGATAAAAGATACCAGACTGCTTAAGAGCATAGCTTGGCAGAAGGTCAACAAAACATATGATAAATAACTGTCGAGATCGAAAGTTGTGGAGAGACATGATCACCTATGCCATCAAGCAAGGTACCTAATGATAGTGATGATTTTTTATTATTCTTATTTCTACAGACTATCGATATGAATTTTTCTCTTTTCTTTCGCAATATTATCTGCCTTTGTTTTGTTTTTTTCCGAGTACTTTTCAAAGTCAGGGATTAACCCACTACACTTATTGAGTATTCATGTCTTAAAACTTACTATTACTTCTCATACCTTTTATGCGTCTGTGTCTTCTTGGCATCTTCTCCAAGTCTAAAACCCTCGCTTATATTTATATTATTGTTATATACATTTATTCTTGATGTCTTTAAAATTTCCTCTTTTTTTTTTTGCGTTTTCTCTCTTAGCATCTTCTCCTCTTATTCAATAATGTTATGTTAAATATACCAAAACAGAATAATGAGAAGAGAAGCAATTAAAGTAGCATCAGCTTCCCTTGCTGAAGTTGAAAGGCTCGCACAGAGCAGGGATGACTGGCGATGTACATTACATGTGTATGGTCTGATACTTGATAGCAATCATCGTTGAACATTGAGAGTGTATAAATGTTGTCCTTTGTGATGTCTTATGCTCGAAAGGACAACAGACAGACAGACAGACAGTCAGGCAGACAGACACACACACACACACACACACACACACACACACACACAGATGGTGTTTATTAACTATTCGATTAAGATTTAACACTCCATTCAGAAGGGAAGTTATATCTTTATTATGTTTGTATGGCAGACAGACAGTCAGACAAACAGACAGACAGACAGTCAGACAAACAGACAGACTGACAGATAGATGTAAGAACACTGCATCAAGAACATTGCTTTGTTATATTCCCTGTCTTATCTCTATCCATATTTCTAACAGTCAGATACCCATTTACAGATGAGACAACTGAAAATTACCCACCTTTATGCGAGCATCTCCAGTTCTCATCAGTTTTGTTTGTTTGTTTTTGTTTTGTAAATACATGAACCAGATCGAAAAACTAGGTAGAGAAACTAGATAGAGAAACTAGATAGAGAAACTAGATAGAGAAACTAGATACAGAAACCAGATAAAGAAACTAGATAGAGAAACTAGATAGAGAAACTAGATAGAGAAACTAGATAAAGAAACTAGATAGAGAAACCAGATAAAGAAACTAGATAGAGAAACTAGATAAAGAAACTGGATAGAGAAACTAGATAGAGAAACTAGATAGAGAAACCAGATAAAGAAACTAGATAGAGAAACTAGATAGAGAAACTGGATAGAGAAACTAGATAAAGAAACTAGATAGAGAAACTAGATTAAGAAACTGGATAGAGAAACTAGATAGAGAAACTAGATAAAGAAACTGGATAGAGAAACTAGATAAAGAAACTGGATAGAGAAACTAGATAGAGAAACTAGATAAAGAAACTGGATAGAGAAACTAGATAAAGAAACTGGATAGAGAAACTAGATAGAGAAACTAGATAGAGAAACTAGATAGAGATATGATGAACAAAGTTGATGGAGTTTGCCTATATTGCTTGAACGAACGCCGATGTTAAGAGAAGAAGGAAGGAAGGAAGGAAAGGAAGGAAGGAAGGAGGAAGGAAGGAAGGAAGGAAGGAAGGAAGGAAGGAAGGAAGGAAGGAAGGAAGGAAGGAAGGAAGGAAGGAAGGAAGGAAGGAAGGAAGGAAGGAAGGAAGGAAGGAAGGAAGGAAGGAAGGAAGGTAAGAATAACCAGATACTCAATTTTACAGTTGGTATGACGGGAATTTGTCACTTGGTGGGGAAGTAGGGAGGAGATAAGATTTTATAGACGACAAAACTAATAACCACTACTATATTTTACATTTTCCGAGCCATTTACAGAAGCAATAACCACGGTCTACACCACCCATTCCCCCCATCTCAACTCACACAACCACCCTGTCCCCTTCACCCACACACTGCCAGGTCAGAGTATTTCTGAACAGGCTCACCGGCCTTCACCTTTGCACAAGCAGAATTGTCTCCACGCGCGAACTCCGCGGATGTCAAAGCCTGCAGCGCGCCAGGTCGGTCAATCAATACCGCAGTGAGGTGAACATACGTTCGTCCGTTGTATCTGTCTTAGCATCTTTTAATAAACTAGTGTCAACACGTCATACATAAAACTTGCAACGGAATCTATCTATCTATCTATCTATCTATCTATCTATCTATCTATCTATCTATCTATCTATCTATCTATCTATCTATCTATCTATCTATCTATCTATCTATCTGTCTATCTATCTATCTCTCTCTCTGTCTGTCTGTCTGTCTGTCTGTCTGTCTGTCTGTCTGTCTATCTATCTATTTATCTATCTATCTATCTATCTATCTATCTATCTATCTATCTATCTATCTATCTATCTATCTATCTATCTGTCTGTCTGTCTGTCTGTCTGTCTGTCTGTCTGTCTGTCTGTCTATCTATCTCATTCTCACTCTCTCTTTATCTCTCTCTCTCTCTTTATCTATCTCATTCTCACTCTCTATTTATATCTATCTATCTATCTATCTATCTATCTATCTATCTATCTATCTATCTATCTATCTATCCATACCATTCTCACTCTCTTCTCTCTCTTTCTGTGACCTAGCGACATAAACCATTATTATATCAGATCTGGCAACATACAGGAAGATTTCACCACATATGATGATATTTAAAAAAAAACCATTACAACAGACCTTACCGCGTTTAGACTTAACTACGTACAGATCTAGCGATAGACGTAAAGGAAAACATTAAGTTTTCGACAATTTTGGAAAACGTGTATTACTTGACTACAAGAGGGCGTTAAGTATGCGTGTATGCTTTTCTCTCTCTCTCTCTCTCTCTCTCTCTCTCTCTCTCTCTGCGAACAAGACTCAATTAGAGTAGGATTCCAGACTCTCGCATGAAGTCAGCTGTCTGTTTAAGCGATTCGATCCATTCTGATTGAATACCTGTTAAAACGTTGCACTGTGTTCTGCGCCAGTGAACCAGTGCATCCGATTTCAGCCAGCATTTTATTCAGGTTTGCTTTCCTTAGCCTTTGATTATCCCCAATCTTCCTGCAAGGCAGCAGACTGAATCTGATGTTCTCACACCATTTATTACAAGCTCATTGTGGTGTGTTTTTAGTCATATCACGTAGCCAAGCAATCTTATATATGCTTTTCATTATCGCTTTCATCAAAATGCGATATTTAACGCAATACGCGTAATGTTTTTTAGTTCCGTGTTTTGTTCCTTCTCGATCGCAATTCGCTTGGTCAGACCAGATAGTCTGAGCGGCATCCCATGCAGGCGCAAGACAATCTTGATCAGCTCTTGCCCTTGATCCTGACACAAACAGCCAACTATGAATCGACGCCCACTTTCAGTTTGAGCGCTGTTGGGCGCATTAGCCACTAATTTCCAGAACCGAAAGTTCAAAGGTTAAACCTGACGCATGGAATGAGTATGGGTGTTAAGCGTCTTTATTTGTTGAACATTTATCACGTAAACCAAGCCAAACTAAATTAAAAGCTATCTATCTCACATATATAGATATATATATATATATATATATATATATATATATATATATATATATATATATATATATATATATACATATATACAGAAATAAAAAGCAGAATAGGTCAGGCCAAAATAGCATTTCAGAAAATGAAAAATATTTTATGCAACAACTTTATGTCAATAGAAATGAGAAAGAGAGTTCATCGGTGCTATATAGAACCAATTCTGACTTATGGAAGCGAATCATGGACAGTGAACAAACAAATGAAAAGACGATTAGAGGCCACAGAGATGGGATTTATCAGAAGAATGTTGAAAGTTCCCTGGACAGCTAAAAAGATCCATGAAGAAGTTCTCAAAGAGGCCAACACAAAAAAGGAACTCCTTAAAAAACACCAGAAAGAAACAATCAACATCTTTTGGTCACATCATGAGAAGAGCAAAGTTGGAATACTTGATTACAACTGACAAAATAAAAGGAAAGGGAGATCGCAGGCGACAAAGAGAGAAAGTACTGGATAGCTTGGTGTCATGTCATGGAAAACAGTCAACAACAGAACTGACACGATGTCCTGTGGATAGAAGATTGTGGAAGAATATGATCGCCCACGCCATCCGGTATTGCACATGATGATGATGATGATCTATCTCAAAACACCAGGACATCGACGAACAAGAGCCTCACTACACCGAAAAGGACTTATCAAGCGAACAAGAAAACCTGTGTTTTTTTGTTTGTAGATATCAATGAACAGCTTCAGACATTATTCTTCCTCTTTTTTCTCTTTTCACTGATACCTAAAAGGTGTCGTGGTTTATATCATTTGTCGTTCTTGAGCTGCTCGAACTGTCTGAATTAGTGATTTCCTTTTTGTTGTTACATGTCTCTGTCACTGCATCTATCCATCTTCTTCTGGGTCTTCCTCTTGGTCTTTTTCCCTGCATTCTCGAGAAGAGCGCCCTTGATGGTGATTGATAAGGATTCATTCTGACCAGGTGGCCAAACCAATTAAGTTGTTGTTGTTCTATATATTCTTGGCTGTGAGAGTTACCATATACACACGTGGAAGTACAAGGCATTAAATCATTAATAGAAGAATTGTTTTTAAAAATCTAGATAATAAATTCAATTTGTGGAATTTAGACTCACAACATCAGTCATGCACTCAATGTTTACAATATAAATGAAGAGTCATGCCGGCAAAGTCGCTTCCCATCAGCAGAGCTGGAAGTTGTCAGCGACCCACAGCTGATGGTTTGCGACAGGATCGGTGAACCAGAACCATCCAGACCCTACTCTACCTCTCCGCTTGTGCTTCCAGTAATAACTAACATGTCTCAGACTATCATGTCTAATCTGGCCAAGAGAATAGGGATCGAAGAGGTAAGACAACCCGGTACTCGAAAATAACATGATGAAGTCGGATGTGTTGGGCCGAAAGGCGCAAATATAATAATTTTCCTACAAACCACAACACAACGCAGGCATGCCACTTAACGCCCTTGTAAGGGCGGATGATGAAGAGGTGTATTTCTTTAGTCATCAGGCGAACGCAAGCAAACGAGATCTTCGATGACGTAGAGTCTCTCTTATGCAAGCATTCATCGTTTGGTAGGGCTCGAACTCTGGACTTCAACTGATCACCCTGTAAACATAGCCAAGTGTGAGCTATCTGTTCGACAACTATACTACATTATGGCTCAAACATATGTTTCACTTTAAAATGAAACTGTACAGGGAAAAAAAAAAAAAACATTGTGAAGAAACACGATCACCAAAGTCGGCACGGAACTTGATGGTGGTGATAATATGTTTTGCTTAGTTGTAGAATCATACCGGTAACATCTGTAACAAAGTTGTGTCCAGTTACTGTTAATTAATACCCGCACACCTATATAGTTGGAGGTGAGCCAGAACTGCAAACAGAGAGGCAAAAAAGCAATGTTTAATTCATCATCATCATCATGTGCCATACCGGTTGGCGTAGGTGATCATGTCACTCCACAATCTTCTATCTACAGTGCATCGTATCAGTTCTGTTGTTGACTGTTTTCCATGCCATGACACCAAGCTATCCAGTATTTTCTCTCTTTGTCGCCCGCGATCTCTCTTTACTTTTATTTTGCCAGTTATAAACAAGTATTCCAACTTTCCTTTTCTCATGATGTGCCCGAAAAATGTTGATTGCTTCTTTCTGATGTTTTTTTAAGAGCTCCCTTTTTGTGTTGGCCTCTTTGAGAACTTCCTCATTGGTCTTTTTAGCAGTCCAGGGAACTTTCAACATTCTTCTGAGAAATCCCATCTCTGTGGCCTCTAATCGTCTTTTCATTTAATGTTTAATTGCGACCCCCCCCCCCACCCACCGACCCCCCGCCCCCCCCCCCCCCCCCAAAAGGGTCGCATTCACACAGTGGCTCAGGATGTGAGGATCCCTTCGTTTTGATATTATAACATTATCACCAAGCACCGTGTCTGCTGGCGCAGGTGATAATGTCTCTCCATAACTTTCGATCAAAATAGTTATTTTTCATTTCGTGTTGTTGTCCTTCTGCTAAGACATTCTCTTTAAGCTGTCTGGTATCTTTTCTCTTTACTTCGTGGGAGGGAACAGGTAACTAATTGCAGTGCTGCGGTAAAGCTGGTAGCAAGGAGCCAGTAGTGTGGTGTTTTCTCTTTGCTTCCATCTATCTCTTCGTCCCTCAATTAATCCAGTTATCACAATATATTCCTGCTGTTCCCTTCTCATTACATGGCCACAAAATGATGATTGTTTTGTTTCTCTAGTATCGATACCAACTCTCTTTATGCTTTGTTCTCTTTCAGAACCTCTTCTTTACTCTTCCAAGCTGTCCATTGTATTCTCAACATTCTTCTGTAAAACCACATTTCTACAGCCTCCAGTGACTTTCTTGTCTGTTGATTAAAACATTATATGTTGAGTTTAAGATAAAGTGTTCGCAGATTTCAGGCAAAAAGTGCTGGGGACGCGAATGGGGTAAAGTCTGCTTCGACCACATTATATGTAACAGGGCAATTGTTATAGTATGTCCAACATCATTGATTTGTCGGCTTTATTTCTGGCCATAGACCACGGTGGAGACATTATCTGCAGACTCTATAACATAAAAAAAAAATTAAAGTAACGAGTCCCCGTCTCGCCAAGCGGAGTATAGGGAATATGGTATTAGTGATCATAATTTTTTTTATCGACCTTCGGCACATGATTTTTGGGGTAATGTGGTCGGTATTACGCCCGTGCCGCTTCACTTTCCCAGAAAAAATCCGGTACCCATTAAAGGCTGGGTGAACCCGGAATCCGTCGGTTGGGATCGAACCCTACCCCTTGTCCTTTGTAGTCCAGTTCACTAACCACTGAGCTATCGCGGCTCCCTTTTTGGGGTAATACGGTCGGTATTATGACCGTGCCGTTATACTTTCCCATAAAAAGTCATGTACCCATTTAAAGCCGGGTGAACCTCTCGTCCTTTGTACTCCAGTTCATAAATACTAAACTATCGCGGTTCTTGACTCTCCAACGTAGAAAATGGTACTTCGCCGTCCGTACTTCAGCATTGGGCCAAACGGCAGGGACCTATGCTTTGCTACCAGATAAGTTAGAGTATAACGTTTTAAATCAACGACATATTTATAACCTTTTTTTTTTTTTTTGTAATTATCGGAGTCAGCGACTCATAGCTGATTACTTGCGTCAGGATCTGCGAACAACAGAGGTGATCAAGAATCTGCATCAACTTCCAGCCGTGTGTAGTAGTACAGTACTGTCTAGTTTGATACATTAGACCTGACTACTATTTACGCAACAGATTATAGATACTGTGCAAGAAAGAACAAGAGGGATGACGTTTGAATATGATGCTATTAGAATGTGTGATTTTGATTTACTATTGAACCTAATCGTTTGCACGGGATTATGGAAACATTGGCGGAAACCAACGTTGGACGGGCAGGCTAAACAAACGTATTTAAGGAAACGATAGTTAGCTTTTGTGGTCATTTGAGATTCGAGAAAAGCAATTGCGATGTAGAAGAGGAATGACAGAGCTGACCGGATTCGAGATTTATGAAAACAGCTAAAGAGGGCTGATCTAGAGAGGTTTTAGTTAGAGGATGATTAGATATTATGGATGTTTTCAAAATATCATTTTTATTATGGAAATCAAGACGTTGGACGGGCAGGCTAAACAACAGTATTTAGGGAAACGATAGTTAGCTTTTGGGGTCATTTGAGATTCGAGAAAAAAGCATTTGAGATGTAGAAGAAGAATGACAGAGCTGACCGGGATTCGAGATTTATGAGAACAGCCAAAGAGGGCTGATCTAGAGATGTTTTAGTTAGAGGATGATTAGATATTATGAGTGTTTTCAAAATATCATTTTATTATGGAAATCAAGAATAGCAAAATATAGCTTCCGTATGAGAAGTCACTGATACAGGTTATGCACAGAAGTCATATGACCATATGTAAGATTTATACTAAATAAAAGAAGTTATGTGAATATTATTTTTTTGTCAAGAACCCGGAGAGTGTCATAACACCGGCAGTAGTCTATACACATACACATAATTTTCACTAACGATATAGTTTGCTAGATGTTAGATGGCTATAGACAACAAACATTATCTGTAATGAGTGACTTTTATATCCAATCAAGATATTTATCCACATGGGTTATGTAGTATATTAAATAACCGCGTGAATAAACTTTTGTACGAGATCTAGACGGTGTCTCGAGTCATTATATGAAGCTATGGTTATGGTCATTCATTCGGCCCGGTATCACTGCAAACGAATTAAAATCCATAGTTGCTCAATCGCCCGGGCCAGTGGAATCATCCGAATTACCATTTCTTCGAAATTCAAACAAAGAATGACAGTTGCAGTCCCCATTATAGTAAACACAGCACACGTCAAAATACATACCGCGTATCAGCACCGAAAGTGAACGCAACTGAACTATCCTTCGCCATACGATATCATCATTCATCGTATGCAAGCTGAATATAGAAACACCATCCAGATGAAAAACACAACACATGGTGTGTGCAGAGCACTAAACTCAGTAGCTCCGGCAGCAAGCTGGACTTGGAATATGAGGAAACTGCAGCAAGCCGGACTTGGAATATAAGGAAACTGCAGCAAGCCGGACTTGAATATGAGGAAACTGCAGCAAGCCGGACTTGGAATATGAGGAAACTGCAGCAAGCCGGACTTGGAATATGAGGAAACTGCAGCAAGCCGGACTTGGAATATGAGGAAACTGCAGCAAGCCGGACTTGGAATATGAGGAAACTGCAGCAAGGAACACTTTTCAGACAGTGGCTAATCGGTTCCTGCCGCCTATCCGCCATATTGACAGAAAGTGTTTTGAATTGATCACATTGTGTTGTGAATGTACCACATTGTGTTGTGAATGTACCACATTGTGTTGTGAATGTACCACATTGTGTTGTGAATGTACCACATTGTGTTGTGAATGTACCACATTGTGTTGTGAATGTACCACATTGTGTTGTGAATGTACCACATTGTGTTGTGAATGTACCACATAGTGTTGTGAATGTACCACATTGTGTTGTGAATGTACCACATTGTGTTGTGCACTGGCATAGGTGCTCCTGGTAAATGGAATTTTCAGTTTGATCAACAGAGTAGTAACCGAAAGGGGAAGGTAACGCGAAACTTGAATTTGCTTTACTGTGGCAGGATGTTTTTTGACTGAAAGGTACAAATAAGCCACAACGCAACGCAACTTCTCCTACTGACCGTCCTTCTAAGGATGGAGTAAGAAGATGACTTCATATTATTTTAGTAGTCACCAAGAGATTCCAGGTGAGAAAGAAAGAAAGAAAGAAAGAAAGAAAGAAAGAAAGAAAGAAAGAAAGAAGAAAGAAAGAAAGAAAGAAAGAAATAATTGATAAACAACTGCACCGAGAGTATTTATGAGGAGAGTTGGTTACTTACGTAAGAAGAAATAAAAAAAAAAGAAAATAAACAGTACGATTAAAGCTTTACGTAATAAGTGGACGATACAAATTAGAACAACGTTTTGGCTCAAAAGGCCTTCAGCAGGAACAAACATACAACACACACACACACAATGAGTTTTACTGCAGCTTCTAATTTATATTAATATCTCTGCTTTGACCTCGCGTACGCAAGTAGCTATGTAGGTATGGTATACAACCGTGATGAAGGATTATGTGCTAGTACGACCCTGACCAATCAGACGGTAAAAACAGGTCACGTGTTAAAACTGAACACACAAATGAACCATGGGAGGTTATATCTTCTTTATCATCATCAAGTACCGTGCCTGCTGGCGTAGGTGATCATGTCTCTACACAACTTTCGATCTCTACAGTTATTTATCATTTCTTTTGTTGACCTTCTGCCAACCAATTCTTTTAAGCTGTCTAATATCTTTTCTCTTTGCTTCCCTCTATCTCTTCATCCCTCAATTTTCCCAGTTGTTACAATATATTCCAGCAGTTCTCTTCTCATTACATGGCCAAAAAATGATGATTGTTTCTTTCTAATATTGGAAATTAGCTTTTTTTTTTTTTTTGCTTTGGCCCTTTCACGTTTTCATTACTCTTCTTAGCGTCCATGGTATTCTCAACATTCTTCTGTAAAACCACTTTGTATGTGTAATTTTTCTTAGCCAGCGTTAAGTGGCCGTGGATGCATTATGTCGCTATTTGATGGATTAAGCAGTGTATCTGCTCCTTTCGGCACGATACATCCGTCGCTGGAATGGGTCGATTTACGGGAAATATAGTGTTGGTACTTATGTTTGTCCAAAAACATTTAAGTAATGTGGTCAATGCCACACCAGTACTGTAATTTTTTTTCTATTGAAAAAAATCGTCGTTACCCATTTATGACTGGATGGGACTAGGACGCCGAATTTCTTCTGAGCAGCGACTCATAGCTGACTGACTGTGTCATGACCGGCTGGAACATCGTATCATGATCCTACTCTACCTCGTGACTCTGGCAACACTCTATCCAAAGGAGTAACAGTAAAAGCGAGAAGGTAGGGTTGTACCCAAAGAATGACTTGCTGAAGTCGCAATGCGTGATTATCACTCTTTGCTGTAAACGCATTTCAGTTCAATGCGTGTGCAGCTATGCTTGTTTAATAGGAAACCCAGATATACAAGTGTGTCTGCATTTCCGAATTGTTGTTGTGACCTTATGCTCTAGTCACGGAATGACTCATACATAAAATACATTGTAAACGATAGCAGCTATTTTAGCTCAGCTGGTAGTATGCTGAAATGCAAATCGCTGGTGGTAAGACACTGTGTCCTGGAGAACTAGTTCGATCTTATTTCGGACTGTCTATTGTTGTCTGTGTTTTCTGGTGTTGCCGTGTGCTGTAAACATAACATTGTCCCTTATTTCTTTGTTTATCACTCCATCCTGTAAACATCAGTACAACAAATACACCACCACTTTTTTTTTAAGCGATCGATAAAGCACAGTTGTTTTGTCACTGATACTTTAGTTCATTTCCTCATTTGTGTTTCCTTCTAAATAAAAACATATATATGTATGCTGCTTCTCTTGCACATTTCAAGCCCAGTTGAGAAAACCACCTGACAGAGCTACAGACGTTCGGATAGCAGAATTCTATTTCCCGCTGGAGGCAGTGTGAGTTGTACTCGTGGTTGGAAAAAAAACCCCGCGGTTCACACAGCCGCTAGCAGAAATGGGTACCAGGGTAGTATTACTCTGGGATGGCGAGGAATGAGGGAGCCGCGATAGCTCAGTGGTTAGTGAACTTGACTACAAAGGACAAGAGGTAGGGTTCGATCCCAATCGACGGCTTCCGGGTTAACCCAGCCTTTAATGGGATTTTTTATCTGGGAAAATAAAGCTGCACGGGCGTATTACCGACCACATTAGATCAAAAATCATGTACCAAAGGTCTGTATAATTTGTAGTCTCTAACACCATATTCCCTATACGCCACTTGGCGTGACGAGGGCATTACTTTTTTTTTTCTATGGCGAGGAATGACGCCTCACATCGTGAGCTTCAATGCTTGAAGCGACACTATCCAGAAGTTTCCGAACAAATCTGGATAGTCGGCCGAGCACATATGGGTGAAAACTCGCGTGCTAAGACGCCGATTCAAGTCTCGTACTTTACCCTTATTTCAAGTAATTGGAAGAGGCTTTGTCTCAAACTTTAGAACCTTCTGTAGTTAAAAGTTGAATATTACATCCTTGACGAACCCTCAGATTTGCCATTCTTTATTTGTCAGTTTTATGTACTAAATAGGGAGCCGGATAGCTGAGTGGTTAGTGAACTTGACTACAAAGGACAAGAGGTAGGGTTCGATCCCAATCGACGGCTTCCGGGTTAACCCAGCCTTTAATGGGTACCGGATTTTTTTCTGGGAAAGTAAAGCGGCATGGGTGTAGTACCGACCACATTACCCCGAAAATCCTGTGCTGAAGGTCTGTAAAATGTATGGTCCCTAACACCATATTCCCTATATGCCACTTGGCGTGACGGGGCACTTTACTTTTTACTTTATTATATTCTAAAATATCATTAATACATGAATAAGATTGCATGATGAATCAATTTAACTAAAAATAAGACGCTCCGTGTATGGTTTCACAGAAATGCACTAACCTTTTCCATAAAATATTACATTTAAGGATAAGGGGAATGTACTCTATTAGGCTCAGGACTGTTTCATCCAAAACGTTGCAAAATTAGTGAAGATTATAACTAAAATGTTACTTTCAAATTGAAACAAACAGCCGCCAAAGAGGAGGACACGTCATGGCGATGGATTTAGAACCAAAATGGTGAATAAATGTTGATCGGATCGAGTTCAGGCTCTTGTTCCCAGCATACCAGCTCACTTACAAAATACAATTGCTCCGCCACGGTTCCTTATCATACTGAGAAGTATTATCTTAATCAACATTCTGAAATTGCCCCACATACGATTCTCGCCGGTGCCGCTGACTTCACGTACTGTGTTGAGATCCTTACGTTTAATCAAGCACGAGAGATAGTGAATAGTGTGCTAGTGCACGCAAACAAGAACGATTATTCTTATTCTGAAATAAGTAACAGAATAACGTAACGAAAATATCAGCAACAAACAGCTTTGCATCACTGCTTTTTCTTCTTTCATCCTTATCTGCATTTTAGCGTGGAGAGAAGAGATAATTTGCGGTCTTTTATTTTGTGTTGTCTCCTCTGTATTTATGATTCTTTAGTTTTTCAACATCTTTAGCTATGTGTGTGTGAACACTTCCTGTCTGTTCTTCGTCTAGCATTTGTCGATATATGTGAAGATTGTCCTTAGTTATTTCTTTCTTGTCACATTGCGAACCATTTTTTTTCAACCTCGCAAACAACGCTGCCATTGTTTGGGAAAAAGAAATCAATCCCACGTGGAATTCCTGACAACTTCAGACAGATATCAATGTTCTATTACATCTTTCCCCTGGCATTTACTAGAACAGCGGCATTTATAGTGCCACGTCTGCTAGCATTTACTAATAAGTTGTATATTCTATACGTGAAGAGCCGTGGACAGTGACATATGGGTTTTGTTTTTTTTCCCCGCTTTCTTAGTGTATTTTCCCGCCATTACTGTGTACTCCATTCACGACCATCCGTGGACTGCACGCACTAGTTAGCTAGTCTTTCCTCAGTTTCGCAAAGCGCCTACGTTTTCTAACCACGCTGATGTGCTACGTACCGTGTTTTTGTGTGCTGCGTAGACAGTCTGCACCCAATGCCCGAACACAGAATAGAAACGCTCACAGCAACCCAGACGGGCTGGGGAAAAAAGAGGGCTTTTAGTCTTCCCTACCGTTGCCATATTCCCCCTCGCTCTCCCTTCGGTTAGACTTTGGAGGTTACACAACGTACTGGGAAGGAGGCGAACCCACACATAGCAACCCACCCACCACTATCAAACTCCCGCCCTACCGCGATCTCTTAAGTTACCGGGTAAGGCCGGAGAGGGCTGCGAAAGGCATCTCATGAATGCTTCTCTCAATACGTGCTTCGGCAACTAGACAACTCAACGCCGAAAATAAAATCCCGTTTGTATAATTTAAATTGCTTAATATCAAAATGTTACAACTAAAATTGTTAAAATTACAAAATTTACATAATCTACGTGTATTTATAAACATTTTACGAATGACTCCTATTTCTTTAACTGCTAAAATAAATTGTTGGAAATTAAAAGTAGGCGGGGCTTGCGGCGTAGTGATATAGCAAGCAGTCTATTCGTGGCAGATGATGGCGGGGCGGTTTGCTGGGCCAGGACTGTACTTGCAAACGAAGTCCACACGGCGTTGTTTTAAGCGGCTGTCTGCGTCTGTGGTCCACAGTTTCTGCTCCTGGCTCGGCAGTTCAAACTACAGAAACTAAACTTTGGTTGTGAATCTAAAAATACAAAAATAAATACCTTCAACTGGATTACAAAATATACTGAGTTTTGGATTTACCATTTGTGGTTATATATTCATACTGGATATAGTTTAATTGTATTACGGTCACCACACGTAATCTTGGAACTAGAACCGTGTGGTTACGTCCCAAAAAAACGGAAAACGTTGTGGAATATAGTTGTTTAGTCAGCCAGTGGGTAAAAGATAGTGTAACTATGATTTCTCGTAAGCTTGGTGGACACGTTACTAGTTTCCTTACATGTACAATGAGTCAGCAATCTCAAGAGCAGCACAGTTGTCAGCAATACCAGAACCAGGAGAATCTGCAGCAGAATATTGTTAACAATAATGTTAACATAAACAACCATAATTTCACATCTTCTTCCTTCGGCCACCCACATCTTATACCAAAAGTCAAAAGTAAGCATTTCTTGTAGACATTTGATTTGTTGATTGTGTTCATTTGTCAATATGTGTCAGATCAGACGATACAAATATTATAATTATCGCATAAATAATATCATTTATTGATTATGTTCACAAAATTATTGACGTGCACATACTGAATTCTGTTAAAACAATGCAACTTAAAGTTCTATATGAAGCTAGTATAATAAATAATGTACAAGTTATTCATCAGTTTCTGTATATTTCTATTATATTATTATATAATATATTATTACACAATGTAATATAATTAAATAAAGTGTGTATGTTTCTTGTGCCGTGTCTGTGAGTATATAATTATATACAATTAAAATAATTGTAAATAGCAGTTTTATTATTTAGTGTAAGATTGTAATAGCGACTATTGTCATTGATTTAGGCATGTATCATTTTAGTTGAGCTGTATATCTTTAGCTACAACAGCATATGACACAAAGTTGAAACAAATTGAAAAAGAGATCTATACGATATACATGATATCAAATACAGTGAAAAGAACAGCCTTTATTATCGTCTCATGCCACACACATAGAATGCATTTTCCATATTTCATTACATTTGTGAACAATCTCTATAGACCTGTTCTATGATAAACTATTTATAAATATTCACTTTTATATGGCAATTTTAGTTGCCCATATTAGTTTTTCACTCATAGTTGTCCTTCCTGTTTTAGTATTTAAACATAAATTAATGCCACAGTTTTAAATAATATACATTATCACTGATTCCCCGCTGTTATTTTAGTCTGACTTATTATTGTGTACATTACAGCAGTTTCCCCTTAAATAATTAACTTAATCTTAAACACTGCGTGACATATACTTGTACACTGACCCGAAACTCAGAAGAAACATCGAATAGGCCACACCAAGGCATGTTAGTAAGTAAAGTACCCCCGTCACGCCAAGTGGCGTATAGGGAAATATGGTGTTAGTGACCCTATATTTTACAGACCTTCAGCACATGATTTTTAGGGTAATGTGGTCGGTATTACGCCCGTGCTGCTTTACCTTCCCAGAAAAAAAATCCGGTACCCATTTAAAGCTGGGTGAACCCGGAAGCCGTCGGTTGGGATCGAACCCTACCCCTTGTCCTTTGTAGCCCAGTTCACTAACCACTGAGCTATCGCGGCTCCCAAGGCATGTTAGTGCCAACATTAAATTTCGAAAATGATTTTCCCAATTTTGTGTTGTTGTTAATTAAGAACAAATATGACTGATAGAAATCATATTGTTTCAACTAGAATCGTATACTCACTTACATCTTGCTTGTGAAATGTTTCAAAGTGTATACGTCTTGTCTGTAGTGTTAATGAGCTGATATTCAAGTTATCTATGTTGTTTTATTCAAGTTCTGTTTTTGTTTAATTTCAGGTTATCGTGACCACGAGTGTTTGGAAATTATTACGCAATTGAAAGTATTTTAGGATCAGGAGGATTTGGAACTGTTTACTCAGGATTTAGGAGCAGAGACGGATTACCAGTAAGTTTAAAGTTTTATGTTATTATTTTTTTTATTTAAGATTATTATAATTTTATTTGAAAGGAATCAGTTTATGTGTGAGCTGAGTCAATGTTGAATTTGCTAAATTTTCTTCATTTATCACGAGTCATTTAAAAAAACAAACAAATGAGTGAAATATTTACACTGAATACGTTCAATAACTAAACAGCCGGAAGCTACAGGGAAGGTCGTATAACTGCAGACCATAAATGATACAATTATAATAATAATAGGAATAATTATTATTTTGATTGTGAGTAGAATCAACGAACGTCAGTGCATATTTAGTAATACATACAGTTTGTATATTATTATCGTTATTATTATTATTATTGCAAGAAACCGAAATACGAAAAATTATTATTTGATTTACAGGTTGCAATAAAACTAATCGCCAAGAGTAAAGTTTCGTCATGGACTAAACTGGTAAGCAAAATATTTTCTTTATTTTCTTCCTCGTCCCCACCCCCGAAAAAAAGATAATTTAAAAATAAATAAATTAAATGAATAAATAAATCAAATAGAAAAGACGAGTAGCAGAAACCAAGGATTACGGTTACATGGTGTATGCTGGGATGAGCTTCTTTCCTTCCTCATCTGCCTTTCAGCGTGGAGGGGAGATATAATTTGCGGTCTTTTGCTCTTCTGTTCGCCTCTGCTGCTGTTATGTTTCCTAGTGCTTCTAATATTCCATCGATCCATCTTTTTCGTGGTCGACCCTTGGTCTGGTATTCTCACAACTTTTATTGAAGGCTCGTTGTGTTGTGTTTTAATCTTTCTGCCTTGTCACGTGGCCAACCATTTTATATGTTGTTTCCTTATATATTCTATCTCGGGGGCTATTCCTAGCTTTTTCTCAGTTCATTTCTGATCTTATCTCTCAGACTGTTTCCTGTCATTCGTCTAACACATTTCATCTCTGTAGAGGTTATTTTTCTTATTGTTCTTGCATCTAGCGTCCAGATCCTGGCATTGGTAGCACAACGTTGGATGAAGATTGTATTGTATAGTGCTCGTTTTGCCTCCAGTCGATTGTGAAACAATTTTCAGCTATCTCTGACGTCACTCATTGACAGGCACGCACGTGGCCCGTGCATGACTTAAAGTTCACGCCAGAGGCGGTTATACATTTTTTTGTCTGTTATGTGTGTCAGTGTTTGACCTACTTTACGCTATCCATGGTGATATCTCTACAATCAGAAGAATGTTGTGTTTGTAGACCATCCCTTTTGTTATCACTATCTCTGTTAATTATCACCATGTCCAACTTATACTAACTCTGACCAAAGTAGTCTCAGGCTTCCTGCATGCAGTTCACAGCTACAGTTATTTGCCTGATGTCCATGCTGTTCACAACTGCATTTATTTGCCTGTTTCCATGTTGTCCACAACTACAATTATATGCCTGTTCTACATGCTGTTCAGCTATTGTTTTTACTATTTGATGCGATTTAAACATTTACATTTGATTTCCACTTTCTCAGGCTTCAATCCATTTACTTCCTTCTCATTTTCTCTAGTCCAAATGTGGACAACCTATAAACGCTTGCATATCTGCTGTGATTGCACAACCAAAGATTACAACCACATTTTCAAGCACTAAGCTATTGTATAATACCTAGAATACATACTGCCACTCGAAAATATCAGTCCTCCATACGTCCTCCCTAAATAAATGACTGCACTTATTACATTCTAGATTAGGCTTCTTTTATCAATGTTAAATTTTGTTTGAGAGCTCTTTTTTCTGAAATCTAACAATGGGGAGAGAGCGAGACTAGTCTTTCCCCATTTAGAGAGAACAAGGCAAATTTGTGTACCTCTTTATGGAGAACAAGGCAAATTTGTGTACCTCTTTATGGAGAACAAGGCAAATTTGTGTACCTCTTTATGGAGAACAAGGCAAATTTGTGTACCTCTTTATGGAGAACAAGGCAAATTTGTGTACCTCTTATGGAGAACAAGGCAAATTTGTGTACCTCTTTATGGAGAACAAGGCAAATTTGTGTACCTCTTTATGGAGAACAAGGCAAATTTGTGTACCTCTTTATGGAGAACAAGGCAAATTTTTTTCCCTTTTAGAGAGAACAAGGCAAATTTTTTTCCCTTTTAGAGAGAACAAGGAAATTGTTTCCCTTTTAGAGAGAACAAGGAAATTTTTTTTCCTATTTAAGGAGAGCAAGGCAAATTTTTTCCCCCATTTAGAGAGAAAAGGCAAATTTGTTTCCCATTTAAGGAGAACAAGTCAAATTCTATCCCTTTTAGATAGAACAAGGCAAATTTGTTTTTAGCCAGCAAACTAGATACGGTCCGGTTCTATTTACTTTTCTGACTTCTTATACATTGTATTTTTAGGTACAACCTAGAGGGTCTCCTTCTTTCGTAAATCGTATGTGGCATATAGTGTAGGTGTCCACAGACCTAGCACACATTATGGGTGGTGTTGTCCCTATCTAGTCACACCATATGATATGCATGTGTTTGAATATAAGTGACACGTTTTATTATGTTATAATTCTGATCAAGTTAATATGTTGATAATCATACTCACCAAAATGTGTTAACAGTTTAACAGAATCGCATGTTTATACTAAATCAGTTGATGTGTTAATTTGAACAATGGACCGTTAATTCGTGTCTCTTGTGTTTTCATAATATATATTTTACCTTCCTTTTTTTTTATAACTGAACATTCCGTCCGTCCCTCTCTGTTGATGGCGAATGGTGTTATCTGGCAAAGTCTCTGACGTGTGTCTCTTGAATGGCACTCATCGCGTTGTACACAAACCCATTTATGCATGGTCTTGTCGTGACCATATTGGTTCCTTCAAATCATCGTCATTGAGTGCCGTCTCCGCATCGAAGGTTGGCTACAGTAGAGCGCCATTCTATTCTGTCTCTTGCGTTGATGGTGCAGATTGTCGTCATAGGTTGATTTGGCTCTGCCCTTTTGCTAATGTTTGACAAATAAATGTGTTCCCACATCTTTTATTGTTACTCGTCCATGTTAGTCTTGGTCTGCCTCTTCCTCGTTCACCTTGTGTTTTCCCTTCCAATATTACGTTTATTAGACTGTTGTGTCTTTTAACATGCCCCAAAATGTTCATTTGTCTTGTTCTAATTGTGTTTAGTAGTTCGTTCCTTCAAAGCCTCAGTTATATGACCCGGGCCCTTTAATTTAACACAGTTTGAAAACCCCTGATGCAGAGCCTGGCGATGCCTTATCACCCACGCAGTACACCACCGAAGCATTCAGTTAGGTCAGCGTCCGCTGAAACAATAGGACCAGACACCACAACTTAGATCCCCTCCCCATCCTCTATCCATTGTCTCTGGTATCAATTTCGCCCGAGCAGCTGTCTCTTTAAGCAGTAGGCCCAGGCAGAATTATTGATCTTCAGGCATGTTTCCAACACGCGATATTTTGGATACGCCCACTGGGAATTGCCTCTTTCTCTCTCTCTCTCTCGCTCTCTCTGTCTTCTTCGATAATAAATTGACAACACAAGAAACACTTATATTATCTTAATAGATGCTGATGACTTCTTGATTGCAAAAATGGTGTGATTATGTTTTTCATATTATTCTGCACACGTACGAATACTCGTCATAGTTAATTATGATCAATTTATCGTGAGTGTTTTTTCATTATTTTAGGTGTTTTTTCATTCTGCTTTAATTCGCACTCGTCTATCCCTGGTTTCTCAAAGATTTTATCTAAACCTTTGTCATTGTAAGCTCTGCCCTTTTGCTAATGTTTGACAAATAAATGTGTTCCCACAGACTACATAAGTGTTTACGAAGTATAGAGGAATTAGCCAGGGCCATAACATTGGCAGTAGATGTTCCAACTTTTTCCTCATAACGCTTCAAATATAATTTTTTTTTTCACTCATCCTCTTGTTTTGTTTTAGCGCCCTCGCTCTTTCTCATTTTTTGAACCTCACATTTTGGTGTTTGCTGTGTCGTGCACGTGCTTGTGTTAGACTGAACTGCTGTCTATAGTTCTAGTTAAGCTTCTGACATTGAATTCTAGTTAAGCTTCTGACATTGAATTCTAGTTAAGCTTCTGACATTGAATTCTAGTGTTGTGATTTCTTCATGTCGAACGCTAACATCCACGTTTGTTGTTGTGGCCGTTATCATTATCTCGTGCCCTATATTACTCAAATATTGACAGACTTGTCCCGCGACATTCTGTTATGGTGAATGAAGTACTGAACTACAACATGCTTGCCCGTGTCAGTTGGGAGTGGGTGTGGTGTCTGTAGGGGCCATGGATAATCTGCCTACAGACATGCCAATCATTGGGAGTCCACAGAATGGAGAAGGCAATCATCATTTTTGGTCATAGTACGAGACTTGAACAAGTGAAATTTGAAATTGAGGAAATAATTGATAGATAGAAAAGACAAAAATATACAACATGATTTAGAATGGTTATGTAGAGAGTTGAACCGCGATAGCTCAGTCGTTTGTGAACTGGACTACAAAGGACAAGAGGTCGGGTTCGATCCTGATTGACGGCTTCCAGGTTCACCCAGCCTTAAATGGGTAACCAGATTTTTTTTTCTGGGAAAGAAAAGCGGCACGGGCGTAATACTGACCACATTACCCCAAAAAGCATGTGCCGAAGGTCGATAAATAAATGATGGTCACTAAAACCATATTCCTTATACGTCACTTGGCGTGACGGGGGCTCTTTACTTACTATGAAGGGAGTTAATATCAGGAATGATTAACGATTGTAAAGATAGCATTTTGTGGAGAGGCATGATCGCCTACGCCAGGGGACCGGTAATAATAATGTGATCTTCGCTGTTATTGCCTCCCGTAAGCCATTGAGTCAAATGTCCATTATACTTCGACTTCAATCGTCTGTTGTGCGTAGGTTGCGGATATATCGTCAAGATGGCGCAATGACGGAAGTTCAAGTGGAAACAAAAAACATTATTTATAACAATTAATTGCATATTTTCTAATCATCATTAATTGTTAGAGTAAAAATAATGAACTAGTTTACTTATTTTTTTGTTGTTTTTTGTCTTTTATACGCAAAAAAAAAAAAAAACAACGGGGACTTAGAGACGAGAGAAAGCCACGGAGGACCAGTTAAATATTTAACCGAGGGTGAAAGAGGGCAAGTATGAACGTCAGTAGGTTGGAATTTTTGACCAGGAGACGAGAACCGTCGAGTCTGTCTCGGGTGACGCAAGTTAAATAGTTTTTAAAAAAAAAACCTCCATGGTTTAATTTTTTTTTTTTAAATTCACGAAAGACTCTCGGTTTTTCAGTTGTGTACGCGATGGCGGGCGAAGTGAACAAATGTGGGTCAGACAGGCAGGCAAAGCTTTAAAATTCTGAAGTGAGAGTTGTCAGTTTCCCCCCCTCGTTCAGCTGTCGATGGATTGACAGATATCAAGTTATGGGACCTGAATAAGTCTACGTTAGCTGTGGATGGGATCAGCTTATTTTCTCCTTTACGGTGAAAAGTGAAAAATCTTTGTGACTAGAGCTGTATTATTTGTTCATTAATTATTTAAAGAGCCTATCTATATGTGGTATCTGTCTGGCGTAGGCGATCATGTTCTTCCACAATTTTCTGTCCAGTGCATCGTATCAATTCTGTTGTTGACAGTTTTCCGTGCGTGCCACTTCAGGATGTCTAGTATCTTCTCTCTCTGTCGTCCGCGATATCTCTTTCCATGTATGTTGGCAGTTATAATCATTTATAGCTCGGTTAATGAAAAATTATTGGTTGTGGGTCCAGCAGCTTATACACTCTTTCCCTCCGACTAACTATTGGTCAAAACGGTATGTTCTGTGGTGCTGACTTTTATTATTAAAATGAAGAATACAATTTACCATTCTCCACCACTCATCCTCCCCCCCCCCCTTAAATGTGTGAACAAACTCAAGCTGGCCAATGGTTCAATGAAACATGTCACCAGCCCTCAAAAGGTCAACGATTAAAAATTACAAATGACAATCATTAATTTCCATTGCAGACGTTAACTAGTAACTTGTTCACGACACCTATGACACTGGCAGGTATACGATTCAGTGTATGTATGAAAGCATTTCAAAGTGCACGTAGTTCCGGCTGGTGTGTGATAGAAAATAAATGGCGCGTAGAATAGGTTATATATGTTTTGCTGTTTATTTAAAGAAGGAATGAAACCTACCTGTTATGAACAAATAGCATTATCGTTTTCAAAATTAAAAATAAAAGGGCCAGTTTTAAAATAAATGTCCTTTTAGATTTGCCGGAGGAGGGCGTTATATTGTATTCTAGTAGAATTTTTATTAATAAGTTTAAAGTGGGAACGGTGTATATATTTGGATATAGTTTACTTAACGACAGGATAAGGTAACTCGCACACCACGTCGTGTCCTACTTTCAAGGACCAGTCTGTACCTGACTCCTTCGTACCAGTCCGCAGTCCAGACGGAGTTGGCTTAAACATACTTTACATAATCAGGGTTTGGGGGGGGTGTTGGGTTCGTTTCGTGCTATTTCTGAAGTGCCGGGGGTGTGGCGTCTCCTAATGCCCCCC
The DNA here is from genome assembly GCA_032433765.1 of Megaustenia siamemsis. Lineage (NCBI taxonomy): Eukaryota > Metazoa > Mollusca > Gastropoda > Stylommatophora > Ariophantidae > Megaustenia > Megaustenia siamemsis. The sequence continues at coordinate 80,133,126 of JAVIAB010000125.1, read as the reverse complement.
CCCCCCCTTTTGTTTTGGGGGGTGGGGGTGTTAATCCAATTTGATGGCCTGTCTGTCATCTTACCTTCTTGGGTCAGCTCAACTTTTTTGCAGTTTTGATGTTCTAGCCAGCAAGAACGTACACAAATGGATGTTCATTCTTGGTTACTCGGCGCTTATGCTAAATATCAACACTCAACTCACTTGTAGTTAACGTAACAGAATACCACATGTGAACGTTCATATTCATTTTGAACATCAAATAAGCTTGCTGACTATGCTGGAGCTAGTAACTGGACAAAGGCCTCAAAGTACATAGAGATGCGATGCTGCTGTAAAGCTGATGATAATAATGACAGTTTTAAAAAAAAATGGAAAAAGTGGTATGGTAACAGATTTACGTAGGTGAAACAAAACAAATGTAGAACGACGTTTCGGCTAATAAGGCCTTCTGCAGGAACAACAAAACACAACACAAAAATATATAAGGATATCATCATCATCATCAAGTACCGGGCATACTGGCATAGATGATCATATCTCTCCACAACTTTCGATCTCGACAGTTCTTTATCATTTCTGTTGTTTACTTTCTGCCAAGTCATTCTCTTAAGCTGTCTGACATTTTCTCTCTTTGCTTCCCTCTATCTCTTCGTCCCTCAATTTTTCCAGTTGTTACAATATATTCCAGCTGTTCTCTTCTCATTACATGGCCACAAAAATAATGATTGTTTCTCCTAATATTGGAAATTAGCTCTCTTTTGCTTTGGCCTCTTTCGGAACATTTTCATTACCCTTCTTAGCTGTCCATTCTATTCTCAACATTCTTCTGTAAAACACATTTCTACAGACTCCAGTGATTTTCTTGTATGTTGTCCTATTTTCCATGATTCACATCCATATGTTAAGACTGGCTCTACATAACATGTGTATATATATATATATATATATATATATATATATATATATATTATATATAGGATACACACACATAAATCTAACTACATGTCGATAATATGCTAGTCTCAAAAAGGAGAATAAGTCACTTCTGTGAGGTCTCTGAACAAGCTCTAAGCCTGACCAAACTCCGGACCACAGTGAAGGGACTTATTTCTCTGTTTTTTTTTAAGAGTCCATCATATTATCGCCATGTGGTTAGATTTCTGTGTATATCCTTATATATTTTTGTGTTCTGCTGCAGGGATTGTCTTGTCTATACCACGCAAGTCATGTACTAGGTGTACATGTAAAGGAAGAAAAAGGCTCAATGCTTCATGTTGATATAGAAAATGAACAAGGAAATTAGGATAAGTCAATAATAGGAGAGGGGAACAATAACAGCAATAGCATAACGATGTTTGTACCCTCCCAGTAGAGCGAGATCTATACATTTCTGTCTCCCTCAAATTCCAAATGAACTTGAGAAAATAACGTATTTACTTTAAAAACATTATGTATTCTCGTTAAAATACATTTATTTTATTGTTATTACGTTTTATTGTACAATAGAATATGGAATAGAGCGATGCTATTTTTATAACTAACAGCAAAGGTGTATGTTTCTTTCTTCTCCACCACATTTTTTAAAAACACAGGTTCGTGTTAAAACATTTTGTTGCATTCTAATAGATGCTAACATTTTATTTGTAAATGCCCCAAGTTAACTTTGTAACTAAAATAGATTGCCGATTAACTTTGCTGTTGCATGGAATCATGACAGACCGGTGGTGTGTTTCGTTACAACTAATCATTTCTTTAGCTCTGATATGTCGAGTCTGTGACCATGTCAAAAATCGTGTTGGTGATTAAGGCTGTTATCTACAAGTCGCTGTCCCGTGCCTACTGTCCAGATTAATCAGGTTGACTCAAAGGCGTACTTTCACTTTGGGCTTTCGTAAATGTAAGTAAACATTGGGGGGGGGGGGGGGGGGGGGGGGGGGCTATATAAAAGTTTCACTTGTCTAATGAACGTCGTAGAATAAAGTCCAAGTCGCAACTGCTCTAGATAGTGTTGGATATAACTAGGTCATACCGCGCTATTTTTACTCGACAAAAATAACGCACGTGATCCACGTTGGCTTAGTACATAGGTCAGACTTGTGACTAGAACGAAACTTGTATTATCCGCTTTTATTTCTGCAGACCAGGTTCACTTCTTATTATCTTATCACGAAGACTATAAACATATTTATGGTACATTGCTATTTTTACACGCAAATATTATTAGTGGTGCATTTATTTATTTTCTTCTTTTCAGCCGAACGGCAGTAATGTCCCATGGAGTTTCAACTTCTTCACCGTGTCCAGCACATCACCGGTGTCATTAAACTCATTGACACATTTGAGTGCAAAGACAGTTTTGCCCTCGTTATGGAGCGCCCTGAAAACGTTAAGGATCTGTTTGACTATATCACCGAACGAGGCCCATTGTGTGAGAACGAGGCCCGGGTGTTCTTCACACAGATCGTGCAGATGGTACAGAGCATTGAGAAGTGCGGAGTCCTGCATAGAGACATTAAAGACGAGAATGTCTTAGTGGACATGAAGACTGGGCAGCTGAAGCTCATTGATTTTGGTTCAGGGACGATGTTGCGGGAGGCTGACTACGATGACTTTTGATGGTGAGTATATGTGTAAGAGGGCGTGAACTTGGTTACTGTCTCAATCATCATCATGTGGCATGCCGGTTGGCGTAGGCGATCATGTCCTTCCATAATCTTCTATCTATAGTGCATCGTATCAGTTCTGTTGTTGACTGTTTTCCATGCCATGACAGCAAGCTATCAAGTATTTTCTCTCTTTGTCGTCCGCGATCTCTTTCCTTTTATTTTGTCAGTTGTAACCAAGTATTCGAACTTTCCTTTTCTCATGATGTATCCAAAAAATGTTGATTGTTTCTTTATGTTGTATTTTAGTTCTCTTTTTGTGTTGGCTTCTTTGAGAATTTCTTTATTGGTCTTTTTAGCTGTCCAGGGAACTTTCAACATTCTTCTGAGAAATCCCATCTCCGTGGCCTCTACTCATCTTTTCATTTGTTTGTCTACTGTCCATGATTCGCTTCCAGAAGACAGAAAAAATTGGTTCTATATAGCACCGATGAACTCTCTTTCTCACTTCTATTGACATATATAGAATTTATATATATATATATATATATATATATATATAAGACTATTGATTTGTTGCATAAGATATTTTTCATTTTCTAAAATGCTCTTTTGGCCTGACCTATTCTGCTTTTTTATTTATATGGTGCATCTTCCATATATATATTGTCTCAATAATTATCTATAAAAATGCTTACTTATCTGTGCAAAAGTCTCATTTGCTGCTTTGAACGCGTTATTTCTTTGGCTAATACACCATTGGTGACATAGATATCTCTTCAACTATCATCAGTTCTGTATTTACCTTGCAACTATCTGTCTGAAGAAAATGAGCCAACCAGGGCTATTAAATTAAGAAAGGAGCCAACCAGGGCTATTAAATTAAGAAAGGAGCCAACCAGGGCTATTAAATTAAGAAAGGAGCCAACTAGGGCTATTACATTAAGAAAGGAGCCAACCAGGGCTATAAATTAAGAAAGGAGCCAACCAGGACAATATGAAACAAGCTAAACAAGTATCAGAGCTGCTGGCGAGCAAGATCGTGTTTCTATAACTTTTTTTTGTTCCCAAAGTTTGTCATTTGCCTTGTTAACTCACCCTCGATTGCACTGGTTAACTCACTATCAATTCATTCTCTTTAAACTATCTATACATAAACAAAACAAAAATTGACACGCTCAACACGTCTTGTCACCATGTGTGCGTGTACTTGTTACATAACTCTACCAGCTTATTTTCCCTTGATTCAGGCTCATTCTATGCCTGACTGTTAATACATGAAAACACCTTCCGCGAGTGAGACGGCGTTTGGGTCTAGCTCGATTTAGGAATTAATTAATAAGCATAACTATTACCCCCTGACTCTGCTATTACGAAACATATGTTGCATACAATTGCTGAATACGATTAACCCGACCTCCGAACGTAGTGACGAATGACACAAAACTCCGTTGAATCAGTTCAATTAAGACATTGTTTCGTTTACAAAGTAAATTTAACTTTCAATCTATTGTAATTATATTATTGTGCATGGTTAGTGGCCTTTTGAGTCATAGTCCCGTGATGCAACACATGCATTACAATTAAGTTTTTTTTTTTTTAATGCGGTGCTTGTGGACTATAGCTTGACTATGTAAATAACCGAGTGTTATGCCAATGCTTGGAAGAAACGTATTAGGTTGAAAGATGGAAGGAAAACGTAGAATTATTTTGGAGAATCGATGTAAGGATCCGCTTTGAACTAGAAAATATTACATCTTAAAATCCAAATCAGACTGGATTGCGTACAGGATATTTAGAGATTCACCCTTTGGCACAATGAGAAGTGTCTTACTGTGATTATATCATTTGAATGTGTGCCAAGAGACTCAACTTACGCAATGCTCTTCGGGGTTTTGAGTTTACTCCCCTACGTTTCTGTGTCTTCAAGAGTTAACTTCTTCAACCTGTTTATTCTTAGCAACGTATTGAACCGTACTACTTCAGCTTAATACTAGTCATACGAGAAATGATTTAGACTGTTGACTATTATAAACAAATATTATAATTTAGCCCTTGTGATAGTTTCATCAGTCTCGCCGTTGACTTAGATGGGGCCAATTTTGGTAAATGCTTGACATAGTATTGGGGTTAAACACTGTCATTGATCTCACGCGATCCGGCCGATCATGCGCTCGTTATATTCTCTCTATTTTTGGCTTCAATTGCTGGTATTAAATGTTGAGTAGCTGGCAATATTAAATAGAGGTTGTTGTTTTTTTTTACGACAACCAGGCATTTGTGGTAAATAACAGCTCTGTATGCAATTTTTTTTTGTGAATTTCAACTGTATACAACATCTTTTCGTCATAAATTAGGATGTTATGCTGTCTTTTATCTTATCATGTCTTATTTCTGTCTACGTTTGTTACATAAGTTATAAAGCACATCGTATACATAACCTTTGAATTAAACTGCAGTAGTACAAGTGTTTATAAGTCTCACTACACTTGGTATCTAGGTCAATTTGAAAAAAAATGTTTATGACGTCATCACAATATGTGCTCCCACTGTCAATGAAATTTGTTGATAAGTTTATTGCTACTGGAATGTGGAAGATGCTCCACGATCTGGTAGGCCTGCTGTGAATGAGAAATATGTTTAGATATCCAAGACAGAATCCTTAAAAGTCCAGACAAGTCATTAAGAAAACTGTCGCAACAAGTGAACTTACCATTGAGCACATATTGTGATGACGTCATAAACATTTTTTTCAATTGACCTAGATACCAAGTGTAGTGAGACTTTATAAACACCCTATATATGATTCCATACACTTTTTGTAATTTATCAATGGTTGTTTTATCCTTGGCGTTTTAAATATTTATTTTAGTTTTTAAGTCTTTTTTATACAAAATTTATATTCTTACTATATCTTTTTTTGTTCAGTAAATTTATATTACTATAAGTATACATTGAATAGTACAAATAAAAGTGTATACAACCGCAGCGCGAGCCGCGATAGCTCAGTGTTTAGTAAACTGGACTACGAAGGACAAGGGGTAGGGTTCGATCACAACCGACGGCGCCCGGGTTCATCGAGCTTTAAATTGGTGCCAGATTATTTTCTGGGAAAGTAAAGCGGCACCGGCGTAGTACCGACCACATTACTCCAAAAATCATGTGCCGAAGGTCTGTAAGATTTATGGTTACTAACACTATGTTCCCTATGCGACACTTGGCGGGACGGGGGTACTTTACTACCACAGCGCATCTTCTGTCTATCACGTTATGTGATAAATGTTGAGTTTTCCTAATAATTTAACATTTTGTTAGTAATTTAGTGCTCTCCAATTTAATTTGACGCAAATACATAACCGTGAGATGTGTGACGCAAATTCTACTGCGTCTGGCAGCCCCTGCGATGAGTCATGGACGCAGAAAATAACTACGACGACGGTGCTATATCTGAGCGGATAGAAGCATAGCGATGACTCACTCACTCGCTGAAAACTGGAAAAACCAGGCAGATGTGGTCGCTGGTGCAAGTCTTCTACCTGTGAACGGGGCGAGTCTAGCCTAGGATGCTGCTGCGGAAGAGTAGTGATGTCATGTCTGCATCGTGCGGTTGTATCCGGCTGCGTTTGATGCGTATACGTGCGCATAAAAAATGTACGTGTGCACTGACGAACAGTAAAAGTCGGCGTAAGACAATGCTCGGCTTTGACTGCAGACAGGTTTGGAGTGTGGCTGGTCGAAAGGCAGCTCATGGCAGCTAGCCAAGAAAGGTAAAGGTAGAACGCTCGGAGGAGTATTGGGAGAAAGGAAAGGTAGAGAGATGGAAGAAGAAGAAGTAATCTAACTCCCGCTACGTGCTATTCCGCCATCAGAAGTTTCTTCTTTTTTCTTCTTTCTTTTTTTTTTTTTTTTTAAAGAGATGGATGTTTCCAGCACTCTTTAGCATGCAGGTCGTAATCTGTTTAGAATTTGCTCTCCAGTGTCGAGCTTGCTCGTTTACAATGTCACCCACCGTGTGTATGCTTCTCTTTTCATATTCTTGTATTTGTCTGCGGTGCGGCGCACCGCGGTGGCTAGTTTGTGGTCTCTTAGTTTGAGTTATCAAATGTAATGTTATCATGTTTATTGAAAATTAAGTCATCGACCGATGACGGGGGGTGGGGAAGGTGTTTATTCCATACCTACCGTTTAAATTCTCTTACTCACACACTCACAACCCAATCACTCACTCACACACACACTTATTCACACACTCACTCAAATCACACACACACTCACTCACTCAGAATAAAAAGCAGCTACCGGCCTGATTTGTTCAGCTTCCATTCCCTAGAGTACGTTACACCCCATTACTGGCTCCATGCACCCCGCTTTACCGCAGCACTGCAATTATTAGGGGGGGGGGCTATTGGGAAAACCACCCGATGTTCAGACAAACCGTGCTCGATTCCCGCTGGGAGCAGTGTGAATTGTACTCGTGGTTAGAAAAAAAAAATACCACCCTCGGTGGACCCCGCCGCTGGCATAAATGGGTACCAGGTATTATTCTGGGAAGGTGCGGAATGCCGCCTCGCATCGTGAGTTTCGATGCTTGAAGCGACACAATCCCGAAGTCTCCGAGCACTTCTGGATAAGCGGGCCGAACACATATGGGTGAAAACTCGTGTGCTAAGACCCCGATTCAAGTCTCGTCCTTTACTGCAATTATTTGCGTGTTCCCTAGTTGCTTTTCTATTTATCCCCGCCTAAGTGTCGGGGGGCCTCGGTAGCCTAGTTGGGAAACACACGACTAGATTACCGACGTTCGGACAACCCGTGTTCAATTCCCGCTGGGAGCAGTGTGAGTTGTACTCGTGGTTGGAAAAAGAAATACCCCCACGGTCGACCCAGCCGTTGGCAGAAATGGGTACCAGGGTATATTATCCTGGGAAGGTGAGGAATGTCGCTTCGCATCTGAGTTTTCGATGCTTGAGGCTACACTATACAGAAATATCCGAACATTTCTGGATAGGCGGCCGAGCACATATGGGTGTATACTCGCGTGCTAAGACGCCGGTTCAAGTCTCGTACTTTACCTTTACCTTTACCTTTACTCAACGAAGTTGAAATAATTTCGACCTTGTAGTGTCATACACCAGCAATGGTACTATGTGACGTAAAGATAGTACCTTGTTTAGGATATCAATAATTTGAGGTAGATTATCATCTTGGTCAGCTATTGTTTTGTTCAAGTTACAATGTTTATTGTACCTTTCATCCGACAAAATAATTTACCCCCCACATCATAAAAAAAAAATCTGATAGTTATTATCATGGAGCCCTCTATCTCTGCTCGCTCCGCATTTGTATTCCCAACCCGTAGATCGCATCTAACGGTCTCTATTATTTTGGATAAGCAAAAACCGAGGGGGTCACGAGGGTCCAATATCACGGTAAAAAATTGTGGTGCAGAGGCGCCAGAGAATGTGCGCTATCTGCATATGTGTTATTTAAATGCAGGGTGCAAGAACACTCGGGGGAAGGTCGAATGGAGTCCAGTGTGGGCAGGAGGAGAAGTGTCCTCCCTACACAATGAGAGGCTGTTCCTGTAGACAGGAAGTGACGGCCTCTCTCTATGGGAGTGGTGGGAGAACAAGAAATAGGTGGGCGATTTATGAGGGCGTTGGCCGGGAGACAAGCTGTCGCGAGAGGTCAATGAAGGTCACTGTCCGGCCTTTGCTTGAGTAGACGTGCGGACATGCTTTGTTTCTAAGTTCCTGTTTCCTTTATTTGCCCATTGCTTTGTTTCTAAGTTCCTGTTTCCTTTATTTGCCCATTGCTTTGTTTCTAAGTTCCTGTTTCCTTTATTTGCCCATTGCTTTGTTTCTAAGTTCCTGTTTCCTTTATTTGCCCATTGCTTTGTTTCTAAGTTCCTGTTTCCTTTATTTGCCCATTGCTTTGTTTCTAAGTTCCTGTTTCCTTTATTTGCCCATTGCTTTGTTTCTAAGTTCCTGTTTCCTTTATTTGCCCATTGCTTTGTTTCTAATTCCTGTTTCCTTTATTTGCCCATTGCTTTGTTTCTAAGTTCCTGTTTCCTTTATTTGCCCATTGCTTTGTTTCTAAGTTCCTGTTTCCTTTATTTGCCCATTGCTTTGTTTCTAAGTTCCTGTTTCCTTTATTTGCCCATTGCTTTGTTTCTAAGTTCCTGTTTCCTTTATTTGCCCATTGCTTTGTTTCTAAGTTCCTGTTTCCTTTATTTGCCCATTGCTTTGTTTCTAAGTTCCTGTTTCCTTTATTTGCCCATTGCTTTGTTTCTAAGTTCCTGTTTCCTTTATTTGCCCATTGCTTTGTTTCTAAGTTCCTGTTTCCTTTATTTGCCCATTGCTTTGTTTCTAAGTTCCTGTTTCCTTTATTTGCCCATTGCTTTTGTTTCTAAGTTCCTGTTTCCTTTATTTGTCCATTGCTTTGTTTCTAAGTTCCTGTTTCCTTTATTTGCCCATTGCTTTGTTTCTAAGTTCCTGTTTCCTTTATTTGCCCATTGCTTTGTTTCTAAGTTCCTGTTTCCTTTATTTGCCCATTGCTTTGTTTCTAAGTTCCTGTTTCCTTTATTTGCCCATTGCTTTGTTTCTAAGTTCCTGTTTCCTTTATTTGCCCATTGCTTTGTTTCTAAGTTCCTGTTTCCTTTATTTGCCCATTGCTTTGTTTCTAAGTTCCTGTTTCCTTTATTTGCCCATTGCTTTGTTTCTAAGTTCCTGTTTCCTTTATTTCCCCATTGCTTTGTTTCTAAGTTCCTGTTTTCTTTATTTGCCCAATGCTTTGTTTCTAAGTTCCTGTTTCCTTTATTTGCCCATTGATTTGTTTCTAGGTTCCTGTTTCTTTTATCTGCCCATTGTTTCCACTGCTCATCAGGTCTGGTTCCAAACAAAAAATTGGTCGCATTATTATTCATATGTAGGCACTGAAATGAACAATCGAAATTTTCTGTATTGACTTTTTATGTGGCTTATCATCGATTATCGATCAAGACTCGATTTAATAATTAAACTATTACAGTTCTCAATTAACTGAACCCGAAGCTCTTCAGACCGCCGTGGTTTAACAATTACCTTGCTCCTTTTGTACTTTGCTCGCGCACTTCCTAAAACTAAACCGGCTCAGATTATCTATGTGTGGTGACCTCGTTTGTTTCCCCTCGGAGGTTACCTCACTTTGGCACGTGCATGTCTTTCTCTTCCCGTCCCTCAATCACCTCCCCCCCCCCCCCCTTTTTTTTTAAAGTTTACGAACCAGCTACAGAAAACAACCAAACTCTCTATCCCTCCTCCACCACCACATTTTTTTTTAATCCTCAAGAGGAAAGATAAAACCTGAAACTCCTGCACGCGCGCCAGAGGAGAGTTATCCATCCATGCAGTCACATTTCTCATCAATTCGCAATAATCACGTTCCAGCGCTCTGTTCTGAGAACTTCGGAACTGAATTATTACCTTTCGACAGTTTTTTTTTTTTTTGTGCGCATACCTTTCTACTGCCAGCGCAAGCGGTATCATGATAGTATTCTCTAGCACGGTAGTGATTCGGCTCACCCTCCCCATGAGTTGATAATAACAAGAAGGAAAACAGCCAGAACCAGAAAAGTCAAACCGTTTTGGGAAAAGTCAGACCTAGAATAAGACTAAGAATAAATGAGGTAGCAGAGAAACCACGATACAGCTGTCATTATTGACCGTTATTAATGTCTGATTTAAATTTCACGAGGATAACAGCAACAACATATGTGGTCTCTCCATTTAAAAATCCAGTGATATTGCTTCTGTGTTTTTTGTTAATGTAGTAGTAATGTTTGATAAGTGGATCGTAGAACCGAACTGATGATTATATTTTCTCCCCACCCTCCTTTCCTGGTCATTATTACTTGGTGGGGTGGGAGGTGAATTTGTTTTTTATTGTATTTGACTGATTAAAATAAATTCTCTTTCACGATTCTACATACTTTATTTGTATATATACTTATATGCTGGAATCTCTCCTCTCAGATAAATAAGTTCATGATTCTGCACAATTTCACTTTCAAAATGTAAGGGTATTTTTCATGTTACTTTTTCCCCCCTGCATTTTGTAGTCTTCTCTGGGATCATGGAAATGTCCATCGCCCTCTCGTTGTGTTCATGATTTAGGCTAGTAGGTATCGCCTGACGTACTGAATGTGTCATACCAGACTAAGCGACCTCACGCCCACATTGAGGTATGCCTGGAGTCCGTTGTGACCTTATTGCCCTAGACAGCCCAGGCGGTTTATTTGAACATTTGAGGAGAGGAACTACACTCTCTCCGTCTCTTTCAAGCACACTCTCTCCCCGCCCTTCTTTCTCTCCCTCCCCTCCCCTCCCTTATCTGTTAAGCGTCTGGACAAAATCCAGTTAAATTCTGCCGAGAGCATTCTGACGTCGCGTAGGGCAATCGAGGAAGATGCGAGCCTCTAACGATCGTCCGGGAATTGGGGCTGCACCAAAACGTTCTCCACTTGTCAGCCTCTCTGTCTGACCAGAACATTTCTTTCTCCCACCATCGCTTGCTCAGTCCCAACATTTCTGCACTCTTGTTTTGAGGGGGAGGGGGGACACACACACACAAACACCTCTATACCTCCTCTCTCTTCCCATGACAAATATTGATCTCGAAAGTTTATCTCGACTCTGCTAAAAGGTTTAGCTGCCCTCAACTCTGTTAATTTAATCTCACGATTGCGACTTTTAGCTCTGAGACGCAGCGCACTTGTTCTTATTTCCTTAATTTAGGTTCTTCTAATTATGCAATTCAGAACGTCTTAACACTTACTGTGGCATATTTTTCTTTTTTAATACAACCTACAAAAGGCACTCGGCTGAACTTCCGTAAACTCGACGTCTGGCTCGATGTTTTAAGGCTAGAATGCCAACTCGCAAGTTTCATTTTGACGAGTGAGCACAAACAGCTAAGATCAGCAAGTCGAGGGAATGCTATAGATAGATTCTGGGGAAGGCGTGGGTAGCCCGAGGCTTGAAACGAGAAGGGAAATTCTTAACCTCCATCTTCGTTATCTTTCACTGGTCATGTCTGCAAAAGGAAATAAAATGTCTTCACACATGGATTTGGTTACTTCTGGTTACTTATATCCTTGCATATTTTAAAAATTAGAAGTAATATGTTTGTAGTAGTAGTAATAGGAGTTGTAGCAGTGGTAGTAGTAGTGGTAGTGGTGAAAGTAGTAGTAGTGGTAGTGGTGAAAGTAGTATTAGTGGTGGTATTTATAATTTTATTGAGGTATGCTTCAGTCTTTAGTAAAACGGTTTGTGTACTACAGTTATTTGTAAATTGACTCCGATCCCAAACGCGCGCCCAGAAAGTCCAAGAGGACTGGTACAGGACGATATTGCGGCACAGTTTTCGAAATTATGCAGTTTATTGCTCTTTTTTTCTATTTGGTAAATGTGATTACATAATTGAAGGTTGCAAATAATTTTAAAATAATATTAATTATTCTTTCCTTCCTCGTCTGCCTTTCAGCGTCGAGGGGAGATATAATTTGCGGTCTTTTGCTCTTCTGTTCGCCTCTGCTGCTGTTATGTTTCCTAGTGCTTCTAATATTCCATCAATCCATCTTTTTCGTGGTCGACCCTTGGGTCTGGTGTTCTCACAACGTTTGTTGAAGGCTCGTTGTGTTTTGTTCTTTCTGCCTTGTCACGTGGCCAAACCATTTTATCTGTTGTTTCCTTCTTTATTCTATGGCGGGTGCTATTCCTAGCTTTTTTCTCAGTTCTTCATTTCTGATCTTATCTCTCAGACTATTTCCTGTCATTCGTCTTAAACATTTCATCTCTGTAGAGGTTATTTTTCTTATTGTTCTTCCATCTAGGGTCCAGGTCTGGCATTGGTAGCACAACGTTGGGATGAAGATTGTATTGTATAGTGCTCGTTTTGCCTCCAGAGTTATTTCTTTGTTGGACAACAGTGGTGATAACTGTCCAATGATTTGACAAGCTTTGTTGCATCTTGATTCTGTTTGAGAATTATCGTTTGTCATTAGACATCATAGGTATTTGAATTCATCTACTTGTTTATTCTTGTCTACTCAATATATTAATTAATTCTACTAAATAATAATAGTAATAATACATGTCAGCAAATATTAACTGCTGGTAATCAATGGCATGCTGTATTGTTATTTGTAGTTTTGACATTTAAGTTTACGAAAAGCTATTATCGACTGGAAGAGCTATAAGTACGTAGCTTTAAGAATGTGGTAATTTCGTGTGTTCAGTTATCCCATGTGTGTAGTGTGCGTATCTTTTCGTTTATAACTAATGTGGTTTGATGCCGCTTGAAATGATTTCTGCGATGTTTGAAATGTTATTACGTAATTGGACGTAATGAGAACGCCCGCTCCATTGTATTTTGCGACGTAAACGATACTGTTGGTTCTATCCACAGGACACCAGAAATGTGAAATGTGGTCTAATCTAAAAAAAAAAAAAAAAAAGTAATTTCCGCTCGCGTCATCACCCAAAACGTCATTGATAACTTTTGATGCTGGGAACAGACTGGTGTTGTATTCATAGAGTGTCTGCAGGTTTTGTAATAAAAATGAAACGTAACCGACCGAAGTGTGTCTTGTATAACAGACTCGTTGTGGTGTCACAATCTCAAGGTTAAACATTACAAGAGTGCACTCAGAAGTATGACGCACTACAAAGTCTCGGCTAACCCTCGTACACTTGCACACTTCCACTGGGTTCTGGTATCTCCAAGGACACACACGTTCTGTGTTACAGCATCACCCCCCCTCCTTCCCAGCAGCTGTCAGGAAACCGCACTTATGACGGTGTGTGTGTTGATATCCTTCACGCCTCGCTGCGCTGCAGCCACGTGCGCATTTCCGTTGCATTTCTAGAGTGAAATATCAGCGCTCAACAGTGCGTCCGCGAGAATGGGTTTCAACATGCAACTAACACACGAGTTATCGGTTGCTACCGCCAGCTACAAATTGCTGTCGCGTGCACATATTTCGCCTGAGTATAAACTGCACATTTATAATAATTGTGCTCTCACACATTTGTGTTTTGTTTGTGTAATTGCGGCACATTTCCTTTCTGCTTGGTGCCTTATTTACCCCTGGAGCGGTAATATGGCGTTGTTTACGACCTTTCCCAATTATTTCCCGTTTTTGTTGGTATTATGGCTTGCTCGAATATTTCCCCTGTACGAATATATCATATAACTTTATATGTTCTCAGTTGTATACCCCGTCTTTAGATGCTCATTATTTTCTTGCGTGGTGATCTTATTTAGATCTTGTAAAGGTAAAGGGCAGGTCTTTTCGGCCTAAACGGTCCGGACCGCGTTGCGGTAAACTTGTAGAATATACTGCCTATATTTAAATCCCAATGAGTTTGATAAATATAGTAATGCAATTATCTACTCCACAAAGGAAAGTGGGAGCCGCGATAGCTCAGTGGTTAGTGAACTGGACTACCACGGACAAGGGGTAGGGTTCGATCCCAACCGACGGCTTCCGGGTTCACCCAGCCTTAAATGGGTACCGGATTTTTTAAATGGGAAAGTAAAGAAGCACGGGCGTAATACCGACCACATTACCCCAAAAATCATGTGCTGAAGGTCTGTAAAATATAGGGTCACTAACACCATATTTCCCTATACGCCACTTTGCGTGACGGGGGTACTTTACTTTTTTTACTTTACAAAGAAAGTACTACAGAGCTTTACAAGTCTAGTAAATTACAATTTGCTGGTGTTAGGGTAAGGAATGATAATAGTTCATGTGTTCTTTTTTTGTGTGAAAGAACTGGTAAATGGTGTTCTCAGAAAAACAAAAGAACAACACGCCTTGACCAAATGCTTTTTTTTTTATTTTCCCAGGAACCAGAGTGTATAGTCCCCCAGAGTGGATCTGCAACAGACTCTATAATGGCAGACAAGCCACCGTGTGGTCTCTTGGGATTCTTCTCTTTGATCTGGTCAATGGTGACATTCCCTTTGAACAGGATGAGCAGATCAAAGCGGCACAGCTAAATTATAAAACAAGCCTAAGCCTAAGTAAGTTACGTTACTGCAAAGATTACTTCTACCCAACATTACTGCAAAGATTACTTCTACCCAGCATTACTGCAAAGATTACTTCTACCCAACATTACTCCAAAGATTACTTCTACCCAACATTACTCCAAAGATTACTTCTACCCAACATTACTCCAAAAATTACTTCTACCCAACATTACTGCAAAGATTACTTCTACCCAACATTACTCCAAAGATTACTTCTACCCAACATTACTGCAAAGATTACTTCTACCCAACATTACTCCAAAGATTACTTCTACCCAACATTACTCCAAAGATTACTTCTACCCAACATTACTCCAAAGATTACTTCTACCCAACATTACTCCAAAGATTACTTCTACCCAACATTACTCCAAAAATTACTTCTACCCAACATTACTGCAAAGATTACTTCTACCCAACATTACTCCAAAGATTACTTCTACCCAACATTACTCCAAAGATTACTTCTACCCAACATTACTGCAAAGATTACTTCTACCCAACATTACTCCAAAGATGGATCCTATCCATTTCTACTACAATGACTACTCATTTAAAAAAAATACGAGAAACGTACCCAGTCACGCCCCAAGTAGCGTATAAGAAATATGGTTTTAGTGACATAAATTTTACAGACCTTCAGCACATGATTTTTGGGGTAATGTGGTCGGTATTACGCCCGTGCTGCTTTACTTTCCCAGAAAAAATCCGGTACCCATTTAAGGCTGGGTGAACCTGAAAGCTGTCGATCAGGATCGAACCCTACCTCTTGTCCTTTGTAGCCCAGTTCACTAACCACTGAGATATCGCTGCTCCCAATGACTACTCATGGTTATCATTAAAACAAGCTTTCATCAGTGCTAACTAAAAGATCAATTGCTACTTCTAACGACCTTCACTCTAATACTTTATTCTGGTCCCATTTGTTACTCTGACTATATTTTACCTTTACGATTTTACATTATTTTATCAATAATTTATTAGTCATACATTAACATAGATAAGAAAATATTTTTACCTTATATTTGTTTACTTATATACAATGAGATTGATAAATCATATAGTAACTTCAGATACACCACAATTAAGCAATGCAAAAGAAATTTGAAATTGTAGAAATAGGAAACACATCTGGGAGTACCAATGTGTTTTCAAAAATATGTAAAAAATGTTCTATTTATATTTTGGATTATATAATGCTCACTGCTAATTTCTTTATATTTTGGTTTATATTATGCTCACTGCTGATTTGTTTATATCTTGGTATATATTATGCTCACTGCTGATTAACAAAGAAATGTTCCAATTGTTATTTCCAGACTGCAGAGATTTGATTCAAAAGTGCCTTTCCATTGATCCTCAAGAGCGACCAACTCTAGAACAGATCCTCCAGCATTCCTGGATGAACAAAGTCCCACCCCCAATCCAGATTCCAGAAAACCGTAAAAGGACAATGGCATCAGGGAAAGTAGTGGACATTGCGCTGCTGAGTAGCACTGAAAGCCTTTGATGATGAGGTATATTCTAGAATGTTCTAAAGCTGTGTTGAGCCGCCATTAGTTGGCAGACCCAGATGATATTGGCTGTCGTTAAGCCATCCTGTGTAGTGATGAGGGATCCAACTGTGGGTCTCCCCCGTGCAGAAAGAAACTACCTCCAGACATCTCACCTGGCACGGACAGTGGTTCTGAATGTACCCCCAGGTGTACCACACTGATCTCATGTTGACAGAAGGGGGGAGCAGGGGGCCAAGACACAGCCCCTTCTCCACACAGGGCCCTGATTAGATGGTGACATTGAGTCCAGAAGCTAAGCCAACCCCATGATCTCTCCAACTCTGTGGACAGCCAGTTGGAGGCCGCTCTTCTCCTTAACTTCTGGACTACCAATCAACAACTCAGTCATCCTTCTCTCTCCCTATCTCCCACAGAGTGCAATTAGACATCATCAGATTCATTTCCTTCCAACACAACAAAAAATAGATCAAATTATTTGATATTATCATTAGGAATGCATTGTAAATCTCATCTATGTGGTGTCGGTGTCTATTTTAAAAACCATTGCGCCGCATCTTACAGCCAAACTTCCCATACATAATTATTCATTATTTTTTTTTCTTTTGGCTCAAAGTTTCAAAATAATTACCAACTTCATCAGGTTCATATTAACAATACTTTGGATTTAGCAGTATTAAACATGTAACTATACCTTATGCAAACAATACATCCAAATCATCAACATTAAAGAAAAAAAAAGACATCGAAGACGAATACAAACTAGATTTTGGTTGTATGAAACTAAACTGCTTTATTCTTTCATTTTGTTTTATTTTCATGCAAACTATGCACAGATTTGTCAACATTTATAGCTTGAAATCATTTTGCAACATTGAATTACTGGTTTGTGTGTTTGTTTTGCTTAGTGTTTATCCTTTTATTCTGTCACATTCACTTGGTTCTAATGATCAAAGTGTAAGTCTAGTCAAACGGGAGTTCATTTTTGTTGAATACAGACACATATTTATTTCTTTGTCAGTTTGATCATGCTATTGTTACATTTATTCTTGCTTATGAGTAGATTTCCATGCAACTTTTGCTCAGGCATTGGGCGAGTAGTTCATGAAGGGAATATCACCTGAAATAAGATTACAAGCAGTGGGTGAACATTATAAGCAAGGTTACCAAAGTTTCCCGTCTTCAATCTCTTGAACACTATAGCAGATCCAATGATTCTCACAAATAATTAATGGGCCACTGGCTAAGTTTTGAGAACCCTTGGTAGTATTTTTAACCAAAATTCTGTGGAAAAAAGTCTCTTGTATTATCCTGCTTGTTTTAATTGTCTGCATTTTTTGTTTTAAATGCATTAAGTTTACATCTTAGAGCGTAAGACAGTAAGCATTGTTTAAGTAGTGCATTTCACCCCATTCCACCTGCCATACGTTCTACCACAAGTGTACTATCTACAATTCCACCACAAGTGTACTGCCATTATATCAAGATACAATGTTCATATAAAGACCCTTTCCTGTGCTGTTTCTGCAATGGGATCTGATCATAAAAGATCCCACTGCTAATGGACACAGTCTGGGTACAGATCATGTTGGTCCTGTATACAAGAACATATCATTTCCCTGCTCTTGGCATGGACAGACGAAGCATCCACTGACTGATATGCCTTTTGGCGTCTTATAGGGCAGCAACAGAGTCACGATGCTTTGCTTTGCCTATGGCCATAACTTGCAGCATGACCCAATCAGGCCATCACTGTATAACCCTCTGCCTCCACTGTTCATCAACATATATTTGTTTATTCTCTCACTGCCTGTGTATTTTGTCTCCCTCCCCTTTTTTTTCATGTTGAATTAGAGCATACAAGAGTCATAGATGTAGACACGCCCATTAGTAACAACAATTTTCTTGTAACCTAATTCCAGTATGCAACATAAGTCAATAAAATTGGTGGTTCTATGTTTGTAAGTATGTAAATATGAATGTACATTTCTTGTTGGCTCGTTATTTATTGCGATTTTATCGCGTTACTATTTATGGAAATATTAATTGTGTTTGTTTCCTCTCATTTTCCCATTAATTTGTAAATTAATTCATTGGTCCTTTAAAAAAAAAAAATCACAATTTTTTTAATGTACCATGTAAACAACAACAAAAAAATGTCAGTGAGTACAGTCAAGCATGTGTGTATTTATTTGAACGCCTGTGTGTGTATGTGCGTGTGTATATATATGTATATATTAAGTTTTACCACATCACTATTCAAGGTGTGAGGCCTACCGTTAGGTCCAGAAGCAAGCAAAATATCAATGCAAAGCATGTACATGCAGGTCTAATTTGATCAATGTTGTTTATTTGTAGTTTCATTTTGCAACACTAGAAATAGTTCATGCACTGTTTAGTGTCTTTTGTTGTTGTCGTTGTTGTTGTTGTTGTTGTTGCTCTTGTATAGTTAACACAGATAACACTTCGTTTATGTTTCTGCTGCATCAAAATGAATTTATTTCTGGCTATTATTTCTTTTCGTGTGTTTGTTTATGCGTTTGTTTTTGTTGTTGTCACAGTTTGTGGTACCTTTAAATAAAGCAGCTGATTTACTTTAATCGAGATTTGTATCATTTATCTTCTCTTGCTGTTAGGAAATTACAAAACTAAATCTTAAAAGAGACGTTAGTAAGAGTTGTACTTTGTATGGGCTGGATCGTCTCAAATTGTTGTTGTTTTTTTTTTTTTTTTTGTATTACTTTCTGGCAGTGTCTGGGAAACAATAGATTGCTTTGTTTCCCAATTGATAGAAAAGCTGTATTGAACTAGTGGGATATAGAAGTGTGTTCACACAGAAGAAACTGGGGTAAAACGTAATTTGGTAATGAGAGAAAGGGAATAGTGTAGTTGTAAGTTACAGGGACGAGAACAACAAAATAGGACAGAGAAATTAAGTAGGAAGTTGAGTTATAGGAACGCATAGTCGCGGTGTAAACCCTTTAAAATTCTCTATTTTATTTGGGGAGCTGGGTGGTCCAGAGGTAGGCCGTTGGGATCTGAGCAGGAGGGTCCCTGGTTTGAATCTTGCCATAGGCGGTGGGATTTATTTTTCTCTTCGAATCCGTGGGTTCCTCCTGGCTTTACTCTCCCCCTGGTCTCTGGGTAGTGAGATTCCATGGTTAGCCAGCCCTCTCTGGGTAGTGAGATTCCATGTCTAGCCCTCTCTGGGTAGTGAGATTTCATGTTTAGCCCTCTCTGGGTAGTGAGATTTCATGTTTAGCCCTCTCTGGGTAGTGAGATTCCATGGTTAGCCCTCTCTGGATAGTGAGATTCCATGTCTAGCCATCTCTGGGTAGTGAGATTCCATGTCTAGCCCTCTCTGGGTAGTGAGATTCCATGTCTAGCCCTCTCTGGGTAGTGAGATTCCATGTCTAGCCCTCTCTGGGTAGTGAGATTCCATGTCTAGCCCTCTCTGGATAGTGAGATTCCATGTCTAGCCATCTCTGGGTAGTGAGATTCCATGTCTAGCCCTCTCTGGATAGTGAGATTCCATGTCTAGCCATCTCTGGGTAGTGAGATTCCATGTCTAGCCATCTCTGGGTAGTGAGATTCCATGTCTAGCCCTCTCTGGGTAGTGAGATTCCATGTCTAGCCCTCTCTGGATAGTGAGATTCCATGTCTAGCCATCTCTGGGTAGTGAGATTCCATGTCTAGCCCTCTCTGGGTAGTGAGATTCCATGTCTAGCCCTCTCTGGGTAGTGAGATTCCATGTCTAGCCCTCTCTGGATAGTGAGATTCCATGTCTAGCCATCTCTGGGTAGTGAGATTCCATGTCTAGCCCTCTCTGGGTAGTGAGATTCCATGTCTAGCCCTCTCTGGGTAGTGAGATTCCATGTCTAGCCATCTCTGGGTAGTGAGATTCCATGTCTAGCCCTCTCTGGGTAGTGAGATTCCATGTCTAGCCCTCTCTGGGTAGTGAGATTCCATGTCTAGCCCTCTCTGGGTAGTGAGATTCCATGTCTAGCCCTCTCTGGGTAGTGAGATTCCATGTCTAGCCCTCTCTGGATAGTGAGATTCCATGTCTAGCCATCTCTGGGTAGTGAGATTTCATGTTTAGCCCTCTTGGATAACGGCAAGAATTCAGGAGATCCCTTTCGTACTCGTGCACGTTTAAGAATTATTGGCAGTTGAAGTATGTCAAATACGGTTGCTGTCTGGGGCAAAAATTGGTAAGCAAGTCTAGCCAAAACATGTGCCGGGCCTAACGAATCGCATATAGCGACTGTGTCGTGAACTAGCGACACATTCATTGTCCGCACTCCCAAATATTAATTAGATGGGCGCTAAAAAGATTTTTTTATTTAGTTTCTGTATGCCACATTTATTTGTCTATCTGCTGATTGTTACATTACCATGTTATGATGTGCCGCGTGAAGTTTTGTTATGTAGCTTTAGTCATTTGACTTTGTGTCATGTTTATATGTACATATGGCTGATCAATTTATTATTATTATTATAATTTATGTTCATTCAGGTTTGCTATGTTCGAACTCAATTGAGAGCATGAAATGTATCTGATTTGTTGTATGTCGTAAGTTAAGATGATGATGATGATAACATATGAATGGAAGCTTATCAGCTAAGGCAGATAATACATGGTGCCTTCAGGGTAGTAGAGTGAGATGTCTTGTTCAGCTTGATTACTCCTTTATAAATTGTGTAGCTTCATCACTGGATTAAATATCCGACCCAATGAAAAATTATTTTGATACGCGAGCCATGACACACTTGCTACTAGCTTAAAGAGCCGAGAGAAAGACACAGTGAAATGCGATGCTCATATCAGACAAGAAAAGGCACTCATCACATTTCAAAAAAGAAGGAAAAAATATAGAAGATTGGTGCGGCATTGACAGACGCTGCATGTCAAGTGTTTAAAGAATGGTTACATTTATAATAGGATTTTAGTCAAATTGATTTAAACTGTCTTTAAAATAATTGAAATAAAACATTATGTTTAGGATGAATGCACGCTTTTTTGTTGTCCAAGGTAATACTAAATTTGGAGTTGTAACCTGTTTGAAGGGACCATTACTGAAGAGTTCGCGTGAAACAGCGTCGAGACACACACACACAGAAGACCATTGCATTATAAAAGGCCATACACCAGGACAATTTGCTCAAGGCATTGCTAGAAAGATCGTGTTCTGGAAACCAAACCGCAGAGAAGGGAGACAGCAAGAAACAGATGGAGGACGAGACTGCTATAATCAGAAATAAGAAAGACCATAAAATTATGAATAGATTGTATACATTTCTCCAAACAACAGAAATAAATTTATTGAAGATCTGAACTCTGCTATGAGCTGTACGGAGCTCTGCTATGAGCTGAAGTAATAATTACTTTTAAGAACAGAGGCTTACTTTTTGGAATCGTAACCTGAAGAGAAGTCTCTGGGTATCAATCATTACTGAGCGTTGAACAGACAATTATTCATTGCTTGTCACTATTTATTGCATACATCACATCTATCAGGTTACTCTATTTTTGTGTATAGATCGGTAAGGAGATATTTATTTATTGGCGAGATAGTTGGGGTGTTGGATAAGTGCGAGATGTAGCCGTCATTTCTGATGGTTTGGAAGAGTGTGCTTGCGATTTAATATTTATTGATGATCAAGAATGGTTGTTATTTATTGCTTGATAACTTTGTGCCTTCTATAACTGTAGCTTTACCAAGTAAGTTTGAATTACCAATATGTTGATTGTGTATGTAGAACATTCACGTTTCTACTCATAAATCTCGTAGTCTTTTCCCCATAGATATATAGATCACTTCATTTTAGGCTCAGATCATTCTAAAAGAGAATTAAGTGTTCCATTTTTATTCCACTAAATTTGATCGTAAACTAATTTTCCATATGTTCTGATTTTTTTTCATTGGCTTTCTGCTTCAGTTGCTTGTTTTCCCACCAATGATATATTTTTTTTTAATGCTATGGACATCGTTGGAGCATGTAATGAAGTTTTTTTTTTTTTCTTATGTGAAACTTATTCTGGTTTAGTTTGCTATTTTTCTTCCTTGGTTGGGAAGGGGAAGGGGGGGGGGGGGGGGTTCTTGAATTTTAAAACTGATTGGCCGAAATATTCTAAGATACACCTCTGCTTTCTTTAATCATCATCGTTCATTTGTGATAAGAGGACAGTTAGTGTGCGTGCTGAAGATTCCTACTAAACACATTCCTTTATGTTCACTTCTGAGATCTCTCCTTCATTTGTATCATTCTAAATATATGTATCACGAACGTATATCTTGTGTTTAATCTTCCCCGTCTGCTCTTGTTCCCGAATTCTGGGACAACATCCCTATTATTACACATACCGCCCTCTGTGGGGGACAAATTGGAACATTTCCAGCAGTAACCATGAAATCAAGAGAGCCTTCACAACCGCTTACATCGCTGACGTTACAAGAGCTAATCACTCTATGCCGCAAAAATACACGACCACGTGGTATTAATTATCAATCGTCTCAGCCAGCCCCACTAAACCTTCTGTTTCGTTTTGCCCTCTCCTTGTGATCAGTCTGTATCAACATCCATTCACGAGTTACTTGTTTCCCCTATTACTCTCTAAGTGGTTTTTGTATGTTAGAGAGTTTATAAATGACGCGTGCTGAAAGAAATGTATGTAGTTTATGTGCGTTTGTGTTCATAAATTAAATGTCTCCGATTATGTATACAGACAGTGGTAACCTACTGTCTAGAAGAGCTCAAATACTTTTTTTTTTTTTTTTTTAAATTGCTTATGCCTGATGTGTGAAACAGTAAATTATCGAGGTCGTAGTGATGGTTGAATGCTTACTGTAAATATCTATTTTTTGAAAGAAAAATAAAGTAAACAAAATTTAAAAATAAAAGGTGTTGCTTTTTTGTTTTGCAGGTTTGTTTTGTGTTTAGTGATAATTGTAACCTTCGATGTTCTTCCAGTGATGAAAAGGTAGTATCGATCGATCATAAATATCTGTTTTTCATTCTATTGTTTTTATTCTGACATGCTGTTATTTGTCTTAACTCTCCATGTTACTATTCAATAAATAACACTGCTGTCTTCTTACGTGTTTGTATGCACACACGTCAACTTATTCTGATTGGTTGTTTTTGGTCCGTTTCGGGATGTTAACCTTACATCTATTGGTCGAAGTCAGACTCACATGAATCAATCAAACAACAAAATAGAAGAAAAAAATCAATGTTTGATTTTCCAGTTGAGAACTGATACGTCCCTATCGCTTAATTAAACTTCTGACCCTCTTTATATTCAATTAGACTACGGCCATCTTCATATTCAAGTTGACCAGACCCCTCTTTATATTCAACTAGACTACACCCATCTTCATATTCAAGCTGACCATACCCCTTTTCATATTCAACTAGACTACGCCCATATTCAACTAGACTACGCCCATCTTCAGATTCAAATTGACCACACCCCTTTTCATATTCAACTAGACTACGCCCATCTTCATATTCAACTAGACTACACCCCTTTTCATATTCAACTAGACTACGCCCCTCTTCATATTCAACTGGACTACGCCCCTCTTCATATTCAAGTTAACCACGCCCATCTTCATATTCAGCTAGACTACGCCCATCTTCATATTCAAGTTGACCACACCCCTCTTCATATTCAACTAAACCATGACCCTGTTCATTCATGAAATGGCAGGTACTGCAACCAACACAAGGAAACAGTAAGTCACCCACGCAGTGCCCTTTCTTCCAACGCCCTGCCTCATAGTGGACAGCGTGTCTTCAAAACATTGGCAAAAAAATCTCAAACAGAATGTGTGCTTGATTGTACAAAGCTCACCGCTACCAGACCAACTCTAATTCATCAAAGACCTGACAAATGGAATGCCTTGTACGGAACTACAAGGGAACTCAGAAATACCTGCAGATCATAGGCATCTGAATCCACAACAAAGGAGAAGGACGCGCACGTTAAAAGTAACCTTCTTACAACTAAAAAGAACAGAGAGAAGTACATCTATGGCGCTATCATCTTTTAGTTCGCTTCATTTCGACTTGCCCATTTAGTATGGCTATCATTTTCTAATAACTTCTTTATTCCATTTACTCTCGCAACTGAGAGGGTTTTAAGAAATCACCCAAAGCTTGTGGCGTTTTCAGCAATGTGAGTTATAGACAGCTCACCACATACGCCCCTGCTCGCAATACTGAAAACATCACAAGTTGTGTGTGATTTCTCTCTGCAGGCTTTATTAATAATATAGATGGCTGTGATTTCAACTTCATAATAAATATCTCTTGCTTATTGTTTGTTGTGTTCACCGCAAAGGGAGGGGGGGGGAGCAGTGGTCCAGAGGTAAGACGTTGTTCTCTGGATAAGGAGGGTCCAGCGTTCAAATCCCGCCACAAGCGGTATGACTTTTTCTCTCCGAATCCAGAATATCTTCATGGCTTTATCCTCCCTTTGTCTCTGAGAGATACGATGTCCAGCCCTTTCGAGTAACGGCGTGGAAGAGAATGAGGTTTTGTGTGCACTCTGCGCACGTTAAAGAATTTGTTACATTTAAATGTCGAAAAGATCAGGCC
Organism: Megaustenia siamemsis; assembly: GCA_032433765.1. Taxonomy (NCBI): domain Eukaryota; kingdom Metazoa; phylum Mollusca; class Gastropoda; order Stylommatophora; family Ariophantidae; genus Megaustenia; species Megaustenia siamemsis. The sequence goes on along the minus strand of JAVIAB010000125.1, from coordinate 80,108,345 downwards.
AGAAAGGTCACTTCCTGGGAACAGTTGTTAAGCAAGTCTACCAATGCAAAAGACGGATGCACTGTTTGGACTGAAAGGGGTTTACCGCCTAACTAGCGACAAAACACAGCTACGCCCACTTAACATGATCTCACTCAATGTTCGTCTGGGAATTGAACCCATACCCGTCTGTTTAACAGCGTGAGCCCTAACCATCCAAACGTTGACGCTCGCTCAGTTTTGAAATAAAGGATCATTATTTTTGTGTTTTGGAGCCCACAGAAGCATTTTGTTTTGAAGTAATTAGTCTTTTACCTAATTGTGGCGCTGTTTCCCCACCGGGGATATACGTAAGAGGCGACTAAAGAGGGTTGGGGATGGGACTGGCTATCCTGTAAGTAAAAAAAAAGTAAAGTACCCCCGTCACGCCAAGTGGCGTATAAGGAAATATGATGTTAGTGACCCTATATTTTACAGGCCTTCAGCACATGATTTTTGGGGTAATGTGGTCGGTATTACGCCCGTGCTGCTTTACTTTCCCAGAAAAAAATCCGGTACCCATTTAAGGCTGGGTGAACCCGGAAGCCGTCGGTTGGGATCGAACCCTACCCCTTGTCCTTTGTAGTCCAGTTCACTAACCACTGAGCTATCGCGGCTCCCCTGTACTGTAAAGAAATAAGCCGAAAACACTTCACAAACAGCGACAAGTCTAAGAAGACACACACTACGGAGGCCAACTGAGAGTATTACACAGCAGGCCCTTTTTTGGAACCCCCAAGGTAAAAAGACAAAGAGGAAGACCAAGATATTCTTCGAGAAGACAGATAGAAGCAGAGACGAAAATGACGACAAGAAAAATGAATGATCTTAAAAGAATGGCAATAAACAGAACGGCTTGGAATGTGTTTGCTGAAGACCTTTGCTCCAAAGGGAGCTGAACAGGTAGAAGAAGAATGCTTTTACCTAGAGCTTGAGTGGGGTTTTTGTGCTATGTTGTATTAAATGATCACCAGCACATTTGTGTGGTAGGTATTACGCCAGATCGCCCTAGTGTGCTACACATATTCATATGCAATGTGAACCCAAAAGTCATGTCCGTCAGAAATTTTTTTTTTTAATTCGCCACATTTGGATACTGTACCTAAGGATATCAAAAGCAAGAGGAGCTTTTTGTTGCACTGGGAAACATACGGAAGTCCAAAGAAATTAGGTTAAATACAAAATAAAAATTTTCAACTCCAATGTTAAGTCAGTCCTATTATATGGCTGTGAAACATGGAGAACAACAAAATTGGCAATCATGAAGATACAGACTTTCATTAATGGATGCTTACGCAGAATAAAAGGATGGAAATGGCAGGACAAAATCACTAGCATAGAATTATGGAAATGTACCAGTCAAATATCAGTGGATAAAGAGATACAGCGAAGACGATGGCGCTGGATAGGACACACACTGCGAAAGCTAACTGAGAGTATTACACACCAGGCTCTTTTTTGAAATCCCCAGGGGAAAAGACAAAGAGGAAGACCAAAGAATTCTTGGAGAAGACTGACAGAAGCAGAGATGAAGATGACGGGGAAGACATGGAATTTTCTTAAAAGAATGGCAAGAAACAGAAGGACCTGGAAGGTGTTTGTTGAAGACCTATGCTCCACAGGGAGCTGGAAGGTAGAAGAAGAAGAAAGATACTGAACCAGGTTTCTCGTGATCAGTAGACGGACGGACCACCCACTCTGTCTTGTGACTTCTCATTAACATCAAAGGCCTGGTGAACAAAACAAAAATACTCGAGCAAGCTCGGATGCTGATTCTAGGAGAGACGCGAAGGGAAAGATCGTCAATAACTGATTATGTTGGCGTCTCATATTATCTCCGGGAAGATCATGGATGAAGTATTACGCTCATTCTTCCTTATAATTGGCAACAGAGGTGTCAGGGTCTCTGCAAGTTACAGCATTCTTCTCTTTCCAAATCAGCAACAGATTGTTACGAGTCTTTGTAACCTACAGCAATCTTCCTTCGAATCAGCAACATATATCAATCTCTGCAACTTACATCTTATTTCAATCAGCAACATATATCAATCTCTGCAACTTACATCTTATTTCAATCAGCAACATATATCAATCTCTGCAACTTACATCTTATTTCAATCAGCAACATATATCAATCTCTACAACTTACATCTTATTTCAATCAGCAACATATATCAATCTCTGCAACTTACATCTTTTTTTCAATCAGCAACATATATCAGTCTCTACAACTTACATCTTATTTCAATCAGCAACATATATCAATCTCTGCAACTTACATCTTATTTCAATCAGCAACATATATCAATCTCTACAACTTACATCTTATTTCAATCAGCAACATATATCAATCTCTGCAACTTACATCTTTTTTTATTTTCGCTCGCCAGCTTTGACCTCTGACGAAGTCCCTAGATACTAGGAACTGAATTGTGCGTGTTAATCCATTTTTCCCTGGCAGCCGTGTGCACAGGGGTCCCTCGCTGCACTGGCAGATAACTCCGTCTTCGTAGGTACTCATATTTTTATCGCCGTTGAGTAATTGACGTTTCAAGCCGGGCTTCGCTGCTGAGACCAGGGGTGGTTGCCGCAGAGAAAATCATAGATAAAAATCCCAACTGGGGCAGCCAGGATTTGAACCCACAACCTCTCTGTCTCGAGGTCGGCGTATTGCCACGAGATCACAAAGCCCCCCCCCCCCCCACCCCCCCCCCCAAAAAAAAAAAAAGTTGAGCGCCCCGTCACGCCATGTGGCGTATATGGAATATGGTGTTAGTGACCATAAATTTTTACAGACCTTCGGCACATGATTTTTAGGGTAATGTGGTCGGTATTACGCCCGTGCCGCTTTACTTTCCCATAAAAAAAATCCGGTACTCATTAAAGGCTGGGTGAACCCGGAAGCCGTCGGTTGGGATCGAACCCTACCTCTTGTCCTTTGTAGTCCAGTTCACTAACCACTGAGCTATCGCGGCTCCAACCAGTCCCCCAAGCTTACATCTTATTTCAATCAGCAAAAGATTGTCATGAGTCTCTTCAGCCTACAACATTCAACTGAGATAGAATAACGATATGAACATATGGAAAAAAAACCCATTATGGACTAGGTCAGATATATGGAACATATATAGAAAGCTAAAAAGCTATCTATCTATCTTTCGTTCGCCTGAAGCATTGTCTATATCTGCAATGTCGTTCCTGTATAAATGTTACTGTCTTTTGTAATTCTTGCAGTGGCCCATATAGTTTTGTCTGTAGTGTTGTATCTATGGGCCAATGATTTTCCTCAGTCTACTATATTCAGTGCAGTCTTGAAGTATGTGTTCAGCAGTCTGGGGCGCCTGTCCACATGTACAAGTAGTTGAGGTGCCGATCTTGAATTTTGTATACATGTGACTATGGAGTCGATTGTGTCCTGTTCTGAGACGTATAATGATAACTTGTTCATATCTATTCATATTATAAAAGGCATCCTGATTTGGGGCTTGTGGTCCTCTGATTGATTTGATTATCTGTTTTCTTATGATGGTATGTAACAGGTGTATCTAGTTGTGTGCCTGTTGAACCTTCCTTTGCCAACTGATCTGATGTTCAAATGTTGTGTCGCTCATATTTAGGCCATGCCAGCAACGATGGTATCTCTAAAAAAGTTCAAACATACAATCAGCCAGCATAAACAAGCGTCTGACTTATGTGACTTATGCGTGTTCAGGTAGTCCTACCGAAGTCCCGTTAAAAGATGTGACTAAACGAATCTTTTCAGGGAGCTGTGAGAGGAAATACTAAAGAAAATGAGACAGAAGAAGAGATGGGAAGACAGCGTTGAAGAATGGACACGTCTAGGTTTATTTCTCTCTCTCTTTCTCTCTCTCTCTCTCTCTTTCTCTCTCTCTCTCTCTGCGATCAGGAATCAATCAAAGTAGGATTCCAGACTCTCACATGAAGACATCTGTCTGTTTAAGTGAATTGATCCACCCCACAGACAGAACATCATAATTAGATTCTGTTAGATCCACCCTGATTGAGTACCTGTTAAAACGTTGCACTGTGTTCTGCGCCAATGGCCATTCTGTTTTAAAGTCTAACGTCTAAATTCTAAAGTCAGTCGATCTTCTTCTTCTAACTTTCAGCTCCCTGTGGAGCATAGGTCTTCAACAAACACATTCCAAGTCATTCTATTTCTTGGCATTCTTTTAAGATCATTCCATGTCTTCCCCGTGATCTTAAAAGAATGGCAAAAAACAGAACGACTTGGAAAGTGTTTGTTGAAGACCTATGCTTCACTGGGAGCTAAAAGGTAGAAGAAGAGGAAGAAGATGTCTTCCCCATTATATTCATCGCTGCTTCTATCTGTCTTCTCCAAGAATTCTTTGGTTTCCTTTTTGTCTTTTCCCTGGGGATTCCAAAAAGGACATGTTGTGTATTACTCTCTGTTGGCTTCCACGGTGTCCTATCCAGTGCCATCATTGTTAGTTTAGGGTACGTGCATTCCAGGTGCCAATTCTGGAGGATTTCCTGGTAGACAAAAGTCAGTCGATCTAGCTAACCCCATCAAGGCCAGCTCCTTGTCGTGGGGATGGGGCTTAACAGTCACCAGGGACTGAAAACCAAGACTGGCCAGGCCTTCCTACACCCGTGCAAGACCACAGTCTGCTCTAGCAATTTTAAGTGCTGAAGTCGGAGGCAACCAGCCAAAAGGCGCACTACAAAAATCAGGATGCCACGCACTCACGCCAATGGGAAGCATGCCTATAACTGCAAATCGATATGGCACTCGCCCTGTGATGGACACTCAGGCAGGTGCAGCGCCGGGCCCTCAGCCTCGAAAGGGCCCAACCTATATTACTGGATGTCCTTCTCAATCGCTCTGTGGAGTCAGGGGGCGAGAGAATAGAGTTACTGGCCAACCCAAAATAAGACCACTCAAAATAATGCACTGGAATGCTGAAGGCATCAACAGCAAAAGAGATGGGTACAGTAAAAAGATAGAATTAGAAAATATCCTGCATGAAGAACAAGTAAGCATATGCTGTTTGCAGGAAACCCATCTAAACAACGACATAGCCTTGAAGATTAGGGGATACCAGTGCTACCGATCTGACAGGAAAAACAGACAAAAGGGCGGAATACTGACTCTTGTAAGGAACAACATTAATGCATGTCAGATTGAAGTGTATATGGATGGGGCGGAATATCAAATACTGCACCTCAGGACAGGAAATACAGACTTCCATCTACTTAACTATTACTGTCCGAGTGACCGCCCACTAGCACTAGACACAATTACATTAAAAGAAAGAATAATTGTATGTGGAGACTTTAACAGCCATTCACAGAGCTGGGGCTATGAAGATATGGACAAGAGAGGTGAAGAACTTGAAAATTGGCAGGATGACAATGGGCTTATACTATTAAACCAGGCAACAGATCCACCAACATTCTATTCCAGATCATGGCATACCACATCTACACCAGACCTTGCTTTCCATTCACCAGACCTGGATTGGAATATCACACGTATTGTTGGAAACAACTTGGAGGCAGCGACCACCGACCTGTCTTTTTAGTGGTGCAAAATGAGGCCGTCAGGGAGAGCAGCACTCTCTCCAGATGGAATTACAAAAAGGCAGACTGGAAAATGTATCAACATTACACCAGTGTACTGACTAAAGATCTAAATACAGACAGAGACATCAACAAAATAGTTGATGAATTCAGTAGACTAATAATACAAGCTGCCAGTGAAACAATACCCAGAGGGGCACGGAAACACTACAAACCATACTGGAATAGTGAACTAGAGCAACTGCACAATGACATGGAAACATCTCGAAAACAAGCAGAAAATAACCCCTGCCAGGAACACCACAATAACTATCAGCATGCTAAAGCCAAATTTCAATGGGCTAAACTACAAGCCAGACGGAGAAGTTGGAAAGAGAAAACAGAGTACATGAATCTAGAACGAGACACAAGAAAAGTGTGGAAGCTTGTAAAACAGCTGAATGATGAGGGTACAGAAGGGAACACAAAAATTACACTGAAGAAGGATGGAAACATTCTAACAGGTAAACATGCAGCAAATCACTTTGCAGACTCCTTTGCAAATGACAACAATATTGAAATTAGCCTAGAGAAACGTCAAGAGACCCGTCTAAAACAACAAAATGCAAGACAAGAAGAGACTGCACATGAAGTCATGGAAATACCCATTACACAAAGAGAGCTAGAGCTGGCAATATCCAAATTAAAAATGAAAAAGTCACCAGGTAGTGATGGAGTGTCTAATGAAATGATTAAGAACTTGGGAACTGCAGCTAAAGCAAAACTACTGCAGATCTACAACATTTGCTGGATCACAGGTAAAGTGCCACAGGCATGGAGAGAAGCAATTATGATACCATTACTAAAGCCAGGAAAAGATGGTTCAATGACATCCAGCTATAGACCAATCAGCCTTACAAGCTGTTTGTGTAAAACAATGGAACGTATAATCAATCTCAGACTGCAGTGGTACCTGGAAAGTGAAAATCTCCTTGTCCCACAACAAGCAGGCTTTAGACAGTGTTACTCTACCGAAGATCAGGCAACCTATCTTTCCCAGGAAATTGAGGATGCGTTTCAAGAAAAGAAACTGGTACTAGCAGCATGGATAGACCTAAAGAAAGCATTTGATAAGGTATGGAAGGAAGGGCTTTTGAAGAAACTGAGAAATTATGGAGTAAATGGCAGGATGTACAAATGGGTCAAAGCATACCTGCATAACAGGAGAGCCAGAGTGCAACTGGATGGTCTTAAGAGTAAGAAGGTCTTACTGCGCCAGGGCGTTCCACAGGGAGGGGTACTATCTCCAACACTTTTTCTGATCTACATCAATGACCTAGTTACTGAACTACCACATGGTATCAAAGTGGCAATGTATGCAGATGACTTGGTAATGTGGTGCACAGAGGAGTATGCAACAGTGGCCTCCAAATTGTTACAAAGAGCTATGAATGCACTGAATTCATGGACAAATAGATGGTGTATCAGCATCAATACAGACAAATGCAGTACTACACTTTTCACTCTTTCCCCAAAACAAAAAGCAGGAGCCATCTATATAAACAATGAGCCTGTGAAAGAAGACATACAGGCTACGTATCTCGGAGTTACATTTGATAACAAACTATCTTGGAAACAGCAGATAAATAAGGCAACCCAAAAAGCAAGGAGAAAATGGCTATTCTAAGAAAGCTGTGTGGAACTACGTGGGGTGCGAGTGGGAAAATACTCAGTAAAGTTTACCAACAGAGTATACGCCCACATTTAGAATATGGATCATCTGCATGGTGTTCAGCATCAAACACCACACTTCAAGAACTGGATAAAGTACAAAACCAGGCACTTAGGGTCATCACAGGAGCAATGAAATCAACACCAATATTAGAGATGGAGAAATTGTGGAGGATACCAGCACTGAGAGAACGGAGGACACAAAGGTGCTGATACAGGCAGAAAAATTTGCTTGCATGCCGAGACATCCAATGAAGGACCGATTCCAAAATCTTGCATTGGGACGACTTAAGAGAAGCAGTTTTATCCACCAAGCCAAGCGTATTAGTAGACAAACACCAGACATGCCAAGAGCTGTTAACCCCCTACTGCCCATACCAGAACAGACTCCCTGGACAGAGGAATCTGGATTATCAGTTCAAATACGGACAGAAGTGAAAGGAATAGTTGATAAAGAGGAACAGAATAGTCTACAGCGAAAAACAATAACTCTCAGTTTCCTGGATGAAGAATACCCACAAGACCTATGGATTCGTGTGTATACAGATGGATCAGCACAGAATGCAGTAAAAAATGGGGGAGCAGGTGCATATATAGAATACCCAAATAACACTAGGATATGAATAAAATAGCAACAGGGAAATATTGTCACAATTATGATGCAGAAATACAAGCAATAAAGTTAGCAATAGAAAAACTGCTGAACATTAATCTTAGCCCGCAGCCTGTAGTGTTTTTGACAGATGCAAGATCAGTACTCCAGGCACTACAATCCAGAAAATTACCACATCTGCAGACCTTATTGACTGAACTCTGCAAGCACCACAGGGTTGCCCTGCAGTGGATCCCATCTCACTGTGGAATACCAGGAAATGAGAAAGCTAAAAAGCTGAATCGTCATAATAGATGAAATAAAAATGGTTGAAGTGAAGTTAAAACAAAAATGCGGAAGAATATATTGCATCCTTGATTGCGTTCGTCCGATGTACAGGAAGTACACCTCTTAGTTATCCGCCCGTAAAATGGCGTTAAGTGGGCGTGTCTGCGTTGTGTTGTGGTTTGCAGTATAACTGTGATATTTGCGCCTTTCGGCTCAACACATCCGACTTCAGCACGACATTTTTTAGCACTGTGTTGTCTTCCCTCTTCGATCCTTACTCGCTTGGCCAGACTAGACAGGTTTGTATGTTACAAGAAATACAACGGAGAGGTGGAGCAGGGTCTGGATGGTTTAGGTTCACCGATCCTGGCGCAAGCCATCAGCTGTCGGTCGCTGACAACTTCCAGCTCTGCTGCTGTGAGGCTCGCCGTCGTATACGGCAGAATATGAATCGTTAATCAATTGTCTTCTACCTTTCAACTCCCTGTGGAGCATAGGTCTTCAACAAACACTTTCAAAGTCGTTCTGTTTCTTGCAATTCTTTTAAGATCATTCTAAGTCTTCCCCATCATCTTCATCTCTGCTTTCATCTGTCTTCTGCAAGAATATTTTGGTCTTCCTCTTTGACTTTTTCCTTTTGGATTCTTTGGCGTGTTGTGATATATACTCTCTTCTGGCTTCGCAGTGTCTGTCGTATCTAGCACTAGCGTCTTCGTTGTATCCTTTTATCCTCTTTATCCACAGGTATTTGACTGGTACTTTTCCATAATTCTATGTTAGTAATTCTGTCCTCCCATTTACATCCTTTTATTCTACGCAAGCATCCATTAATGAAGGTCGATATCTTCGTTATTGTCATTTTTGTACCTCTCCGTGTTTTAAAGTCAATTAATAGGACTGACATAACATTTGAGTTAAACATTTTTTTTTTACCTCTCCGTGTTTTAAAGTCAATTAATAGGACTGACATAACATTTGAGTTAAACATTTTTTTTTACCTCTCCGTGTTTTAAAGTCAATTAATAGGACTGACATAACATTTGAGTTAAACATTTTTTTTTGTACCTCTCCGTGTTTTAAAGTCAATTAATAGGACTGACATAACATTTGAGTTAAACATTTTTATTTAATCTTTTATTTGGCAGACAAATATTTAGTACTTTATATCCCTCACCTGCCTGGGTGGTCTAGAAGTAAGTTGTTGAACTCTGGACAGGAATATCCTGGGATCAAATCCAACAAAAGTTGGTATTTTTCAAAAATTGAATCCGTGGTTTCCACGTGGGTTTACATTTTCCCTGGTGTCTCGGTACTGAGATCCGATGTTTAGCCTTCTCTGGGTAGTGAGATCAGATGTTTAGCCTTCTCTGGGTAGTAAGATCAGATGTTTAGCCTTCTCTGGGTAGTAAGATCAGATGTTTAGCCTTCTCTGGGTAGTAAGATCAGATGTTTAGCCTACTCTGGGCAGTGGGATCCGATATTTAGCTCTCTCTCTCTGGGTAGTGATATCCGATGACTAGTCCTCTCTGGGTAGTGAGATCCTATGTGATGTGTAGCCGTCTCTGGGTAGTGAGATCCGACGTTTAGTCCTCTCTGGGTAGTAAGATCCGATATGTAGTCCTCTTTAGGTAGTGAGTTCCGATGTTTAGCCCTCTCTGTGTAGTGAGGTCCGATATTTAGCCCTCCCTGGGTAGTGAGATCCGATGTTTAGCACTCTCTGGGTAGTGAGTTCCGATGTTTAGCACTCTCTGGGTAGTGAGTTCCGATGTTTAGCACTCTCTGGGTAGTGAGTTCCGATGTTTAGCCCTCTCTGTGTAGTGAGATCCGATGTTTAGCACTCTCTGGGTAGTGAGATCCGATGTTTAGCACTCTCTGGGTAGTGAGTTCCGATGTTTAGCACTCTCTGGGTAGTGAGTTCCGATGTTTAGCACTCTCTGGGTAGTGAGTTCCGATGTTTAGCACTCTCTGGGTAGTGAGATCCGATGTTTAGCACTCTCTGGGTAGCGAGGTCCGATATTTAGTCGACTCCGGATAGTGAGAACCGATGTTTAGCCCTCTAAGATAACGGCGAAAAACAAAGGGTCTCATGTACATTCGCGTACATTAAACAACCAATGACAGTTAAAAGTCGAAAAGAGTACACCAAAATTGGCCGCTGCCGGGGAAAAAAAATTGTTAAGCAAATCTATCGATGCCGAAGACGGATGTGTCGGGCCTAAAGGCGTAAATGTCGTGGTGTTGTCGGAAACTAGCGACACAACGCATCCACACACACTTAACAAAAACGCTAAGAATAAGAAAAAATTCTCTCAGTCGTTATCTATGACTCTCAGTCTCTTTTACAAAGGACAAGAGGTAGGGTTCGATCCCAACCGACGGCTTCCGGGTTCACCCAGCCTTAAATGGGTACCGGATTTTTTTGGGGGAAAGTAAAGCGGCACGGGCGTAATACCGATCACATTACTCCAAAAATCATGTGCCGAAGGTCTGTACAAATTATGGTCACTAACACTATATTCTCTATACGTCGCTTGCCGTGACGGGGCACTTTACTTTTTTAAAACTCTTTTGCCAAAAAATCCATATAGTATGCGAACTTTTCAACATGGAAAAAAAAAAAAAATGAAAATGTCTGCTGTCTTTGTCTGTCCCGTGAAAGTTCATTTCAATGCTCTACAAGGGATTAGTATCTTTATATGGAAATAAAAAATAGTGATAGGAATAAAATGTGATAATTTGTTTCTTTTGTTTGCCATTTGTGAGCTGCTCTGTGATTTTCTTGTTAGATCATCTCATCAGATTAGCCGATAATTGGTGTACGGAGGGAGAACTTCGGGTCGGAAAGCGATCACAGCAAATCAGTGCTGAGATACAGGGAAGTTTGCTGGCGTTCTTTGGGAGAACTCTATATCCACGACAAATGCTGGGAAAATCTGGCATGAGGTTGTAGCACGTGGAGCATAACAATAACAATTAAAAAAAGACGGCACAGCAACAATGAGGATTATTGAGAAATTAACATGATTTATGAGAAATTAACATGATTTATGAGAAATTAGCAATGTGGACGCGTTGATGTTAATATAAAAAAAAAACAAAAGGCGCAGGAAATATTAAGATGAGGCACAAGCATCACAGTGGTATCTTGTTATTTCTGAAGTCGGATCTGTCCATCCAATATTGGCACATTCAGCCACGAGAGATTTTGTACATGAACATAGCATAAGTTGAAATAAGTAATGAAATATGACTAAACTACTGAAGGCAAATCATGATTGCTTGCCATCAACAGTCGGACAAGACACCATGAACCGTGCATTTTGTCAACGTGCCAGCTTAAGGGACAGAGTAAGAAACACAGACCTGAGGAAGAAACTCGAAATTGAACCAGCCATCGAATACATAAAGAAACAACAGATAAATTGGTTCGGCCACATAACAAGACAAAAAGAACTAACAATGACTGAAAGAGCCATAAACAAACGCTACGATAATTCCTTATTAAGAGGAAGACCGAGAAAGAGATGGATAAAGGAAATACTAGAGTCACTAGGAGGGATAACACCAGAAGAGGTCAACAGAAGAGCAAAGAATCGCAGATTGTATCTCCCCTCGTCGCCAACGGAAATGGAGCAGGATAGAAGAGGAAGAAGTATCGGAGTACATTATGATCTTTACACTATTGTGAAGAAGCGCTTGTTTTGTCCAAGTATCGTCCGGTCTAGCAAAGACCATTCTGCACGGAGCTCGAAAGGAAGTGAGAAGTGGTAGGCAAAGAAAGTGATGGAAAGATAACATCAAATAATAGACAGGATCCGAAGTTGCAGATTTCCAAATAATAACTGAAGACAAAGAGAAATGGAGAAGGTTGGAGAAATCAACCAGCATCCGCCCTCAGGGATATGAGATGAGGAAGAAGAGAAACAATAATATAACGCTAATATAGAAGACGTAAATGGATTTTAATTTGAAAAGTCCTTCCACAATGTACTTTCAATATTTAATATTTACACTAAGCGTACTATGTACGCTTCACGTCACTTCATTTATTTAGAAAAGTGCAAAGAATGTGAAATATTGAACGAATCAAGTCATAAACATATGTAATTACACAGAACACATGGCTCTAATATATGTCGACTGGTGTAAACGATTTTCATTGGACAAGAATATTAACACTTGCGCGCGCATTCTTTGAAGTATATGACGCCGTTTCCGGCGATGTTATCGGTTGAAATATAGAGAAAGGAGGCAATAACTCACGGCGCCAAACACAATTTTTTGTCGTGTGTTTACGTGTGCATGTGTTTTTATAGTCAAGAGCATTGCCTGTTGGCGTGGGAGATGATGTCGCTTCACAACTTTCTATATCAACAACTGTTTATCACTTCTTTTATTGACATGCAATTAAGCCACTCCTTTAAACTCATGTAATGTAAAATAAACAGTAAGAAGTAAAGTACGTCACTCCAAGTGGCGTATAGGGAATATGGTGTTAGTGACCATACATTTTACAGACCTTCAGCACACGATTTTTGTGGTAATGTTGTCGGTATTACGCCCGCGCCGCTTTACTTTCCCAGAAAAAAAAATCCGGCACCCTTTTAAGGCTGGGTGAACCCGGCACCCGTCGGTTGGGATCGAACCCTACCTCTTGTCCTTTGTAGTCCAGTTCACTAACCACTGAGCTATCGCGGATCCCTAAAACAAACAGTAAATGCTATTAAACAGTTAAACATATAGAGGGACATACTACGACGTCATTCACACCTCAAGTGTATCTCCATTTTGAGATAAGTGCTTGACTTTCGTGTGTACTTATATTTGTTTTGTTTTGTTTTGTTTTGTTTTGTTTTGTTTTGTTTTGTTTTGTACTTAATGTAGGCTTTTGTCGTAAAGTCGTAGTTTGTCTTGTCTCTTTATAAGTTTAGCTGTATATATATATATATATATATATATATATATATATATATATATATATATATATATATATATATATATATATATATATCGCCTTTGGTGTCTTAACAGACAGTTGGTAGCAAGCAAATCAATTCAGAGGAAGCTATTCGTGGCAAGGCGCTATGCCACTGAGTACGGGTTCGATCCTGCTTCGGTCCATATATTGTCTTTGTTTTTTATTTTTCTGTTGTTGATTATTTGTCATTTTTTCCGAGTGCAGTAAACATACCTCTTCCTCTGAATTGATTCGCTGATTGTCGCCTCGAAAGTTTCCCTCTATAAAAGCAATCATGATAAATCAGCAGTTTGGTAAAGCATTAGTGTCTCATACTGGATGCTGCTTTACTGAACATCTCTCGTGGCCAAATTTGCCAATCCAGGACAGACAGATCCATCCACAGAATGAACAAGGTATATCTGCTGTACTTTGCTTTGTCTCTTTTCTCTTGTGCCTTTTGACTTCTGAATTTGATATCAGCACTGTCTCGAAAGTTGCTCTGCCATTTTTTTGTTGTTGCTCTCCATGTGCTGCAGCCAGATTTTCCCAGTTTCTTTCACTGAAAAATGCGTTTACGCTACATACATACATACATACCATTTTATGTTTATTTTACACTTTTTTTTCTTCATTTCTACTCGCGGCCCCTTAGAGTATTTAATATATAACAATTATATTATTATATTATATAACAATGTGCCTATCTACTTTTAAATTTAGTGGAACTAAAAGTAAAAAGTAAAGGTCCCCTCCATGCCTTGCTAGGCGTATGGGGAGTATGGTGTTAGTGACCATATTCTTCTATGACCACAGCACATCTTTGGGTGATGTAGTCGGTATCACGCTAAGTCGCCTTTACTTCCCAGAAAAATCTCTGGTACCCTTTTTTAGAGGCTGGGTGAACCGCGAATCTTTGTGAGGCACGAAAAAAAAATTCTCCATTTTTGGGGATCGAACCAGGACCCTTCTGGTCAGGAAGCGAGCACACTAGCCACTCAGCCACCGAGGCTGAACTACACTTATATTTTTTCTCTCTTTCTGTAATTCTGTCCCTTCCACCCGCGATTTTTTTGGGTCAAATATACTCGATCTGGGAGCCGCGATAGCTCAGTGGTTAGTGAACTGGACTACAAAGAACAAGAGGTAGGGTTCGATCCCAACAGACGGTCCGGTTCACCCAGCCTTTAATGGGCACCGGATTTTTTTTCTGGAAAGTAAAGCAGCACGAGCGTAATATCGATCACATTACCTCAAAAATCATGTGCCGAAGGTCTGTAAAATATATCGTCACTAACACCATATTCCCTATACGCCACTTGGCGTGACGGGGCTCTTTACTTTTTTTTTTTTATACTCGATCTGTTCCTTTCTTATTACAAGACCCTACAAATAAATCATGATTGTTTCCTCCTGATGTTGCAAATTAGCTTTCTTTTTGCCTTGGCCTCTTTCAGAACGATCTCATTACTCGTTTTTTCATTAGCTGTCCACGTTTCAGAAGGATTGTTGAGAGTTCCCTGGACAGCTAAAAAGTCCAACGAGGATATTCTCAAAGAGATCAACACAAAAAGGGAGCTCATAAAAAAAAAAACAACAACAACAACAGAATTAAACAATCAACATTTTTGGGGCACGTCAGAAAAATAGGAAAGTTGGAATACTTGGTTACAACTGCCAAATTACAGGAAAAGAGAGATCGTGATTGATACGATGTACTGTGGATAAAAGATCGTGGAGGGACATAATCGCCTACCCCAAACGGTATGGCACATGATGATGATTATGATGATTTCCTTGGAACTTTCAACATTATTCTGTAAATCCAGATTTCCCGCCTCCAAAGGTTGTTTGTCTATACTTCGGTTGGTCAAAAAGAGCAACCAAATGCCAAAACTGGCTCCATATAACAGTGAAAAACCATTTTTCTGGTTTTCAATGATAATATATCATCTTCATGTCCCATAATTCTAGGTGTAGGCGATCTAGTCCTTCCAATGTTTTAGTTTCACAAAGAGAGAAGATACTAGATAGACTTGATTGTACAATTATTTTTTTGTTTGTTTATCCCATTTGTAAACTTGGTTCGTTGTATAGACTTCTGAATAAAGTACTTTTTAGATTTGATCTTGAACTTGTTAATTTGTTATAATGTCCTCGGGTTGTGTTTGTTTGTTCGTATGCATACTTCATATACTGTTGTTATTAAACCGTCTCGTTCTTTCTTTAACGCATTCGTCAACTCACTGCTCATCTTTTCGACTTTAACAATCGACAAGGGCTTGAGGTGTACAATAACACCAACACATCTTTATTTATATACTATTTACAGTACGATGGTTACAAGTTACATTAACACATTTCATGATTTATTTGTATTATAAATAAATTATAGTGAGCCGCGATAGCTCAGTGGTTAGTGAACTGGACTACAAAGGACAAGGGGTAGGGTTCGATCCCAACCGACGGCTTCCGGGTTCACCCAGCTTTAAATGGGTACCGAATTTTTTTCTGGGAAAGTAAAGCAGCACGGGCGTAATACCGACCACATCACCCCAAAAATAATGTGCTGAAGTGAAGGTCTGTAAAATATAGGATCAATAACACCATATTTCCCTATACGCCACTTGGCGTGTCGGGGGTACTTTACTTTTTTTTAATAAATAAATTATAGGCTACAGTCAACATCATTACTACTTGGCGTGTTGGTTGACCGCTGCATCACTCACATGCCTAAAATTATTTAAAACATCACAGGTTATACTTCTAGCTATATATACACAAGTTCTGCTATAGACTTACTAGATCAGTTAATCTGTTCACTTGGATCTAACAATGATCTTACTCCAACCTCTTATGTAGCTATACTATTTGGCTGCTTTACTACTCGCTCTTCCCTGGTATTTGTTCGTGAACATTATGCTCACTCACTTTCATGTCTTTCCTCGCTAATATTCTCACTGTGACTATTTGCTTCCACCTATGTGTCTTCTTCTCGCCTCTTTGCATGACTTTCATGGTGTGTGGGTGTCGCCTGGGTGGTTTGTCTGTCTGTCTCGGTGAGTAAGATTTAATATTTATATGACATCAACTTCAGGTTTCTGTTAGTGTTTATCCACCCACACATTTGTTAATAATATATTTATTTGTTGACCTTGTGTCTGTCCTCCTACGCAGCCTAGAGATAATTAATTTTAATCTTCCGATCACGCCGTCTGAAGGTATTTCTAATTTTTCACGGCCACATATGGCCCCGACCTAGGTGCCCGTTATTAAGTGTAATATTGCTTTCCCCATTTATGTGGTGTCATGGCATGGAAAACAGTCAACAACATAATTGATATGATGCACTGTGGATAGAAGATGTGGAAGGACATGTTCGCCTACACCAACTGGTAAAGCACATGGTGATGATAATGTCCATGGATCTTTCAACATTCTTCTGTAAAACCATATTTCTGGCCTGCAAAGATTGTCTTTTCTATAGTTCGATTATTCAAAATAAGCAACCAAAAGCCAAAACTGGCTCAAAATAACAGTGAAAACGCTTTATCTGATCCCTGATACTGATCGCTATATGATCTTCATGTGCCACTATGTGATCATAAGGTCATATCTCCATATGTCCTTTCTAAGTCCTTCATGGACACGTCTCCCTATGTCTTATCCCATATAGACACATCTCAGATCAATCTTATAAGGCCATGTCTCCATATGTCTCATCCTACATTGACACTTCTCCATATGCCTTATCCCATATGGACACTTCTCCCTGGAGGACCTCGGTAGCCTAGTTGAGAAAAACACTCGACCAGGGTACCGATGTTTGAACAACCCGTGTTCGATTCCTGCTGGAAGCAGTGTGAATTAGACACGTGGTTGGGAAAAAATACCTCCGCGGTCGACCCAGCCGCTGGCAGAAATGGGTACCAGGGTAGTACTCTGGGAAGGTGAGGAATGCCGCTTCGCATCGTGAGTTTCCAGGCCTGAAGCGACAATGTCCAGAAGACTCTGAACATTTCTGGTTAGGCGGCCGCGCACATATGGGTGTAAACTCGCTTGCTAAGACGCCAATTCAAGGCTCGTACTTTACCTTTACACACCGTGTGATCTGTCTCAGATAAACACACCTTATTATGACCAGCAATACAAATATAATCCTAATTCACTGTGTTCCCATCCCATACTGTTACATTTCCGTATGCCCACATGAATGCATCATGTCGGTACATTAAATGCTTAATTTTTGTAATCACTGATTGTGCACTGACGTATTTTGAATCTGAAGAACGTCCGATGACCATCATTTGATAAGAATTACGACGGTGTGCGTCATATTCTACGTGTGTTTACGTTATTTCTGCTGTTGACGTGTGTAATAACTTTGATCTTGTTGAATGTTATCCAGTTTTCAACTAGCAACTAAAGTCTTTTTTGTTCTGTTTCTTCTTTCTTCTTTCCTTCCTCATTTGCCTTTCAGCGTCGAGGGGAGATATAATTTGCGGTCTTTTGCTCTTCTGTTCGCCTCTGCTGCTGTTATGTTTCCTAGTGCTTCTAATATTCCATCGACCCATCTTTTTCGTGGTCGGCCCTTGGGTCTGGTGTCTCACAACGTTTGTTGAAGGCTCGTTGTGTTGTGTTTTTGTTCTTTCTGCCTTGTCACGTGGTCAAACCACTTTATCTGCTGTTTCCTTATATATTCTATGACGGTGGCTATTACTAGCTTTTTTTCTTAGTTCTTGATTTCTGATCTTATCGCTCAGACTGTTTCCTGTCATTCGTCTAACACATTTAATCTCTGTAGAGGTTATTTTCTTATTGTTTTTGTAACTAGGGTCCAGGTCTGGCATTGGTAGCACAACGTTGGGATGAAGATTTATGTTTCTTTGTTGCATATTATCAGCAAATGTCACGCCTGCGTACGTAGACGAATAGCAATAGGAAGCTCTTCATACAGAAGGAGTCGTCAGTACCTGGACACTGAGACTTGCTGAGGAGGGATCTGATCACCTCTGGTCATGTTCGGAGTGCAATGATGATTACCCGAAAATAACTCAATAACAATAACTCTTCATACAGAGCTTCGTAGCAAAAGAGAATCTGATCATCAGAAGTTGACCCTGTAGAGCAAATGTTTTTGAACCTTTAACTTGTTGACACTCTAGGTGAGGTGACCCCGCCTGGGTCATGATTATTTATAATTAAATGTAGCGCACAGTTTCTTTTAAATCATGATTTCGTTAGTTTGTTAATTTTGCTTCCGTTTTCGAAATATGTTTATCGTTCTTTTTTAAAAAAAATATGAAAAACTATCAAGAGCTACTGACGTCACCCAATGAGTGATATATATATATATATATATATATATATATATATATATATATATATGTGTGTGTGTGTGTGTGTGTGTGTGTGTGTGTGTGTGTGTGTGTGTGTGTGTGTGTGTGTGTGAATGATACATTTAAATATGTTTAAACGGAGGCATGTCTTAATTAATTAAAATATTTGCTGTTAGGTTTTCCCCACATACACCCAACAAGAGGTCAAAAAGCCTTGGACCTTCGAGATGTCTATTCTAAAGAAGTGTTCATTTACAAACATTGGACAAAACAAAATAAATTCAGAGAAGTATGTCACATTGTGATATCATACATACATAGGATATTTGTTTCGGTACGTGGGGATATGTGTGTGTTGGGGTGATGTTAGGTTTCTCCACTTCTGAGGTGGTATGTGTGTGTTGCGGTGATGTTAGGTTTCTCCACTTCTGAGGTGGTATGTGTGTGTTGCGGTGATGTTAGGTTTCTCCACTTCTGAGGTGGTATGTGTGTGTTGCGATGATGTTAGGTTTCTCCACTTCTGAGGGGGTATGTGTGTGTTGGGGTGATGTTAGGTTTCTCCACTTCTGAGTGGGTATGTGTGTGTTGCGGTGATGTTCGGTTTCTCCACTTCTGAGTGGGTATGTGTGTGTTGGGGTGATGTTAGGTTTCTCCACTTCTGAGTGGGTATGTGTGTGTTGCGGTGATGTTAGGTTTCTCCACTTCTGAGGTGGTATGTGTGTGTTGCGGTGATGTTAGGTTTCTCCACTTCTGAGGGGGTATGTGTGTGTTGGGGTGATGTTCGGTTTCTCCACTTCTGAGGTGGTATGTGTGTGTTGGGGTGATGTTCGTTTTCTCCACTTCTGAGTGGGTATGTGTGTGTTGCGGTGATGTTAGGTTTCTCCACTTCTGAGGGGGTATGTGTGTGTTGCGGTGATGTTCGTTTTCTCCACTTCTGAGGGGGTATGTGTGTGTTGCGGTGATGTTCGGTTTCTCCACTTCTGAGGTGGTATGTATGTGTTGGGGTGATGTTCGGTTTCTCCACTTCTGAGGTGGTATGTGTGTGTTGCGGTGATGTTCGTTTTCTCCACTTCTGAGAGGGTATGTGTGTGTTGCGGTGATGTTCGTTTTCTCCACTTCTGAGAGGGTATGTGTGTGTTGAGATGATGTTAGGTTTATCCACTTCTAAGAGAATCTGGTTAATTTGAAATTAGTGTTAATTTTTTTCCAATGACCAACGGCAAGTTTTATGAGTCATGTGGTCGTTACCACCTCAGGCCGTCTTACTTTCTCAGAAAAATTCAGTGCCCGTTTAAGACCGAATGAACCTAGTAGTCTCGAGAAAAATAATAATACATGAATATTATTATTGAGGGAAACCGCAGAGGCGACAGATCAACGGTTCATTTCAAAGGAGGCAGTATGTTTAGAACTCTCGGAAAAAAAATCTGATGTTGATTAATTGTGATTTTTTCCGAGTGCTGTAAACATACCTCCTCTCAAATGATTCACTGAACCTCAGGAGTCGTCCTTCGAAATCGAACCCAATATTTCGTGTTCATTAATCCAGTTCACTAACCACTAGGCCACCGCGGTTCAAAGAGTCTACAACAAGTGACGTACAAACAGCAGTCACCTATCCGGGTCAAAGTACTAACCACGCCAGACATTGCTCAACTTTAATGATTAGACGGTAACCGGTGTTCTCGAAATGTTATGGTTATAGACAGTTTTGTGCGACAGAAGAATAAAGATCGCACGATTAGTGCAGTCATCACTCGATGTACAGAGAAGAGTTTACTTATTTCACCACCGATTATCATCATGTTCCATGCTGGTTCGCGTAGACGATCATGTCCTTCCACAATTTTCTATCCACAGTAAGTAAAAAGTAGAGAGCCCCCGTCACGCCAAGTGGCGTATAGGGAATATGGTGTTGGTGACCGTAATTTTAACAGACCTACAGCACATGATTTTTGGGGTAATGTGGTCGGTATTACTCCCGTGCCGCTATATTTTCCCAGGAAAAAAATTCGGTACCCATTTAAAGCTGGGTGAATCCGAAAGCTGTCGATCAGGATCGACCCGACCTCTTGTCCTTTATAGTCCAGTTCACTAACCACTGAGCTATCGCGGCACCCTTCTATCCACAGTAAAGTAAGTAAAGTACCCCCGTCACGCCAAGTGGCGTATAGGGAATATGGTGTTAGTGACCCTATACTTTATAGACCTTCAGCACATGATTTTTGGGGTAATGTGGTCAGTATTACGCCCGTGCTGCTTTACTTTCCCAGAAAAAAATCCGGCACCCATTTAAGGCTGGGTGAACCCGGAAGCCGTCGGTTGGGATCGAACCCTACCCCTTGTCCTTTGTAGTCCAGTTCACTAACCACCGAGCTATCGCGGCTCCCTTTCTATCGACAGTGCATAGTATCAATTATGTTGTTGTGTTCTGTGCTATGAAACCAAGTTATCTAGTGTCTACTCTTCTTGTCGTCCACGATATCTCTGTCCCTGTATTTTGTGACACCAATAGGGGAGACACACACACAAAAGAAGAGAAAAAAAAACATTACTACGACGGTTGGTTCGAAACTTGAAGAGGTCAGGACGTGATGAGGGTCGCATCGCATGTATAAAAAAATATATATAATATGCTTTTCATATCCCAACTTTATTGTTGACATTAACCTGATAAATTTGAACATATCAGGAGATAAGCATATATATAAAATATAAAATAATATTAAATAATATGCGCGGCCGCGTTTATAGGTGCAGAAAACAACGATAATAAACATAAAATAATATTGAGCGGCTAAACTAACAGAGAGGCAAACTACGACGTTTTGGTAAAAGCCTTTATCAGGTATAATCAGCAATCTATGCACATTAAACACAAAAGACCGAATTAGTATAAACAATTACACAGCTCTAAAAAATGGCGGAAAAAACGGGGGATGTTCGTAGAATCTGGTTAAAAAATTAATAGACAATAGAGCAGGGAGGTTTTAATTAGACCAAAGAAACAAACAATGGCAAATTGGAAAAATGAAAGGAGGTGACGCGTATGGCACAAATAAAACGGGAAGAAGGGTAAAAGAAAGAGAAGATAAGAGGGTGAGAGGGAAGAAGAGCAAGAGAGGTAATAAAGACAACCCAGAAAGGAATAGTGATAGGATAAGGGGAAGACATAGAGAGGAGAACATAGATTAAAGAAAAGAGTTTAATCCTCTCGGTTGGAGAGCACCGCAGCGGGCTATGTGTCAATTCACCAAAGCAAACCGGCCATGGGTATCGGAGGAACTAGAGATGGTGCCAATAACATTGAAGTCATCAGAGATATCATGTCCTGGCAATCTGAAATAGGAGTAGACATGAGTGCCTGAATCATGTTTGATGTTATATAAGTGTTCACAGATTCAGGTCCCCAGGCGTCCACCGGTTTGACCAATATATGTTTTGAGACAACGTTGGCAGATGATGATTTATATCAGATTTAGACATAAACATAACATTACTGATCATTACGTTAAGTGAAATAGTTTCTTCAGTAATTGCACTAAATTATCATAAATTCAGTTATAGTTATTTACACTGTAGGTTTTGAAATGAGAACGTGGTTTTGCTCTTAATTAAGATCTCTTACAGTTTTTTTTTTCCCAAGTGTTTTATAAACAAACTCAGCTGTGTATGGTAGGGTCTTGATACGTGTAGTCGTCTTTCTATGTATATACTTCTATGTTACGATAAAGGGAGAGAAAACCATTTTATTGGATGAACCATTGTTATCATGACAACCAGGAGGTGGTTCATGAAATTGCCTACCCAACTTGCATGCACGCTGCACAGTCGACGGATGTCGCTGTGCCGTTGTAGTTTTGTACTAGGTTTGATCTCCACAAACATTGAAGCCTATCTATTAGTAGCGGCTCGAATTACAGGACTTGTATTATGTCACAGTAGTCTCTGGAATATGATGGCTGATAGTGTTTACACACGGACATTTAACTCATTGAGCTCGACTGTGATTGTGTTGTGTATTCGGATAAAATATTAGAGGATTTGACGCCTACGTTCCCTTCCTCTAAACGCCGATTTTAGAATCGAGCCACCTCACTGAAAAAAATCTATTCTCTCTTTCATTTTCTTTCTTTCTTTCTTTTGTTCTTTCTTTCTTTCTTTCTTTCTTTCTTTCTTTCTTTCTTTCTTTCTTTCTTTCTTTCTTTCTTTCTTTCTTTCTTTCTTTCTTTCTTTCTTTCTTTCTTTGCTTTCACCTTCTTCTGCATTTAATAATCTTGTGTGCTCGGAAGCCCTGCTGACTAATTATTAAACCTTTCCCATTTCAATCATCATTGAGTGCTGTCTCCGCATCGAAGGCTGGCTCCCATGGAGCGCCATTCCACTCTGTCTCCTGCTTTGATGGTGCAGCTGTCATAGGTTGACTTGTCCATCTTTTGATGTTACTCGTCCATGTTAGTCTTTTTCTGCCTTTGCTACCTTGTATTTTCCCTTCAAATATTACTGTTTTTAGGCCGTTGTGTCTTTCAAAATGCCCCCAAAATTCAGATAAAATATTACAGGATTTTATATATTTTTCCCCATTTATCTCTGTTAATCTTAAGGCTACTTTCAGACTTCGCTAAATAGAGTCCTCTCCATGTTTTTGTGTGCTACCT
The DNA here is from genome assembly GCA_032433765.1 of Megaustenia siamemsis. Lineage (NCBI taxonomy): Eukaryota > Metazoa > Mollusca > Gastropoda > Stylommatophora > Ariophantidae > Megaustenia > Megaustenia siamemsis. Next base: position 80,085,218 of record JAVIAB010000125.1, on the reverse strand, counting down.
TCCATTCTCTTTCTCTACCTAATTATCCATTTCATAGTTTCTTGCTAACGTATTTTTGCCAGACTCTTCCATAATTTCTTTAAACAGCTAATGTTTTCTAATAATATGACCCGAATGGCCCATCTGTTAGTGAACGAGGCGCGCTTCAAGTGAAAAACAACAACCAATCAACTTAAAAGACACGTATAACACGATGGTAAACGAAAGCCCTCAATTAAATAAACTGGCCACTGGCATTTACAACAACAGTGGTTGATGTGGTCTTTAACAATCCCGTATATTGGTGCCCTCCGTAGCAGAACTATAACTCAGCCCCCCTGCCCGCTCTGAAGTTCGAGGGGCCCTATTATTTTTAACTTATATTATGTTGATATTGTACATTAAAAATAAAATCTTCTTCTTTTCTCTTTCTCACTCATACTGAAAAGGTGTCGTGGTTATATCATTTGTCGTTCTTGAGCTGCTCGAACTGTCTGAATTAGTGATTTTCCTTTGGTGTTACATGTCTCTGTCACTGCATCTATCCATCTTCTTCTAGGTTTTCCTCTTGGTCTTTTTCCATGCATTCCCGAGAATATCGCCCTTGATGGTGATTGGTGAGGATTCATTCTGACCAGGTGGCCAAACCATTTAAGTTGTTGTTCTATATATTCTTGACAGGGTTTTATTCCTACCATTTTTCTTATGGTTTCATTTGGTATTCTTTCTCTTCTTGTGTTGTTTATTACTTTTCTGAAGCATCGCATCTCAAATGTATTGATCTTTCTTAAATGTGATTTAGAAAGGGTCCATGTTTGACTTTCATAGCACAAAGTTGGAATGAAAATGCTATATTTTTTTAAAAAATAACTCGTTTAAATGATAAATTATGTTTTTTGTTTTGTTTTTTGTATACATGGAGGCAAGCGCTTGACAGTAACAGCTGGAAGCCGTCAGCGACTCATAGCTGATGGTTTGCACCAAGGTCGGTGAAACAGTCCCATCCAGAACCTACTCCACCTCTTTGCAGTGTCTCTAGAAACAAACTAAGTAGCTTGGTATACGCAAACTAGCAGGGGTCGATGAGGGAAGGTAAGTTGGTACCTATAAATGCAGCGCTAGAGTCGAATGTATTGGACCGAAAGGAGCCAATATCACAATTTGATCACAAACCTCAACACAAACGCATCCACGCCAACATAACGTCATTCTAAGGGCAGATGATGAAGCGGTCAATTAATTCTTTTATTAGTCATCGGTTGAGCGATGAAAAGCCAGCAAGAGCCAGCAAGAGCCAGCAAGAAAAAACATTTTATTTTACGTCGCTGTTATGGTTATGGTTATGGTTATGTTTATGGTTATGGTTATGGTTATGGTTATGAAAGGCCCTGGTATCACTGCAAACGAATTAAAATCCATAATTGCTCAACCGCCAGTGCCAGTGGAATCATCCGAATTAATATCTCATCTCCCAAATAAAGAAAGGTAGCTGAAAACCCCATCATAGCAGTATCATCACACGCCAAAAGACATAAAGCGAAACCGCACAGAAAGTGAACACAGCCATCTGTTCCACGTCATACGATATCATCATTCATCGTAAGCAATTGGAATATGAAACACGATCAAAACGGATGAAACGCACAGCTCACGGTGTGCACAGAGCACTTAACTCAGTAGCTCAGGCAGAAGGCCGGATTTTGAATATGAGGAAACTGCGGCATACGTCGCTGTTGTTGTGATGTTTCATTTATGTATTCTTGTATATTATTTCCCGCATCGCAACAATTTGTTCGTGTTTTTAAGCACAACTTTTAAATACAGAAAACATGTACGCGTGGAACTAACATGTGGCGTCTCCGGCGGTTACACGGGTTGAGTTCTCTTTAGCTTGTCACACTTTGACAGCTCGGGAGATTGAGAAAATGTGACGGCTGAAGATTAAAACATACTGTGAGGTTAAAAATGTAAAGAAAAAACTAACATCAAATGATTTAGACAATTGTGACAAGAAACAGAGACAATCTGTACAGACAAATATCTAAGTTAAACAGCGCCAATACAAAAGACAATGTGATGAGAATCACTGAAACAAAGTGATAATAAATGCTGAGAAAACACACACATCATCATCATCATCAAGTACCGGGCCTGCTGGCGTAAGGTGATTATGTCTCTCCACAACTTTCGATCTCGACAGTTATTTATCATTTCTGTTGTTGACTTGCTGCCAAGCCATTCTCTTAAGCTGTCTGGTATTTTTTCTCTTTGCTCCCCTCTATCTCTTCGTCCCTCAATTTTTCCAGTTGTTACATTATATTCCAGTTGTTCGCTTCTCATTACATGGCCAAAAAATGATGATTGTTTCTTCCTAATATTGGAAACCAGCTCTCTTTTTGCTTTGACCTCTCTCAGAACATTTTAATTACTCTTCTTAGCTGTCCATGTTATTCTCAACATTCTTCTGTAAAACCACATTTCTACAGACTCCAGTGATTTTCTTGTCTGTTGTCCTATTGTCCATGATTAACATCCATATGTTAAGACTAGCTCTACATAACATTTAAGAACTCTTTTTCTTGTTTCTATTGTCAAAAATAGATTGCATAGTATTTTCCTGAACACACACACTAACACAAAAACACCTATACGCTGAAATTGAAACGCACACTTACGTTATATCCGAACCTCGCTACGGAAATGCACACTTACGTTATATCCGAACCTCGCTACGGAAACACACACTAACGTTATATCCGAACCTCGCTACGGGATTTAAATTCAGTGTTTATGTACTATTACTATGTTATATTCAGTACTGTGGTAAGTTACTTTATTTTTTTTTTCAAACAACAGGCAAAACCTGCTACAAGCCGTGAATACCAACGTAGGGCAGGTAAACAAGATATTTGTAGTAACGAACCACTTATCTCTGAGATCAACAATAATTGATGTGGTGAGGTGAGATCCAATGAGTACGGCTGTGATGTCTAATAGAGTCGTTATTGATGTGGTGAGGTGAGATCCAATGAGAACGGCTGTGATGTCTAATAGAGTCGTTATTGATGTGGCGAGGTGAGATCCAATGAGAACGGCTGTGATGTCTAATAGAGTCGTTATTGATGTGGTGAGGTGAGATCCAATGAGAACGGCTGTGATGTCTAATAGAGTCGTTATTGATGTGGTGAGGTGAGATCCAATGAGAACGGCTGTGATGTCTAATAGAGTAGTTATTGATGTGGTGAGGTGAGTGAGGTGATGAGATCCAATGAGAGAACGGCTGTGATGTCTAATAGAGTCGTTATTGATGTGGTGAGGTGAGATCCAATGAGAACGGCTGTGATGTCTAGTAGAGTCGTTATTGATGTGGTGAGGTGAGATCCAATGAGTACGGCTGTGATGTCTAATAGAGTCGTTATTGATGTGGCGAGGTGAGATCCAATGAGAACGGCTGTGATGTCTAATAGAGTCGTTATTGATGTGGTGAGGTGAGATCCAATGAGTACGGCTGTGATGTCTAATAGAGTCGTTATTGATGTGGCGAGGTGAGATCCAATGAGAACGGCTGTGATGTCTAATAGAGTCGTTATTGATGTGGTGAGGTGAGATCCAATGAGAACGGCTGTGATGTCTAGTAGAGTCGTTATTGATGTGGCGAGGTACGAAGGGACGCGCAACTTTCCCCTGATGTTTTTTTCCGATCACATCAGCTTGTGCACACTCCAAGGATGGCTTCACTGCCACAGAGCTCCTTCTGAAGCTGAATATGAAGATGAATATGAAGATGGTGCTTGTGAGAAGCAGTCATCTCTCATATCAAGAAGTGCCGCTTGACTTCACTTGAGAAAGACCTTGATGGGGAACCGCAGTCTCTGGGACAGGAAAGGTTAGGCAGGAGGAATTAGTTGTTTATTTATTTGTTTGTTTGTTTGTTTAGTTATTTGTTGGTTAGTTAGTTAGTTAGTTTGTTTGTTTGTTTGTTTAGTTATTTGTTGGTTAGTTAGTTAGTTTGTTTGTTTGTTTAGTTATTTGTTGGTTAGTTAGTTAGTTAGTTAGTTAGTTTGTTTGTTTGTTTGTTCAGTTATTTGTTGGTTAGTTAGTTAGTTTGTTTGTTTGTTTGTTTAGTTATTTGTTGGTTAGTTAGTTAGTTAGTTAGTTTGTTTGTTTGTTTAGTTATTTGTTGGTTAGTTAGTTAGTTAGTTAGTTTGTTTGTTTGTTTGTTCAGTTATTTGTTGGTTAGTTAGTTAGTTAGTTAGTTAGTTTGTTTGTTTGTTTGTTTAGTTATTTGTTGGTTAGTTAGTTAATTAGTTAGTTAGTTAGTTTGTTTGTTTAGTTATTTGTTGGTTAGTTAGTTAGTTAGTTAGTTAGTTAGTTTGTTTATTTAGTTATTTGTTGGTTAGTTAGTTAGTTAGTTAGTTTGTTTGTTTGTTTAGTTATTTGTTGGTTAGTTAGTTAGTTAGTTAGTTAGTTCGTTTGTTTGTTTGTTTAGTTATTTGTTGGTTAGTTAGTTAGTTAGTTAGTTTCTTTGTTTGTTTGTTTGTTTAGTTATTTGTTGGTTAGTTAGTTAGTTAGTTTGTTTGTTTGTTTGTTTAGTTATAGTTAGTTGTTTGTTAGTTAGTTAGTTAGTTAGTTAGTTAGTTTGTTTGTTTGTTTAGTTATTTGTTGGTTAGTTAGTTAGTTAGTTTGTTTGCTTGTTTGTTTAGTTATTTGTTGGTTAGTTAGTTAGTTAGTTAGTTTGTTTGTTTGTTTAGTTATTTGTTGGTTAGTTAGTTAATTAGTTTGTTTGTTTGTTTGTTTGTTTGTTTAGTTATTTGTTAGTTAGATAGTTAGTTAGTTAGTTAGTTTGTTTGTTTGTTTTGTTGGTTAGTTGGTTAGTTAGTTAGTTAGTTAGTTAGTTTGTTTGTTTGTTTAGTTATTTGTTGGTTAGTTAGTTAGTTAGTTAGTTTGTTTGTTTGTTTATTTATTTGTTGGTTAGTTAGTTATTTTGTTTGTTTGTTTGTTTAGTTATTTGTTGGTTAGTTAGTTAGTTAGTTAGTTTGTTTGTTTGTTTAGTTATTTGTTGGTTAGTTAGTTAGTTAATTTGTTTGTTTGTTTAGTTATTTGTTGGTTAGTTAGTTAGTTAGTTTGTTTGTTTGTTTAGTTATTTGTTGGTTAGTTAGTTATTTAGTTAGTTAGTTTGTTTGTTTAATTATATTGTTGGTTAGTTAGTTAGTTAGTTTGTTTCTTTGTTTGTTTGTTTAGTTATTTGTTGGTTAGTTAGTTAGTTTGTTTGTTTGTTTGTTTGTTTGTTTAGTTATTTGTTGGTTAGTTGTTTAGTTAGTTAGTTAGTTTGTTTATTTAGTTATTTGTTGGTTAGTTAGTTAGTTAGTTTGTTTGTTTGTTTGTTTGTTTAGTTATTTGTTAGTTAGTTAGTTAGTTTGTTTGTTTGTTTGTTTAGTTATTTGTTGGTTAGTTAGTTAGTTTGTTTGTTTGTTTGTTTGTTTAGTTATTTGTTGGTTAGTTAGTTAATTTGTTAGTTAGATAGTTAGTTAGTTAGTTTGTTTAGTTATTTGTTAGTTAGTTAGTTAGTTAATTTAGTTATTTATTAGTTAGTTAGTTAGTTAGTTTGTTAGTTAGTTAGTTAGTTTCTTTGTTTAGTTATTTGTTAGTTAGTTAGTTGGTTAGTTAGTTAGTTAATTAGTTAGTTAGTTAGTTAGTTAGTTAGTTAGTTAGTTAGTTGGTTAGTTAGTTAGTTAGTTAGTTAGTTAGTTAGTTAGTTAGTTAGTTAGTTAGTTAGTTAGTTAGTTAGTTAGTTAGTTAGTAAGTTAGTTAGTAAGTTTGTTTGTTTGTGCCTGCTTTTTATCTCTAGCGAGGTCCCCAGGGACTGGATAAAAATTTTAAAAAAGGAAAAAGTGGTACGGTTACAGCTTTACGTGGGTGAGAACATTCTTTTTAATTGTTCATTCTCATCATCAGCTTTACAGCAGCTTCACATTTCTATGCAGCTTGATTTGCCTTTACCCATTTACCTGAGGGACTGACTTTTGTGTGGATAAAGGGTTTTCCTATTATTCACATCAGCGGCCGGTTGTTCAGGATTTCCTGGCCATATCTTTCTCCCCCCTCTCTCTCTGTCTTTCTCTCTCTGTCTTTCTCTCTCTCTCTCTCTCTCTCTCTCTCTCTCTCTCTCTCTCTTCACTTCCTCTTGTTCCCGTTCGTGTGTCGAGGAAGGTACACAATTCTTGTTCTCGCCCTTTTGGTGACCTCACTCATTGTCACTTGACGCTGTTGTAACATTTCTTTCCTTGCCTATCAGGCAAGTCCTAGCCTATCAGGCAGATATCCTCCTACTTCAGAGGTACTCTTATTTTTATCTTCGAGATTAAAAAAGTTTTGGGTACATTTTCTCCTACTAATTTTTTCCCGGGTACCCTCCATTTGTGGGCTACTCTTTTCGATTTCCACTTCCGGAGGGTTCTTTAACGTATTCGGAATGCATACGGGACTTCCAGTTTTTCATCGTTTTCAGATAGGACTAAGCATCTGATCTGAAAAGCCAGACACCAGGGGAAGCTAAAGCCTCGAAGAAAGCAGGGATCCGGTTATTATTATTTCTATTTCCCCCCGTTGTGGTGGAAATCGAACCCTGGATTCCTTGTTTATATGCTTACCTTCACACCACCCAGACCCCAGATGGTATTAGTGGTATCCGGAGTATGAACACCGTTCTCCCCGAACATAACCGGTGATCACTGTGGTCTCGGTAAAGTTTCTGTGAAGTTTCTTATATATAAAACAAAAATAAACAAATATGGATAATCGACACCATCGTAGTAAAAAATGGAAGAAAGAAGACAAGCGAAGAACACTGCCAGATACAAGGAGATTAATAATGAAAAACGCAAAATGTGCAAAAAGGCAAAAGAAGACTGGCTCAACCAAAGATGTCTAGAAGTCGAAACTATGGAAAGTAAACAAAATTTAAGAGGGATGCACACAAAATTAAAGAAAATGACTAATACAAACAAAAAAGATACAGGAAGCGGATGTATTGCAAACAAAGAAGGAAGAATGCTAACAGACAACAAAGATATAATCGATAGATGGCAGGAATATATAACAGAATTCCCCATGACGAAAGGGAGCCGCGATAGCTCAGTGGTTAGTGAACTGGATTACAAAGGACAAGAGGTAGAGTTCGATCCCAACCGACGGCTTCCAGGTTCATCCAGCCTTTAATGGGTACCGGATTTTTTTCTGGGAAAGTAAAGCGGCACGGGCGCAATACCGACCACATTACCCTAAAAATCATGTGCTGAAGTTCTGTAAAATGTATGGTCACTAATACCATATTCCCTATACGCCACTTGGCTTGACGGGGGCACTTTACTTTTTTTTTATTTCATGACGAAAGGGACAAAAATAACCATTTATAAAATGTACGTCCAGCTATACAATCTTAAAATCTGAAGTGGAAAAAGCTATAAACACAATGAAAAAGGGAAAAACAGCAGGACCTGACAATATACAGATAGAGATGATACAGGCACTAGAAGGTTTGGTATTGAAGTGATCACAGACATATGCTATGACATATACAATGCAAGATACATACCAAATTTACTAAAAACATTAACTTTCATTGCATTGCCTGCCTCAAAAGAATGGTGCAGTTGAATGCAGCGATTTTAGAACAATAAGCCTAATGAGTAGGTAACAAACATTTTATTAAAAGTTATACAGGGAAGGATTCAAAATAAAATTAATACCCAATTAGAGGAGCAGCATTTTGGATCCAGGAAAAACAGTGGGACAAAAGAAGGCATATTCAGCATGAAGACTTTGATTGAAAAGTACATAGAAGTAAACAAACCAATACTCTTTATCTGCTAGTATTCGACTGGTACGTTTCCATAATATTCTTAATGTAATAAATCTTTTCTAATCATCAATATATACTCAAGAATAAAAAAAAATAACTACCAAAATTAAATGTGTTAGACGAATAGCAAAAAACAGCCTGAGAGATAAAGTCAGAAATGTTCAATTAAGAAAAAAAAGCTGGGAATAATTTCCGTTATTGAAATTATAAAGAAACAGCAAATGATTAGTCCACGTGAAAGACCAAAACACAACATAACGATCCTTCAATAAACGTTGCGAGAACACCAGACTCAAGGGCCGACCACGAAAAAGATGGATTAATGAAATATTAGGAACGCTGTGAAACATAACAGCAACAGACGAGAAAATAAAAAAAACCCCGCAAACTGTCTCACATCAATGCTAAAAGCCAAGCAGGAAAGGAAAGAAGAGGAGCAACACTACATATACATATATATATATTGATAATAATTATTATTTCTACATCTACGTGACACTAATCTTGAAAGAGAAAGTTATTATATGAAATGCTCATGCAATTTACCTGTAAATGCAGGCAAGAGGATTTAGGAATTTGTGAAGTTAAAGAGTTCTTTTCCCAGGTGAATAGATTCAACATAGTGTTTGGTTGAACGGAGCGTGCCTGGCCAAGAAATAGGCAAACAACACACCCCCCCCCCCAATCCCTGACAAGACAACATAATAGAATCAACACAAAAAATGCCGATTTGAGTGTTTATTATGAAGGGCAAACAGAAACAAACAAATGGAAACAACTACCGAAATGATTTGACCTTCACTAAAATTACAATACAAACAAAACTATTTACGTTCTTGAACCTTAAAGATAAAAAAAAAAGAAGGAAAAAAAAAGATGGAAGATCTTTTGATCTGAGAACAAAACTTGCCCACTTCATTGACCATAGCTCTACCGACTGTACCAACCGCAAGCCAATTTATCTGTGACCCCCACTTACCACACGATTTTTGCGTTGTTTAGTTCGCCCTGGCAATTATTTCATTTTACGTCCGTACTTGAAAGGACATTCAATAGGCGTAGGTGAGTTATTGTAATGGTTGACAGTTAGTTCAGTATTCTGCGCTATTCGGCCGAACTCATCATACTTTCAGCAAGGAGATTTCAAAAATAGCAGAGTTGTCTTCTCTTTGGCCTTTACTCGCTTTACCAGTTTGATTAGCCTACCTCCAAAGTCTAACGCCAGTTCCCTGGCAGCCGTGTGCACAGGGGTCCCTCGCCGCACAGGCAGATAACTCTGACTTCGGAAGTACTCATTTTTTATACCGTCGATGAGTAATTACCGCTTCAAGCCGGGCCTCGCTGCTGGTTGCCGCAGAGGGAAATCCACGAACAAAATCCCAACTGGTGGAGGTTGGATTCACAACCTCACTGCCTCGAGACCAACCAGTAACCCACATCAGTAAATAAAGTAGGACTTCAGTTTTTATTAACTGAATCTGCCATAAGTAATTATCTATGAATGACCGATTGCTTTCAGCGCAGTTATTGTTGGGTAATGGTCATTTGACGTTAGTAAAAGCTCGTTCATTATACCCATGCCACATCCACCATCTTAGTCTCACTTCCTACTCGTAACATATTTGACTCCTTATTTCTGCTACACTATAAGCGAGTTCTCAAAAATCGGCAGCTCACGTTATTGCTACGACCACTGAAACACCTCAATATATATCTATGTTGTCCAGCTTTAAGGTTCCTCTTATATACGTTTTGAAATCTTCAGCTCTCATCTTCTTGTTCTTCTGCTTTCCTTCCTCATCTGCCTTTCAGCGTCGAGGGGAGATACAATTTGCGGTCTTTTGCTCTTCTGTTCGCCTCTGCTGCTGTTATGTTTCCTAGTGCTTCTAATATTCCATCGACCCATCTTTTTCGTGGTCGACCCTTGGGTCTGGTGTTCTCACAACGTTTGTTGAAGGCTCGTTGTGTTGTGTTGTGTTGTTTCTGCCTTGTCACGTGGCCAAACCATTTTATCTGTTGTTTCCTTATATATTCTATGGCGGGGGCTATTCCTAGTCTTTTTATCAGTTCTTCATTTCTGATCTTATCTCTCAGACTGTTTCCTATCATTCGTCTAACACATTTAATCTCTGTAGAGGTTATTTTGTCTTATTGTTCTTGCATGTAGGGTCCAGGTCTGGCATTGGTAGCACAATGTTGGGATGAAGATTGTATAGTATAGTGCTCGTTTTGCCTCTAGAGTTATTTCCTTGTTGGACAATAGTGGTGATAACTGTCCGATGATTTGACAAGCTTTGTTGCATCTTGATTATTCAGCTCTCATGAACTAGCAAAAACAAAACTAATCTTGGAAAGTTAAGAACCTTGCTAATCCATTTTTGACAATAGAAAAAACAAAAAGAGGTCTTAAATGTTATATAGAGCCAATCTTAACATATGGATGTGAATCATGGACAATAGGACAACAGACAAGAAAACCATTCGAGGCTGTAGAAATGTGGTTTTACTGAAGAATGTTGAGATTACCATGGACAGCTAAGAAAAGTAATGAAAACGTTGTGAAAGAGGACTAAGAAAAAAGAAAGCTAATTCCCAATATTAGGAAGAAATAATCATCGTGTTTTGGCCATGTAATGAGAAGGGAACAGCTGGAATATATTGTAACAACTGGAAAACTCGAGGGACGAAGAGATAGAGGGAAGGAAAGAGAAAAGATACCAGACAGCTTAAGAGAATGGCTTGGCAGAAGGTCAACAAAGGAAAGAAAATAACTGTCGAAATCACCTACGCCAGCAGACCCGGTACTTGACGATGAATGAGGATTATGATGATGATGATGATGATGATGATGATGAACCTCGCCTCTCCTCAAATATGACGTGTGGAGATAAATATGGTAGCACCCACACATTTTCCAACTATCGGTAATTTATTTTAGTATTATGTCTTGAGGGGGGGGGGAGAGGGAATTAAGGGACAGTTTTATGTGCAAAATTGCCAGCACTACGCAACTTCCGCTCTTTTTTATTTTCCGCGAGAAAAAAATCCCCAGTAACTTAAGACTGGGAGAACCTATAATTCGGGTTTGAACCCAATCTCTTGTCCTCAGAAGACAAATCCATTATCCACTGCTCAAAAGCGTCTCCATTGAAAGTTGAGGTTTCTACAACTTATATCATCTAATAACAAATTAACTATTCATCTATCAGTAGTAGAATACCTTGGACATACTGTAACCAGTGATAGAAAATGTAAAACTGAAATAAACAAAAGAATAGGTAAGGCCAAAAATTAATTTTAATGCCATGAAAAATATACTAACATCAAAACATATAACATTAGGGCTACAACTAAGAATAGCAAATTATTATATCGTCTCAACATTTCTGTATGTTGCAGAAAGATGGACATTAATTAGACAAGAAAGCAGAACAATATATATAAAGAAGAATAGGTAGAATTGGATGGAAAGAAAATAAAACAATCAAGGAAGTCTTAGAACAACTACAAATGAAAAGAGAGCTGCTAAATACAATTCAAACAAGACAAATGAGGTTTTTGGGGAATCTTAAAAGATAAAGCTGTCTACTAGAAGAAATCTTGGAAGAGAAAATAGAAGGTAAAAGAGGCAGAGGGAGACCAAAACTAACATGGACGATTAATATCACAAGAAGGACAAGTCAGCTTATAACAACCTGCACTATCAAAGCAAGTTTGAGAGCGGAATGGCGCTCCATGGTAGCCAACCTTCGATGCGGAGACAACACTCGATGACGATGATGAGTAGAATACCTCTCTGGTTTATTATATATTATAATGATTTACTGCAAAATAAAAAGTCTTTTGTGCGCCCCAACTACATTTCCCGTCTAGCCAACCAAAGTTAGCCAGATGGCCGAGTCGGCCCTGCAGACAGCAATCTGCGACCATCAATGGTAGGAGAAAACTGCCTTTCAGATGTAGGTTTATGCTTAAATTAAGTTGTATCGTATACGTTAGCATTGAACATACTAAAGTACATTCTTTTTATCACTGAAAACCAATGAAATGATAGTGCACACGCCCAGTGATCACAAGCTCATGAATACACACGTTGACAGCTACACTTCGTTAACCACAACCTTCATCTTGGGAAGCCAAGTATCAACAATCAGGATATTCGATAGCGTAAATGCAAACGTTAAATTACTAATAACACGTACAAGTCAATGGATACGTACTAATATACACAGTAGCAAATTAAACAAAATAAAGTAAAATGTAAATAAAAGTGCAGGTTGTCCTTAGTTGGTTACAGTATGTGAGATGGAGACCTCACACTGACCGTATTTGAGGTCAATGGCATGGACTTGAACTGCAAGGACGTATGTGAAAGAACTACACTGTTCAGGTGCGGTAAGGGGTGAGAAGTTTTATTTAGGTGATGGGATGTGAGGAGGGAAGGGGGGAGAGTTGGCAGCGGAGCAACTTTACCTATTAGCTAAGCTACAGCTTAGCGCCTCGAAGTTCATTTATTTAGCCTAGGGCCTCAAGGTTTCACTTTTTAGCTTAAGTGCTCAAGGTTTCACTATTTAGCTTAAGTGCTCAAGGTTTCACTTTTTAGCTTAAGTGCTCAAGGTTTCACTTTTTAGCTTAAGTGCTCAAGGTTTCATTTACTTGGCTTAGGACCTTACGGTTTCGGTTTCTTAGCTTATACATATCTATCTATTGACCTTTCGAACCGTAGCCGACCAATAGGGCATAGACCCAGATACTCTTTCTCTTATCTAAATTTTTATTCTAGCAGTTTTAAATCCTTGTAAAGATCTTTTATTAAATCTCGCCATTTGTCTGTGTTCTGTGCAAGCAACTCCATCCCTCGGAGGGAGTCGATTCCTGCTGCTCTTGCCTCTCAGATCAATGTTCTTCTCAGTGTCTCTCTGGGTCGGCCTTTTCTCCTCTTACCTGTTGTTTCCACATGAGGGTTTGCTTTGTTATTCGATATTATCTCTCTTCATCACATGTCCAACATATGACCATCGTCTTTTCTTGATTATTGAAGATATTAGTGGTTGATTGGCGATTTCTCTAATTTCCTCGTTTGTTTTGAATTCGCTCAACGCTATATCAAGTATCTTCCTTAGACATTTATTTCCGAATGCGTTCAACTTTGATTCTGTGTCTCTTGTTGTTTTCTAGCTCTCACATGTACACGTAAGGGTTGATAGTACGTTTGATTTGAATAGTCTAAGTTTTGTGTTTGTGCTGATGAGTTTTTGATTTCCACAACTTATCAAGGCTTCTGAAACACATTGCTGCTTTAGCTATTTTGATTCTAATTTCTTTACTTGTATGCCCTTCTCGATCAATGTGACTTCCAAGATAGATAAAGTGATCGATCTCTTCTACTGGTTTGTTTTCCATGTATATTCTGTCATCTGTTGGAATTAAGCTTTCCATGACTTTAGTCTTTTCATAATTGATCTAAAGTCCAATTTTGCTGACTATTGATGATAGTTCATTTGTGTTTTCCTGCATCGTTTTTATCTGACTGCTGATGAGAACTATGTCATCAGCAAAGTCGAGGTCCTCCAAATGGTCTCCTTGACTCCAATCGGTCCCTTTATTACCAGTGCAGCATTTCTTCATTATGAAGTCCATAACAACCTTAAATAACAAGGGTGATAAAATACATCCTTGTTTAACCCCAGTTTCTATTGGGAAACATTCGCTCAGTCCTTCCTCTATTCGAACTGCACACGTGTAACCATCATACATGTCTTTGATAATATTTATGTTTTTTTATGGTAAGCCGTATTTCTTCAGAATTTTCCACAAAGAATCTCTATAAATACTGTCAAATGCTTTTTTGAAGTCGATGAAGTTAAGTACAAAAGGTTTTTACTTTTCAATGTGTTCCTCCAATATAAGTCGTAGAGTAAAAATGTGGTCAAGGCAGCTTCTCCCTTTTCTAAACCCAGCCTGTTCTTCACGCATTACTGTGTCTAATGAATCCTTTATTTTATTCATGATGATTTTGCAGAATAACTTTGAGGCAATTGACAAAAGTGTCACGCCTCTCCAGTTGTTACAATCTCTGAGATTGCCCTTTTTGGGGATCTTAACAATGATTCATTTTTTCCACATATGAAGCACCTTCTCTGCTTTCCAAAAGATGTTGAACATTTTCTGGAGTGGTATTAAATTCTTAACTTAGGGCTTCAAGATTGCACCTATTTAACGTAGGGTCTCAAAATTTTCTTTTATTTAGCTTCGGGCCTTACCAAGTCCAAATGCGGACAGGGACAGCTCTATGCAGAAATTAAGAAGAAAAAAAAATCGTTAGGGTGACTAGACACGACTTGTTGAATTCACATACAGCTGATTACTGTTAAACTTGATGATGATTTTGATAATCATGGTTGTTGTTGATGACAACAATTATTATTAATGATGATGGTTGTTTTAATAATGATCAATGACAATAGTAAATGATGGTTTTGATTATAATGATGACTGGTGGTGTTGATAGTAATAATGATTAGCCGATTGCTACAATGATGATGATGTTAATGATGTGTGTGTGCATATATATATATATATATATGTCTGTGGTTGTGTGTGTGTAACGACAATTTTGTTGATAATATAAAAATTACGATGATTGATGATAGCTATGATAATGATGATAATGATTGGCAATTATATTAATGACAATAAAAAAAGGATTGTAAAAATGATAATAATGTATGATGACGATATCATTGATCATGAAGGATGAAGATGATGATGGTTCACAATGCTAATGATACAGATAGATAATGATGGTATTAATGGTAATATAAAGTGAAAAGGGCAATAATTATGAACGATGATGGCGTTATGGAACAATAATAATGTCATGAAACACATATTTTCAATAGACACTTAATTAGACGCAATATAAAGCGTGTAAAAATTAATGTAACGCGACTATTACTTCCTGTGGTCAAATTTCGGTATTTACACTCATCAATCATCATCATTGAGTGCCGTCTCCGCATCGAAGGTTGGCTACCATTAAGCGCCATTCCGCTCTGTCTCTTGCTTTGATGGTGCAGGTTGTCATAGGCTGAGTTGTCCATCTTTTGATGTTACTCGTCCATGTTAGTCTTGGTCTGCCTCTTTTACTTTTTTGCATTTTCTCTTCCAAGATTACTTTTAGTAGGCTGCTGTGTCTTTCAACATGCCCCAATTGTGTTTAGTAGCTCTCTTTTCATTTTTAGTTATAAGACTTCATCATTTGTTTTCTTATCTTTCCATTCAATGCTTCATATTCTTCTATAATTCCATATTTCAAATGCTTCAATTTTCTGTTCTGTTTTTTTTGGTCTAATGTCCATGTTTCTGCACCATACAGGTATATTGAGAAAATGTAACATTTTGCTATTCCGAGTTTTAGGCCTGGTGTTATTTCATTTGATCTTAGTATAGTTTTCATGGCATTAAAATTACTTTTTGCCATACCTATTCTTTTGTTTATTCCAGTTTTGCACTTTCCACACTGGTTATAGCATGTCTAAGGTAGTTGTAGCTCTGAACTGTCTCCAGGTCTACTCCATTAACTCTGATACCCACTTGTGGGTTTTTAGTATTTTATTTGTTTTGATGATCATAGTTTTAGTCTTTTTTATATTCATATCTAATCCATATTTTTTGCTTGTCACGTCTACTTCATTAAGTAATTGTTGCAGATCTTTAATATTTTCTGCTAGTAATACAGTATCATCAGCATATCTTAGGTTATTTATTATCTTTATATATATATATTTTTTTAAAGTGGTAAATGTAAATACTGCTTCTTTATATCTCCGTACAGCTCTGATTGTAAAGCTGAGTCTAATATTTGGCATATATTTTAGAGATACAGTTACGTAGTTTGATTATGTACACGGTGGACAATGATTTCACTGACAAAACACGTTCATGCTTGATTTCAAACATTTTGCTGCGAAAGTTCTCGCTTGAAAGAACAATGTCACAGTTAATCAAATTATGATAGTCATAATTTCAGATGATTTTGCTCTCTCCATTCAACTATTGAGGGAGCCGCGATAGCTCAGTGGTTAGTGAACTGAACTACAAAGGACAACATTGAGTTCGATCCTGATCGTCGGGTTCCGGGTTCACCCAGCCTTAAATGGGTACCGGATTTTTTTTATTTGGGGGGGGGAGGGAAGTAAAGCGACACGGGCGAAATACCGACCACATTACGCCAAAAATCACGTGCCGAAGGTCTGTAAAATGTATGGTCACTAACACCATATCCCCTATACGACACTTTACGTGACGGGGCTCTTTACTTGTTACTTTACTCTCTTAAGAGCAATGGGACATGGCCATCACCTTTCTCGGAAGAACCCTTTCTTTCTCCCACTCTCTTTCTCTAGCCAGATTAAACACTTGTTGATATAGAACATATAGTGTAGCAGCAGCTGCAGCTGTAGCTGTAGTAAGGACATGATCCAATTTTTTCACGAAAACGTAGGATATCTAAAAAGTTATAATTATTAGTATTAGTATTCTGTATTATTATATTCTTCCTGTGTGTTACCGAGGCCTCATTATGAGGGAAGTAAAGAATAGTAACACTGTGACCTTCCAGGCATGTCGTAAGAGGCGACTAAGGAGGTTGATCGATGGCTTGACAAGCTGTCATTGTAAAAAGTATTGTTACGGAAACAGCGCCATATATTTTAGAGCAGTGATCTCTGCAATATGTGCCACTTTGACACGCAAGGTTTCTGTATTTGAGATTGTGGTTCTGCCCTATGTGCCGTCTTCGGCTCGAAAGGACAATAGATAGATTAATATATTCAGAATTTACGCTATTAGAAGGCGTCAGTGAGAAGTGCCAATAGTTTACAGCAAGTCACGATATATGCAACTTACGGCACGACGTGGCAGGTTTTTCCTTCACAATTGTATCCCGGCAGTGGCTATTTGGATAGCTGCTTTCAGCTGTTATCTGCTGACTGTTCTTTAATGTGTGCAGTGTACATACGGGATGTTCTACGTTTTGCCGCTACTAGAGAGGACATCGGGTCCCACTACTCGAGAGGACATCGGGTCCTGCTACTAGAGGACATCGGGTCCCACTACTAGAGAGGACATCGGGTCCTGCTACTAGAGAGGACATCGGATCCCACTACTCGAGAGAACATCGGGTCCCACTACTCGAGAGGACATCGGATCCCACTACTCGAGAGGACATCGGGTTCCACTACTCGAGAGGACATCGGGTCTCACTACTCGAGAGGGCATCGGGTCCCACTACTCGAGAGGACATCGGATCCCACTACTCGAGAGGACATCGAGTCCCACTACTCAGAGTCCCCCATTTCGTTGCAGTTAGGAATTTCCTATACCCCGCTGCAACACTTGTCACAGAATTTCATTAAAAAAACAAATGAAATATTTCGTTGATAAGGCCTTAACATGCACATCCTACTCGATTGCACAGGCGACGACTCCAAGCCCCTTTAGAACCGGGGGGGGGGGGGGGGGCAGTTCCAGACAAACCAAGAGAGAGAGAGATAGAGTAAGCTTTAGAAGAATGTGAATGTAAGATACCATAGACGAGTAGGGATTGCCTGTTGCGGAAGTTGTTGGACATCTTGCACAGGATAGATGAAAACATAAAAGTCGCTTGTTTGGGAGTCCAATTCCAAAAGTAACAAGTTAAATGATGATGTTGACGTTTTAGTGGCATTAAAAAAAATAAATAAAAATGTTCAACTCCAATGTTAAGTCAGTCCTATTATATGGCTGTGAAACACGGAGAACAACAAAATTGACAATCATAAAGATATAGACTTTCATTAATGGATGCTTACGCAGAATAAAAGGATGGAAATGGCAGGACAAAATCACTAACATAGAATTATGGAAATGTACCAGTCAAATACAAGTGGATAAAGAGATACAGCGAAGACGATGGTGCTGGATAGGACACAATCTGCGGAAGCCAACTGAGAGTATTACACAGCAGGCCCTTTTTTTGGAATCCCCAGGGAAAAAAGACAAAGAGGAAGACCAACGAATTCTTGAAGAAGACAGACAGAAGCAGAGATGAAGATAATGGGGAAGACAGGGCATGATCTTAAAAGAATGGCAAGAAATAGAACGACTTGGAAAGTATTTGTTGAAGACCTATGCTCCACAGGGAACTGAAAGGTAGAAGAAGAAGCTTGTTTGGGAGTCCAATTCCAAAAGCGACAAGCTAGATGATGATGTTGACGGCTTAGTGGCTTTGTTAGTCAACAGGTTTACAAAGCAAACAAAGTACGAGTCTGAATCTTAAACAAGGAGCCCGGTATTTTCTGTTTGTTATTGTTTGTGTGTTGTTCCGCTTGTTGCACAAAGAAATGTGTGTACGCATGACTTACGCCAGCGTACTGTACTGTATAACCTCCATTGAAAACAAACATGTACTATTGTGAGATCGTGTATTTGTTAAAGTAATCAACAAATGTTGACGTATATTAAACATGTTCATTAAAGTACATACAACCACTTGGTTATCAAACATGCATGGCTAAATACAGCACAAGGGAAAAACCAGGCTGTTGCATGCATTAAAAATGTGAAACTATTAAAAAAAAATAAATAAATCACACATTTATTTGAAACGAGAACATATTCCTAGTATATTTTAATATATTAATTAAATTAAATAATATTAAATTATAATATTTTAATTGTGATATGGTCGACGTGAGCATTTATCTCCCTTCAAGAAAGTTATGTAGCGGTTTGCAATGGCTTTCTAAATTTCCCGGGTTCTGTTGGTTAATGTAGATCATCTTCATCCTCAAGGTTCGGCAATACTATGTCTTCTATATCAACATACATCATCATTGCGGGGATAATTACACACACGCATATTAAATGTCTTAAGCTCAAGCTGGAGAGACCTGACACCTAATGACATTGTAAGATAATGAACTAAAGAACACATATCAATCTATGTGCGAGGAAATCGCTGGAAGTACACCAGTCATGTGCTCAGACTAGATGAGGGAAGATTCTTGTGCCGGTCTTTCGTGTGGAAACTATAAGAACATGAGAGGGCTCAACAATGAGCTGAAGGAGCACAAGACAGAAGTGAATCGTCAGACATGGTGAGTTAGGTATGTTTGTTGTTTGTTTGTTTTGTTTGCTTGTTGTTTGTTTGTTTGTTGTTTGTTTGTTTGTTGTTTGTTTGTTGTTTGTCTGTTGTTTGTTTGTTTTATGTTTGTTTGTTTGTTGTTTGTTGTTGTTTGTTTGTTGTTTGTTTGTTGTTTCCTGTTTGTTGCTTGTTTATTGTTTGTTGTTTGTTTGTTGTTTGTTGTTTGATTGACGATTGTTGTTTGTTTATTTGTTTGTTGTTTGTTGTTTGTTTGTTGTTTGTTTGTCTGTTTGATGTTTGTTTGTTTGTTGTTTGTTTGTTATTTATTTGTCTGTTGTTTGTTTGTTTGTTGTTTGTTTGTTTGCTTTCACCAACGTTATATCTCTAGCGAAGTCCCGAGGGACTGAATTTTGCGTGAGCATCACATTTTTATAATTTTTACACTGGCTACCATGTGCTCATGTGTCCTTCGACATACAGGCAGATATTCTTCAGCTTCAGAAGTACTCTCATATTTGTTATCGTCGACACTGATCACGTTTTGGGGAGATTTTTTCCTATTAATTTTTGCCCGGACAACGGCCATTTTTCTTGCCTAGTCTTTTCAACTTCCAACTGAAAAATAGTTCTTCAACGTGCGCAGAATGCACTTAGGAACTACTTTTTTTTGCCGCTTTTAGAAAACCCTAGACATCGGATCTCACAACCCAGAGACTAGTGTAGGGCAAAGCTACGGATTCGATTTAATTTATTTATTATTTTTAATTCCACAGCCTGTTGGAGAATTCAAACCCAGGACCTTCTTCTACAGAGGCCGTCGTCTTACCTTTTAACCACCCAGCCACTCTCCCCCCCCCCCCCCCCCCCCCCCCGCCTTTCCCCAACGGAGAGTTATGATTTCCGCCTCGTATCCCGTCCAAATTTTGAAATGAACCAACTGACTGACTAACACAAAAATACACACAGCCATTAAAAAAAAATGAAGTATTTGTCTGTAGGATCAAAGAAAAGAAATACATATAAATTCATAACAAAAATGCGAAGCAGCAGTAAAGCTAATTGTAAGGAGAAATGAAAAAAAATATATATATATATAAATAGAAAAAAAAAAAAGTAAAAACGGTATAGTTGCTATTTTTTTTCTATGTATATATTTTATTTCCTTTTTTTTTCTGTCCATTTCTCCTAGTATTAATCTGTACCACTGCACCCTAGCAGATAAAAAAAAGAACTCTCTTATAAGACTGACTCCAACAAGCAAACGTAAGGACAAAAATATTGTTCGACATTCACCAATTTTGAAGGGAAACGGTACTGTATTGCGTTTGGCAAACCCTTATGACGCCAACATTATCAGTTATTCTGAAAACGTTCTTCTCCATTTCCTACTCTGTGCTGATATCTGGTGTTTGCATGTGAAAGCAGTTGAAGTACAATTAAATTAAAATGACAAAAATGTAGTTCAAAAGTAGAATCCAGTTTACTTGAAAAGAAAAATACAGAAAAATGAATGAGCTTTTTAACCTGTGAAATAAGGGAGTATCGTACAAGAACAGGGGATGGGAGTATCAAACAAGAACAGAGGATGGGAGTATCAAACAAGAACAGAGGATGGGAGTATCAAGCAAGAACAGAGGATGGGGGTATCATACAAGAACAGAGGATGGTAGTATAAAACAGAGGAAAGGCAAAAATGTGGATTTCCAACTTCGTGGGCGAGATAGGTAATGCGCCTCCACCTTGCATTTAAATATTTATTATTATCCCCCCCCCCCACTCTCTGCCCCCTTCCCTTCTCCCCTGAAACATTGCGACTCTACAAACCGCCTACTTATACAACGCCTCTACAAGTAACCCTTGAACAAGCACCATTTTTGTATTGACTGTATCACGTACCACACACTTAACAAAAATGACTCTGTTATTAAGGCTATCTAGTATTATCGTTTCGATCCATGAATTAATCTATACTCACAAATATTATTCTAGCAAAATGATATGCCCGCTCTAATGACAAAATAACACATTTATTTAAATATTTGTTGTTTATTTGTCGCTAATAAAGACATCCTCGCCGAAGTGTTCCACTAACTTTGTCGCAACTCTTCCGGTAACGTCGTATTTCCTTACCATAGTCTTAAATGTGTTTCTACATTATAATAATTTATAAGTGCGTGGTTTAATATATACATTCGTTGAGATAACATCGGCCCGTATAGAAGTTTCAACAGAAGCTGTATAATTTACCTATTGGAAAATTGGAAGGTTTGAAATTTGCGTGATAACACAGTTATCACGTTAACGGGGTTCAGTAACGGCAGGATACGTTTAGTTAAGTGTCTGTTTTACAATTTGAAAAGAGATGATGATTTATAATGTAAAAAAGTTTGTGGAAAGATAAATATCTAAATCTGCGAGTAGCAGCTTTACTAAAAATAAGACAAAACACAATTAAAGAAGACGTTTCGGCCACAAGCCTTCGTGAGTACGACACGACAAGAAACACGTGTAGACGATTATATGAATGTGTATATAGATATAGCTTCAACTAGAACCTTCTGAAACATCTCCATGAGGGTAAAAAAGGTAGTGTGAACATTGAACGACAGGTAGGAAGAAAATAAGACAGCTAATCACGTGACTACACAAACGAGGTGACGTCACACTGCTTTTGCCATTAAAGGGGTTTGAAGGAAAAAGGGAGGGGGAAAAAAGGGGGGGGGGGGGGGGAAATGCACGGCCCAAAGAAAACGATAACGTAAATTGAAACTATCTATCTATTGACCTTTCGAGCCGTAGCCGGCCCATAGGCCGTAGACCATGATACTCCCTCTCTTTTCTGAATTTTTGTTCTAGCAGTTTTCAATTCTTTTAAAGATATTTTATCAAATCTCGCCATTTGTCTCTGTTCTGTGCAAGCAGCTCTATCTCAATGAGGGAGTCGATTCCTGCTGCTCTTGCCTCTCTCATCAATGTTCTTCTCAGTGTCTCTCTGGATCTTCCTCTTTTTCCCTTACCTGTTGTTTCCCACATGAGGGCTTGCTTTGCTATTCAGTTATTATCTCTTCTCATCACATGTCCAACATATTAAAATTGAAACTACTAACGATAATATCTGAAGCCTGGTGTGAAGAAGATGCATAAGATAAAAAGATGATGGACAAAAAAAAGGTACAAAAAGTAGAGTGAAATAAACATTTCAGTATTCAAAATAGGAAAAATAAAAAGAATAATATAGACTTCACGAAGAAAAGAAGCTTGCCACGAATTACCTTAGAGATAGGCGGGTATATGTGTCTAGGGGTAAGACAAGATGGTCCGGGTTTGAATCTTGCCACTAGCGGGGGTGAATTTTTCTTTTAAAATCTATTGTATCCGCGTGGCTTTTCCCTTCGCTGGTCTTCTATTATTGATATGTCTGTCTAGCCATGTAGTGTCAAAGCAAAGAAATGCATAACAAAAAATATAGACTGCAGTAAAGTAAATTGTATCATCATCATGTACCAAGCCTGCTGGCGTAGGTGATCATGGCTCTCCACAACTTTCGATCTCGACAGTACTTTATCATTTCTGCTGTTGACCTTCTGCCAAGACATTCTCTTAAGCTGTCTGTTATTTTCTCTTTGCTTCCCTCTATCTCTTCGTCCTTCAATTTTTCCAGTTGTTACAATATATTGCAGTTGTTCTCTTCTCATTACACGGCCAAAAAATGATTGTTTTTTCCTAATATTGGAAATTAGCTCTCTTTTTGCTTTCACCTCTCTCATAACATCTTCATTACTCTTCTTAGCTGTCCATTGTACTCTCAACATTCTTCTGTAAAACCACATTTCTACAGACTCCAGTGATTTCTTGTCTGTTGTCCTATTGTCCATGATTCGCATCCATATGTTAAGACTGGCTCTACTTAACATTTAAGAACTCTTTTTCTTGTTTCTTTCGTCAAAAATGGATTACATAGTATCTTCCTCATTTTTTTGGAAAGCTGCTTTTGCCTGAGCCATTCTGCATCTCACCTCTTTTGTACATCTTCCGTCTGAGGTTTTTAAATATATGCTATATTATCAAGATAAAAGTTGAGGCAGTGCACTCAAGGTGCGATGACAAACTATAAACAAGTTATTGTTAATCGATAACGATACGCGGTGAACGGTCATTGCACATATTGAATTGGACATCATGTTGGCATCCCTGGACACGAGGTAGCAGATGAACCGTTGTTGGGAGGCTTCACCAGTCTATTCAACCCTAACAAGAAAAGCCCTGACAAAAAGAGTAAAGACAATCTAAAAACAAGATTAAAAAACAGATTGGAGAGTGTTGAATGGAGAGAGTGGGGGGGAAGTGGTTGGTCTCGAGGCAAGATGCCGGCCTCGAGACAGAGATGTTGTTGATTCAAATCCCGGCTGCACCAGTTGGTATTTTTATTTATGATTTCTCTCTGCGGCAACCACCCCTGGTCTCAGCAGCGAGGTCCAGCTTGAAATGTCAATTACTCATCGACGGAAAAAATATGAATACCTCCGAAGACGGAGTTATCTGCCTGTGCGGCGAGGGGCCCTGTGCACACGGTTGTCAGGGAAAAATGGATTAACACGCAAAATTCAGTTCCTAGTCTCTAGGGACTTCGTCAGAGGTAAAAGCTGGCGAACGAAAAAAAAAATGGAAAGAGGTATATGGAAAATATGAGCCAGAACAAGCTCAACCAAAATGAGCAGACCAAGATATTCAGAACAGGTCACTGTGGCCTCAGAGCACACCCACACAAGACGAGACCCAGTGATTTCGCAACATGTGACTGTGGAGTATCCAGTGAGACTCCAGAGCATATCCTACATGGATGCAGCAGTCTGAACGCCTTAAGAGAACAGATATGGCCAATAGAAACAACCCTGCATGGTAGGTTATGAGGAACGTGAGAAGGAAGCACCGTTGTTCGTGACTAGTGACGGGGTCTAAATAATTAGAAATAGCTGATCGCTGAAGAAGAAGAAGTAGAAGAGGTAGAAGAAGAAGAGGAAGAAGAAGAAGAAGAGGAAGAGGAAGAAGAAGAAGAAGAAGAGGAAGAAGAAGAAGAAGAAGAGGTAGAAGAAGAAGAGGAAGAGGCAGAAGAAGAGGAAGAGGTAGAAGAAGAGGAAGAGGAAGAAGAAAAGGAAGAGGAAGAAGAAGAGGAAGAGGAAGAAGAAAAGGAAGAGGAAGAAGAAGAGGAAGAGGAAGAAGAAGAGGAAGAGGAAGAGGAAGACGAAGAAGAAGAGGAAGAGAAAGAGGAAGAGGAAGAGGAAGAGGAAGAGGAAGAAGAAGAGGAAGAGGAGGAAGAAAAGGAAGAGGAAGAAGAAGAGGAAGAGGAAGAAGAAAAGGAAGAGGAAGAAGAAGAGGAAGAGGAAGAAGAGAGAAGAGGAAGAGGAAGAGGAAGAGGAAGAAGAAGAGGAAGAGGAAGAGGAAGAGGAAGAAGAAGAGGAAGAGGAAGAAGAAGAGGAAGAGGAAGAGGAAGAGGGAAGAGGAAGAAGAAGAGGAAGAGGAAGAGGAAGAAGGAGAAGAAGGAAAAATAGACATGGTTGATAATGACGCAGTTATGCATACCGATGGATCTTTTAAAATAGGTGTGAAATCATCAACATCACCATCGTTGTCGTCATCATCATCATCATTATAATCAGGATCGTTATTATTATTATCATCATCATTACCTTCATCATCTTCATCCTCATCTATCCTATCCTTGTTAGGATTTGCCATGACAACTATTTTGAAAGGTCCTCTTTCCTGCGCGAGATATTTAATATTCTGCAAAAGCCAGTCCCAGCTCGTCTGTGACATCTTTACCATCTTCTTCACGGACATTTCCTCTCTCCTTTAATGGGAACCATATTTCTTTTACAGGCCATTATGTCATTTTTATGGTCATGTAATGAGAAGAGAATAGCTGGAATATATTGTAACAACTGGGGAAACTAGAGGGACGAAGAGAGAGAGGGAAGCAAAAAGAAGATGCCAAACAACTTAAGAGAATGACTTGGCAGAAGGTCAATAACAGAAATGATAAATAACTATCGTGATCGAAAGTTGTGGAGAGACGTGATCATCTACGCCAGCAGGTCCGGTACTTGATGATGATGTCATTTTACATGACCAAAATATGGATGAAATCAGGGATGGATATTTCATTACTTGAATTAGAGATGAACTTCAAGAAATTGTACAGAACCACTGTTCTGGTCACTCACGACAAACAAATAGAAGATACACTTGCTTTGAGGGCATATGGGAGGGACTTTGAAGTTTGACAGGAAATGTATAGTAAAGTGTCAAAGATTATTTACTGGAAAATGGCAAAGTGATTTATTAAAGTGTTGTTATGAGACATCTACTATCAGTAGGAATAGTTTAGTTCAGTTCAGTTCAGTTCAGTTCAATTCAGTTCAATTGTTTAGTTTAGTTTAGTTTAGTTTAGTTTAGTTTAGTTTAGTTTAGTTTAGTTTAGTTTAGTTCAGTTCAGCTCAGTCCAGTTTAGTTTAGTTTAGTTTAGTTTAGTTTAGTTTAGTTTAGTTTAGTTTAGTTTAGTTTAGTTTAGTTTAGTTTCATGCTCGGATCACCTCCTCAGCACCATCTGCAGTATAAAGCACGCCTGCTACACACTCGCGAATGCACTGAAGATTGCTTCAGCTCAGATGCACAAACTCCGTAGCACCGGGTAACACGGCGACCCTATTCTCCTTAGTCGTCTTTTACGACATGCGTGGCCGGTGTCAGTCGCTCTCTTCTTATCTACCCTCGCTGTTGTCAGACCTCGATAGCTATATAACAGGGAGTAATCATATTTTAATATGAACAATATGAACAGATGGAACAAACACCTATGGGAGTACCCGAGTGCTGAGATGACGATACTTTCAGTACCCAGTAATACACAGAGAGGTGCAAAAATACGCTCCTGAGGCATGTGTTATTATCACTTCCGATGGTCGATTGTTATTAAGTTTGTTTCCGTTTCACTCTTATCACGTGACACAAAACACAAGTTACTATCAGGGAATTACTCATACTTCCTGTCACTGTTGACATTTCCGAAGTGACATAGTTCAGGAATGACAAGTTAAATGTCACAACGTTATTTCCCGTTGCATTTTTGTTGCATGCACTTAGACTGCAATGCACTGATAATTATGTTGGGTTATGCAAGAATCTAGTACCAGCTTAAACATTATGGGGACGAAAGAGAAAAGGGGGAAAGGGGGGGGGGGGCGAATAGAGTGTAGTAGGAGTTAGTGTTACTGTTAATGGCGGTAAATGAATAAACTGTAGCAGGAAAAAGTGCGGAAATATTTTTACTCGCCTTGCAAAGAATATCGTGCATGGATCGTGAATGAGTAAACAAAACCATGCCGAAGATGGACATGCTGGGCCAAGAGGCCTGATAACGTGATAACGTCACTTGCTGTAAATTAGCGACACGACTTCGACAACAATAGTCCACGTCACAACTTCGGATGAAAGAGATGGGAGCTAAGACGGGCACAGGCAGAATTGAGAAACTTAGTGGGCGTGTAAGAAGACTTACCAACCAACACAGAACTGGAGTCGTCAGTCGCTGGACACTGCGAGACTTGTTGGGGAGGGGATCTGAGCACCTATGGACATGTTCGGAGTGCATTGATGACGGCCTGCAAATAACTCAATAACGACACAGCGTCTTCACTCATACTTTTAGATGCGAAAGCCTAGAAAAGAAAGAAGGAGCAAAGAAAACATGAAAGACAGAAGAAAGTATGACGTGGTAATAAATAGAATTGACAAGTTCGACGGAAACAGGTCTGCAACAAGAACATGGAAACAGGAGGTAATTGAGAATATGGTTCTAGCCATCAATGTTGGCGCCATGCGGTTTCTGTCTAGCGAGGTGGGCAGATAAGCAATGTTATAGGATACATTATGTTACAAATATATATATATATATATATATATATATATATATATATATATATATATATATCTAACACTTAATATATTATATATGAATTTTTCGATAATTAAACAAGGAATTGTATTTCACCAAAATGATACAAGACCTATAAAACGAATATGGTTTGATGGCAGTTTACACTAATCAAATTGAGAGTGACGCACTGTGCGGCTAAACATACATGGCGAAACGAAACGGCATGGTGCGTCGAAACGTACGAAAAGATTTAAGAGCGAACGATGAAGAAGAATGTATTATTCTTTGGTGATTAACATCAGAAACATCATTCGATCATCATCATCATCATCATCATCGCCATTGTTTTTCATTATCGTAACATTAATATTATTATTCTTGCACTCTGATAACGACCTTAGCTGTTCTTTGTCACAGTTTACAGTCACAGTAGGACCTCTTGCATATTTCAGCTTGGTTTATGTTTTGTGACAGTAGGATTGTTTTTTGGAATCCCAAAGGGGAAAAGACAAAGAGGAAGACCAAGGAATTCTTGGAGAAGACAGATAGAAGCAGAGATGAAGATGATGGGGAAGACATAGAATGATCTTAAAAGAATGCCAACAAAACAGAATGACTTGGAAAATGTTTGTTGAAGACCTATGCTCCACTGGGAGCTAAAAACGTAGAAACAAAGGAATTAAAGGCTGGGTGGACCCGTAAGCCGTCGGTTGGGATCGAACCCTACCTCATGTCCTTTGTAGTCCAGTTCACTAACCACTGAGCTATCGCGGCTCCCAAACAGTGATGGTGACGAACTGTAATCCTCGCCTAGGTGAACTCACATGACCTGTTGTTACCAACTGAATCTGCCATGTCTGGATTTGAACGGGAGCCCTGCTGATAATGAAGCCAGCACACTAACCACTTAGTCAACGGCGCATCTTAGCCAAGTCATCGCTGCTTTTAATGTAAATAACAGCCATTGACGAACCTATAGCAAGGAACAGCAACAAACAAAGAGATACACGATCACAACCCAACATCATCGTGACATAAGTTTCTGCCCACGTATTCTCTTAACCTCGATTTCTTACTAACGTGACTAGACTGTGAAACGCGTTTCCCGGAAAATCAAGTGGTGCGGAAGAGGATCTTGCTCATATATAGTTTACTTCCGCTATTTTGGTACGTCTCTTAAAATAAGGAAGACTTTTCATACCAACACACAGGAAATCCCCAAGGTTTGAATCCATAAGGAGGAACCTTTATTCTAGCAACATCGACATTTGGCAACAATTTCCTTCCTTTCAATCAGTTACTGCTCGGATAAAGGTATGATGATGGCCGGCAGAATGGACTTGGGTGCTTTCTCTGTGTGTGTGTTCACGTGAGAGAGAGAGAGAGAGAGAGTGAACAAGTGAGAGAGAGTGAGAGAGTGAAAAAGTGAGAGAGAGTGAGAGAGTGAAAATGTGAGAGAGAATGAGAGAGTGAAAATGTGAGAGAGAGTGAGAGAGTGAAAATGTGGGAGAGAGTGAGAGAGTGAAAATGTGAGAGAGAGTGAGAGAGTGAAAATGTGAGAGAGAGTGAGAGATTGAAAATGTGAGAGAGAGTGAGAGAGTGAAAATGTGAGAGAGAATGAGAGAGTGAAAAAGTAAGAGAGAGTGAGAGAGTGAAAATGTGAGAGAGAGTGAGAGAGTGAAAATGTGAGAGAGAGTGAGAGAGTGAAAATGTGAGAGAGAATGAGAGAGTGAAAAAGTAAGAGAGAGTGAGAGAGTGAAAATGTGAGAGAGAATGAGAGAGTGAAAATGTGAGAGAGAATGAGAGAGTGAAAATGTGAGAGAGAGTGAGAGAGTGAAAATGTGAGAGAGAGTGAGAGAGTGAAAATGTGAGAGAGAGTGAGAGAGTGAAATGTGAGAGAGAGTGAGAGAGTGAAAATGTGAGAGAGAGTGAGAGAGTGAAAATGTGAGAGAGAATGAGAGAGTGAAAAAGTAAGAGAGAGTGAGAGATAGAGATAGAGAGAGTGAAAAAGTGAGAGAGAGATAGAGAGTGAAAAAGTGTGAGAGAGAGAGAGAGAGAATGAAAAATAGAGTGAGAGAGCGAAATAGTGAGAGCGAGTGAGAGTGAGTGAGTGTGAAAAAGTGAGAGAGAGAGTGAGAGAGTGAAAAAGTGAGAGAGAGAGAGAGAGTGGGAGAATTAAAAAGTGAGAACGAGTGAGAGAGAGAGAGTGAAAAAGTGAGAGAGAGAGAGAGTGAGAGAGTGCGCGAGTGAGAGCGAGTCAGAGAGAGAAAGTGAAAAAGTGAGACAGAGAGTGAGAGAGTGAAAAAGTGAGAGCGATTGAGAGCGAGTGAGAGAGAGTGAAAAAAGTGAGAGCGATTGAGAGCGAGTGAGAGAGAGTGAAAAAGGGAGAGCGAGTGAGAGAGAGAGAGTGAAAAAGTAAGAGCGAGTGAGAGAGTGAAAAAGTAAGAGCGTGTGAGAGAGAGAGTGAAAAAGTGAGAGCGAGTGAAAGAGTGAGAGAGTGAAAAAAATAAGAGCGAGTGAGAGAGGGAGAGAGAGAGTGGAAAAGTGAGAGCGAGTGAGAGAGAGAGTGAAAAAGTAAGAGCGAGTGAGAGAGTGAAAAAGTAAGAGCGTGTGAGAGAGAGAGTGAAAAAGTGAGAGCGAGTGAAAGAGTGAGAGAGTGAAAAAATAAGAGCGAGTGAGAGAGAGAGAGAGAGAGAGAGAGAGAGGGAGAGAGAGAGAGATAGGGGAGATGCTGTGGCAGTTCACTGTTCCCGCTTTTGAAAAGAAGAGGCCACTGTTTTCCCAGAATTGGCGAATTTGTTTCTTAATTTGAAACCGAAGTAGGCATTAGACCAGATACTAAACGAATGTTGCTTGTCATGTCTCGGGCTCGAGACGAATCGTTAGATCCAAGTCCCAAACTTGCAATGCTGTTAGTTAACTTGATTTAGTTGTTTATCATAATTTCCTGAGTTCTGATGGAGAAGTTGGATCTTGTCCATCCTAGAGGTACTGCAATACTAGGTCGTCTATAGCAGCAGACCTGGTCACTGCGGGGACATCATAAAGGCAGAGCAAAACTATGTCTTTTCTAAGGAACAGACCTGACCACTGCGGGGTCGTCCTAGAGGTACTGCAATATTGGGTGTTCTATAGCAACAGATCTGAGGAAGCTGCGATAGCTCAGTGGTTAGTGAACTGGACTACAAAGGACAAGAAGTAGGGTTCGATCCCAAACGACGGCTTCCGGGTTCACCCAGCCTTAAATAGGTAACGGATTTTTTTCTATGAAAGTTTAGCGGCACGAGCGTAATACCGACCACATTACCACAAAAAAACATGTGCTGAAGGTCTGTAAAATGTATTGTCACTAACACCATATTCCCTATACTCCACTTGGTGTGAAGAGAGTTCTTTACATTTTTTTTACTTATAGCAACAGATCTGACTATTGCGGGGACATCATAGAGATACTGCAATACTAGGTTTTCTATAGCAACAGATCTGACCATTGCGGGGACATCCTAGAGATACTGCAATACTAGGTCTTCTATAGCAACAGATATGACTATTGCGGGGACATCATAGAGATACTGCAAAACTAGATCTTCTATAGCAACAGATCTGACTATTGCGGGGACATCATAGAGATACTGCAAAACTAGGTCTTCTATAGCAACAGATCTGACTATTGCGGGGACATCATAGAGATACTGCAAAACTAGATCTTCTATAGCAACAGATCTGACTATTGCGGGGACATCCTAGAGATACTGCAATACTAGGTTTTCTATAGCAACAGATCTGACCATTGCGGGGACATCCTAGAGATACTGCAATACTAGGTTTTCTATAGCAACAGATCTGACCATTGCGGGGACATCCTAGAGATACTGCAATACTAGGTCTTCTATAGCAACAGATCTGACCATTGCGGGGACATCCTAGAGATACTGCAATACTAGGTCTTCTATAGCAACAGATATGACCATTGTGGGGACATCCTAGAGATACTGCAATACTAGGTCTTCTATAGCAACAGATATGACCATTGCGGGGACATCCTAGAGATACTGCAATACTAGGTCTTCTATAGCAACAGATCTGACCATTGTGGGGACATCCTAGAGATACTGCAATACTAGGTCTTCTATAGCAACAGATCTGACCATTGCGGCACAAAATAGAGATACTGCAATACAACTAATTTTATATTAACAAACCCCAACACAACGGATATTAAATATAGAGGTACTGCAATAAAACTAATTTTATATTAACAAACC
Source organism: Megaustenia siamemsis (assembly GCA_032433765.1). Classification (NCBI taxonomy): domain Eukaryota; kingdom Metazoa; phylum Mollusca; class Gastropoda; order Stylommatophora; family Ariophantidae; genus Megaustenia; species Megaustenia siamemsis. The sequence goes on along the minus strand of JAVIAB010000125.1, from coordinate 80,054,049 downwards.
CCAACACAACGGATATTAAATCTAGAGGTACTGCAATACAACTAATTCTATATTAACAAACCCCATCACAACGGATATTAAATCTAGAGGTACTGCAATACATCTAATTCTATATTAACAAACCCCAACACAACGAATATTAATCTAGAGGTACTGCAATACAACTAATTCTATATTAACAAACCCCAACACAACGGCTATTAAATCTATAGGTACTGCAATACAACTAATTCTATATTAACAAACCCCAGCACAACGGCTATTAAATCTAGAGGTACTGCAATACAACTAATTCTATATTAACAAACCCCAACACAACGACTATTAAATCTAGAGGTACTGCAATACAACTAATTCTATATTAACAAACTCCAACACAACGGCTATTAAATCTAGAGGTACTGCAATACAACTAATTTTATATTAACAAACCCCAACACAACGAATATTAAATCTAGAGGTACTGCAATACAACTAATTCTATTTTAAAAAACCCCAACACAACGACTATTAAATCTAGAGGTACTGCAATACAACTAATTCTATATTAACAAACTCCAACACAACGGCTATTAAATCTAGAGGTACTGCAATACAACTAATTCTATATTAACAAACCCCAACACAACGTCTATTAAATCTAGAGGTACTGCAATACAACTAATTCTATATTAACAAACCCCAACACAACGGCTATTAAATCTAGAGGTACTGCAATACAACTAATTCTATATTAACAAACCCCAACACAACGAATATTAAATCTAGAGGTACTGCAATACAACTAATTCTATATTAACAAACCCCAACACAACGTCTATTAAATCTAGAGGTACTGCAATACAACTAATTCTATATTAACAAACCCCAACACAACGGCTATTAAATCTAGAGGTACTGCGATACAACTAATTCTATATTAACAAACCCCAACACAACGTCTATTAAATCTAGAGGTACTGCGATACAACTAATTCTATATTAACAAACCCCAACACAACGGCTATTAAATCTAGAGGTACTGCGATGCCCTCTATAATAACATACTTGACCAAAGCAGGGACATCCTAGAAGTGTGCAATACATGGTCTTCTATATAAAAAGACCCTATCACAACGGGGATTAAACATAGGTGTACTGCAGTACTTCGAGTCACGATAGCTCAGTAGTAAGTGAACTAGATGGTCGGGTTCGATCCTGATCGACGTCTTCTGGGTTCACCCAGCCTTAAAAGGGTATCGGATTTTTTTTTCTGGGACGTAAATCAGCACGGGCGTAATACGGACCACTTTATCCGGAAAAAATCGTGTACCGAAGGTCTATACAAATTATGGTCACTAACACCATATTCCCTATGTCATACGCCATTTGGCGCGACGAGGGCTTTTTACTTTATTATATATTAAGTTCAGAAGGGGCACAATAACATAAGGACACATGCACTATGTCAATCAAACTGAACGTTAAATAAAGCTTAGATGTAGGGCCATTACCTTCAAATGGAACACTTTAATGACAAGTACAGGTGACTGATTGATCCTTATAAAATAGATTTCTCCGGATGGTTTCCTTGATGTCGGGGAGGTAGGTGTGATCTTTTCTGTGTCGCAAAATTTTCCACAGTTCAATCTCTGACGTCACGGGTATTCAGCTTCGTTGTAACAGAAATAGCTTGGGGATTTGTTGGAGGGGAGGTGTCGCCCAGGACGATGGACATGAAAGTTATACAAGTGCTAATCATATTTGTGTCGCCCAGGATGATGGCCATGAAAGTTATACAACAAGTGCTAAGCATATTTGTGTCGCCCAGGACGATGGACATGAAAGTTATACAAGTGCTAATCATATTTGTGTCGCCCAGGACGATGGACATGAAAGTTATACAAGTGCTAAGCATATTTTCTCTGTAACTTTGATAATCTTACATTTCTGCCCGTTTTGTTACCATATCCTTTCTCTCTCTCTTATAACATTATCCTTTATATCTGTCCTTCTTATGACAGTTTTCATTCTATTTGTCCTTCTTATAATTGTATATTTTTTCTGCTTATTCTACCTAAAATAGTATCTTGTAAGTCACTCTTATAATAATATCCTTTGTATATGTCCCTCTTATAATAGTATCCTTTCTATATGTCCCTCTTACAATAGTATCCTTTCTATATGTCCCTCTTATAATAGTATCCTTTCTATATGTCCCTCTTATAATAGTATCCTTTCTATATGTCCCTCTTATAATGGTATTCTTTCTATCTGTCCCTCTCATAATAGCATCCTTTCTTCTATCTGTCCCTCTTATATTAGTATCCTTTCTATATGTCCCTCTTATAATAGTATCCTTTCTATATGTCCCTCTTATAATAGTATCCTTTCTATATGTCCCTCTTATAATAGTATCCTTTCTATATGCCCCTCTTATAATAGCATCCTTTCTATGTGTCCAGCTTATAATAGCATCCTTTCTATATGTCCCTCTTATAATAACATCCTTTCTATCTGTCCAGCTTATAATAGCATCCTTTCTATATGTCCCTCTTATAATAACATCCTTTCTATCTGTCCAGCTTATAATAGCATCCTTTCTATATGTCCCTCTTATAATAACATCCTTTCTATCTGTCCAGCTTATAATAGCATCCTTTCTATATGTCCCTCTTATAATAACATCCTTTCTATCTGTCCTGCTTACAACAGTATCCGTTATGTCTTAGCCTCAAATAAAATAATCGATTCTATCTGTCCCTCTTATAATAGTATCCTTTCTGTTTGTCCCTCTTATAATAGTATCCTTTCTATCTGTCCCTCTTATAATAGTATCCTTTCTGTTTGTCCCTCTTATAATAGTATTCTTTCTATCTGTCCCTCTTATAATAGTATCCTTCCTATCTGTCCCTCTTATAATAGTATCCTTTCTGTGTGTCCCTATTATAATAAATCCTTCCTATCTGTCCCTCTTATAATAGTATCCTTTCTATCTGTCCCTCTTATAATAGTATAATTTCTGTTTGTCCCCCCCCCCTCCACCCCATAATAGTATAATTTCTCTCCCTATTATAATTGTATCCTTCCTGCCCCTCTTATAGTTGTATCGTTTCTCTCCTTTCTATAATAGTATCATTTTTCTCATTCCTATAAAAGCATCCTTTCTCTCCCTCCTATAATAGTATCCTTTCTCTCCCTCCTATAAATGCATCCTTTCTGCCCCTCTTATAATAGAATCCTTTCTCTCCCTCCTATATTAGTATCCTTTCTCTCCCTCCTATTATGGTATCCTTTCTCTACCTCCTATAAAAGTATCCTTTCTCACCCTCCTATAATAGAATCCTTTCTCTCTCCCTCTTATAAAAGAATCCTTTCTCTCCCTCCTATAATAGTATCCTTTCTCTCCCTCCTATAATAGTATCCTTTCTCTCCCTCTTATAATAGTATCTTTTCTCTCCCTCCTAAAATAGTATCCTTTCTCTCCCTCCTATAATGGTATCCTTTATCTGACCATTGCGGAGATATTCTAGAGATACTGCAATACTAGCTCTTCTAGTCTCCTATAATAGTATCCTCTCCCTCCTATAATAGTATCCTCTCCCTCCTATAATAGTATCCTTTCTCTACCTCCTATAATATAATTCTTTCTCTCCCTCCTATAATAGAATTCTTTCTCTCCCTCCTATAAAAGCATCCTTTCTGTCCCACTTACAATAGAATCGTTTCTCTCCCTCCTATAATAGAATCGTTTCTCTCCCTCCTGTAATAGAATCCTTTCTCCCCCTCCTATAATAGAATCCTTTCTCTCCCTCCTATAATATAATTCTTTCTCTCCCTCCTATAATAGAATCCTTTCTCTCCCTCCTATAATAGAATCATTTCTCTCCCTCCTATAATAGAATCCTTTCTCTCCCTCCTATAATAGAATCCTTTCTCTCCCTCCTATAATAGAATCCTTTCTCTCCCTCCTATAATGGTATCCTTTCTCTCCCTCCTATAATAGTATCCTTTCTCTCCCTCCTATAATAGAATCCTTTCTCTCCCTCCTATAATAGTATCCTTTCTCTCCCTCCTATAATAGAATCATTTCTCTCCCTCTTATAATAGTATCCTTTCTCTCCCTCCTATAGTAGAATCCTTTCTCTCCCTCCTGTAATGGTATCCTTTCTCTCCCTCCTATAATGGTATCCTTTCTCTCCCTCCTATAATAGTATCCTTTCTCTCCCTCCTATAATGGTATCCTTTCTCTCCCTCCTATAATAGTATCATTTCTCTCCCCCTATAATAGTATCCTTTCTCTCCCTCCAATAAAAGCATCCTTTCTGCCCCTCTTACAATAGTATCCATTCTCTCCCTCCTATAATAGTATCCTTTCTCTCCCTCCTATAATAGTATCCTTTCTCTCCCTCTATAAAAGCATCCTTTCTGCCCCTCTTACAATAGTATCCATTCTCTCTCACCTATAATAGTATCCTTTCTCTCCCTCTTACAATAGTATCCTTTCTCTCCCTCCTATAATAGTATGCTTTCTCTCCCTCCTATAAAAGCATCCTTTCTGCCCCTCTTATAATTGCATTATTTCTCTCCATCTCATAATACTACTGTCATTCTTGTATTTCTAATTCTCACACAAAATCTTATAGAGGAGAGCATACATTATTATGCAGATCCCCCTTTCCCTCCACCTTTATTTCCCTTAATGGGGACGCGAGCTATGTGACCTGGGGCCCCCGCGACAGAATCAGGGATTAGAAAATGATAAAGACCCTACTTATCCGTCATAGAGTGAGGAGGGCAGAGAGAGGAGACAGTGTCCAGAAATAGACCCAAGTCAACGCAAATTATTTAACTGGTTGAAAATAGCCGTAACGCTCATAAGGGCGGGAGTCGATATCATCATCATCATCGTCATCATCATCATTGTCATCATCATCATCATCATCATCATCATCATCATCATCATCGTCATCATCATCAGCATCATAATCATCATCATCTAGTGCCATGCCAGCTGGCTTAGGAGATCAAGTCTCTCCGCAACTTTCGATCAAGTTAGTTATCATTTATTTTGTGTAACCTTCTGTTGCGCCTTTCCCTTTAACTGCCTAGTATCTTTTCTCTTTGCTTTCCTCTATCTCTTAGTCCCTCAACTTTCCCAGTTGTCACAAAGTGGAGGTCGATATAGAGGACGCGTTCTGTGCTGCTTCGAGGGTGGACAAGATTCCGTTTCTTAGAAACAATGAAATATATTTTTAGAAAGCCACAGCAGAAGGCCACATCAGAAAGCCACATCAGAAAGCCACAGCAGAAAGCCACAGCAGAAGGCCACATCAGAAAGCCACATCAGAAAGCCACAGCAGAAAGCCACAGCAGAAGACCACATCAGAAAGCCACATCCGAAAGCCACATGAGAAAGCCACAGCAGAAGGCCACTTCGGAAGGCCACATCAGAAGGCCACATCAGAATGGCCACATCAGAAAGCCACACCAGAAAGCCACATCAGAAAGCCACAGCAGAAAGCCACATCAGAAAGCCACATCAGAAAACCAGCAGCAGAAAGCCCCCAGGTGGACGAATTGAACAATGTGTATGATGTCAGCTTTACTCAGGAAAACAACACAACACTAGTGACGTTTCGACCCCCCTGCGGCATTCGTCCGAAGACAATAAAAACTCACTGGGGGACACATAATGGAAATATAATCTAACTACATTATAGGAACTTTAGCAAAAATAAAAGAGAGAGAAAAAAATAATCAACGCCTTTTGTACGGATCCGAGATCGTCACCAGGCTAATGCTGGACCAGGAATGAGGAATAAGCACTAACCGAGAGACAGAGAATGGAGGAGAGAAGGGAATGGTCATAGCACTGATCTGTCCCAGATGATTGTGTAGAATTCAGACCAGCAACTCTCGTATCACATTCATCATCATCATGTGCTATAGCATTTGGTACATGTGATCATGTCATTCTACAATTTTCTATGCATAGTGCATCGTATCAGTTCTGTTGTTGACTGTTTTCCATTCCATGACACCAAGCTATCTAATATCTCTTGTCTTTGTTGTCCGCGATCTCTCTTTCCCTGTATTTTGCCAGTCGTAACTAAGTATTCCAACTTTCCTCTTCTCATGACGTGCCCGAGAAATGTTGAATATTTCTTTCTGATGTTTTTATTAGCTCTCTTTTTGTGTTGGCATCTTTGAGAATTTCTTCATGGATCTTTTTAGCTGTCCAGGGAACTTTCAACATTCTTCTGAGAAATCCCATCTCTGTGGCCTCTAATCGTCTTTTCATTTATTTGTCTACTGCCCATGATTCGCTTCCATAGGTATGAACTGGCTCTATACAGCATCGATGAACTCTCTTTCTCACTTCTATTGACATAAGAGGGTGTGACGAAAGTCAGTGCAAAGAAATGTGAAGCTGCAGTAAAGCTGAATGTTAGCGAGAAACGATAAACAATAGAAAGACCAATAGAAAGAACAATAGAAATAATCGTATGGTTAAACCTCTACGTAACTGATGGACGACACAAGTCTGAACGACTTTTCGGCTCAGTAGGCCAACATCTAAGCCAACATTTTTCTTTCTACTTTTTTTTTTTCAATTCTCCTTCTATTGACGTAGATTTGTTGTATAAGACGTTTTTCATTTTCTCCAAATGCTATTTTGGCCTGAGCTATTTTTATTTTTTATTTCTGTGGTGCATCTTCCATCTGATGTTATTATTGTGCCCACGTATTTGACGCTGCACTTGTTTCAGATTGCATCACATTAACTCTTATTTATTCTTTCTGCAAAACTACAAGTTGGGAGATAGGAATGCACTACATATTTTAAAAAAACGTCTCTGAAAAATAGCGTCTCTTCCCTTGTCCAAAGAAGAATTATTTATTTTAGTTTCTCTTGTATTGAGTACGTTATGTGTCTGCTTAGCGCATTGCACTAAATCTATCAACAGGTATGATTACCATTCAAACTCACTCATGAAACCTGCAGGGAAAGAAATAACAACGAGTATCTGGAAAAAAACACACACAATACCATAAGGCAAAGGTCACAAAGATGAGTTGGAGTTTTTAGAAAACAAGAAATGGCAGAAATGTTTGGGAGATCTTGGTGGACTATAAGAAAACAAGAAATGGCAGAAATGTTTGGGAGATCTTGTTGGACTATAAGAAAACACGAAATGGCAGAAATGTTTGGGAGATCTTGTTGGACTATAAGAAAACAAGAAATGGCAGAAATGTTTGGGAGATCTTGTTGGACTATAAGAAAACAAGAAATGGCAGAAATGTTTGGGAGATCTTGTTGGACTATAAGAAAACAAGAAATGGAAGAAATGTTTGGGAGATCTTGTTGGACTATAAGAAAACACGAAATGGCAGAAATGTTTGGGAGATCTTGGTGGACTATAAGAAAACAAGAAATGGCAGAAATGTTTGGGAGATCTTGTTGGACTATAAGAAAACACGAAATGGCAGAAATGTTTGGGAGATCTTGTTGGACTATAAGAAAACAAGAAATGGCAGAAATGTTTGGGAGATCTTGTTGGACTATAAGAAAACAAGAAATGGCAGAAATGTTTGGGAGATCTTGTTGGACTATAAGAAAACAAGAAATGGAAGAAATGTTTGGGAGATCTTGTTGGACTATAAGAAAACACGAAATGGCAGAAATGTTTGGGAGATCTTGTTGGACTATAAGAAAACAAGAAATGGCAGAAATGTTTGGGAGATCTTGTTGGACTATAAGAAAACACGAAATGGCAGAAATGTTTGGGAGATCTTGTTGGACTATAAGAAAACAAGAAATGGCAGAAATGTTTGAGAGATCTTGTTGGACTATAAGAAAACACGAAATGGCAGAAATGTTTGGGAGATCTTGTTGGACTATAAGAAATCAAGAAATGGCAGAAACGTTTGGGAGATCTAGTTGGACTATAAGAAAACAAGAAATGGCAGAAATGTTTGGGAGATCTTGTTGGACTATAAGTAAACAAGAAATGGCAGAAACGTTTGGGAGATCTTGTTGGACTATAAGAAATCAAGAAGTGGCAGAAACGTTTGGGAGATCTTGTTGGACTATAAGTAAACAAGAAATGGCAGAAACGTTTGGGAGATCTTGTTGGACTATAAGAAAACAAGAAATAGCAGAAACGTTTGTGAGATCTTGTTGGACTATAAGAAAACAAGAAATGGCAGAAACGTTTGGGAGATCTTGTTGGACTATAAGAAAACAAGAAATGGCAGAAATGTTTGGGAGATCTTGTTGGACTATAAGAAAACAAGAAATGGCAGAAATGATTGGGAGATCTTGTTGGACTATAAGAAAACAAGAAATGGCAGAAATGTTTGGGAGATCTTGTTGGACTATAAGTAAACAAGAAATGGCAGAAACGTTTGGGAGATCTTGTTGGACTATAAGAAAACAAGAAATGGCAGAAACGTTTGGGAGATCTTGTTGGACTATAAGAAAACAAGAAATGGCAGAAACGTTTGGGAGATCTTGTTGGAATATAATAAAACAAGAAATGGCAGAAACGTTTGGGAGATTTTATTGGACTATAAGAAAACAAGAAATGGCAGAAACGTTTGGGAAATCTTGTTGTAATATAATAAAACAAGAAATGGCAGAAACGTTTGGGAGATCTTGTTGGACTATAAGAAAACAAGAAATGGCAGAAATGTTTGGGAGATCTTGGTGGACTATAAGAAAACAAGAAATGGCAGAAATGTTTGGGAGATCTTGTTGGAATATAAGAAAACAAGAAATGGCAGAAACGTTTGGGAGATTTTTTTGGACTATAAGAAAACAAGAAATGGCAGAAACGTTTGGGAGATCTTGTTGGGCTATAAGAAAACAAGAAATGGCAGAAAAGTTAGGGAGATTTTATTGGACTATAATAAAACAAGAAATGGCAGAAATGTTTGGGAGATCTTGTTGGACTATAAGAAAACAAGAAATGGCAGAAATGTTTGGGAGATCTTGTTGGACTATAAGAAAACAAGAAATGGCAGAAATGTTTGGGAGATCTTGTTGGACTATAAGAAAACAAGAAATGGCAGAAATGTTTGGGAGATCTTGTTGGACTATAAGAAAACAGGAAATGGAAGAAATGTTTGGGAGATATTGTTGGACTATAAGAAAACACGAAATGGCAGAAATATTTGGGAGATCTTGTTGGACTATAAGAAAACAAGAAATGGCAGAAATGTTTGGGAGATCTTGTTGGACTATAAGAAAACAAGAAGTGGCAGAAATGTTTGGGAGATCTTGTTGGACTATAAGAAAACAAGAAATGGCAGAAATGTTTGAGAGATCTTGTTGGACTATAAGAAAACACGAAATGGCAGAAATGTTTGGGAGATCTTGTTGGACTATAAGAAATCAAGAAATGGCAGAAACGTTTGGGAGATCTAGTTGGACTATAAGAAAACACGAAATGGCAGAAATGTTTGGGAGATCTTGTTGGACTATAAGTAAACAAGAAATGGCAGAAACGTTTGGGAGATCTTGTTGGACTATAAGAAAACAAGAAATGGCAGAAACGTTTGGGAGATCTTGTTGGAATATAAGTAAACAAGAATTGGCAGAAACGTTTGGGAGATCTTGTTGGACTATAAGAAAACAAGAAATAGCAGAAACGTTTGGGAGATCTTGTTGGACTATAAGAAAACAAGAAATGGCAGAAACGTTTGGGAGATCTTGTTGGACTATAAGAAAACAAGAAATGGCAGAAATGTTTGGGAGATCTTGTTGGACTATAAGAAAACAAGAAATGGCAGAAATGATAGGGAGATCTTGTTGGACTATAAGAAAACAAGAAATGGCAGAAATGTTTGGGAGATCTTGTTGGACTATAAGTAAACAAGAAATGGCAGAAACGTTTGGGAGATCTTGTTGGACTATAAGAAAACAAGAAATGGCAGAAACGTTTGGGAGATCTTGTTGGACTATAAGAAAACAAGAAATGGCAGAAACGTTTGGGAGATCTTGTTGTAATATAATAAAACAAGAAATGGCAGAAACGTTTGGGAGATTTTATTGGACTATAAGAAAACAAGAAATGGCAGAAACGTTTGGGAGATCTTGTTGGAATATAATAAAACAAGAAATGGCAGAAACGTTTGGGAGATCTTGTTGGACTATAAGAAAACAAGAAATGGCAGAAATGTTTGGGAGATCTTGGTGGACTATAAGAAAACAAGAAATGGCAGAAATGTTTGGGAGATCTTGTTGGAATATAAGAAAACAAGAAATGGCAGAAACGTTTGGGAGATCTTTTTGGACTATAAGAAAACAAGAAATGGCAGAAACGTTTGGGAGATCTTGTTGGGCTATAAGAAAACAAGAAATGGCAGAAAAGTTAGGGAGATTTTATTGGACTATAAGAAAACAAGAAATGGCAGAAATGTTTGGGAGATCTTGTTGGACTATAAGAAAACAAGAAATGGCAGAAATGTTTGGGAGATCTTGTTGGACTATAAGAAAACAAGAAATGGCAGAAATGTTTGGGAGATCTTGTTGGAATATAATAAAACAAGAAATGGCAGAAACGTTTGGGAGATCTTGTTGGACTATAAGAAAACAAGAAATGGCAGAAACGTTTGGGAGATCTTGTTGGAATATAATAAAACAAGAAATGGCAGAAACGTTTGGGAGATTTTATTGGACTATAAGAAAACAAGAAATGGCAGAAACGTTTGGGAGATCTTGTTGGGCTATAAGAAAACAAGAAATGGCAGAAAAGTTAGGGAGATTTTATTGGACTATAAGAAAACAAGAAATGGCAGAAATGTTTGGGAGATCTTGTTGGACTATAAGAAAACAAGAAATGGCAGAAACGTTTGGGAGATCTTGTTGCACTATAAGAAAACAAGAAATGGCAGAAATGTTTGGGAGATCTTGTTGGACTATAAGAAAACAAGAAATGGCAGAAATGTTTGGGAGATTTTATTGGACTATAAGAAAACAAGAAATGGCAGAAACGTTTGGGAGATCTTGTTGGACTATAAGAAAACACGAAATGGCAGAAATGTTTGGGAGATCTTGTTGGACTATAAGAAAACAAGAAATGGCAGAAATGTTTGGGAGATCTTGTTGGACTATAAGAAAACAAGAAATGGCAGAAATGTTTGGGAGATCTTGTTGGACTATAAGAAAACAAGAAATGGCAGAAACGTTTGGGAGATCTTGTTGGACTATAAGAAAACAAGAAATGGCAGAAATGTTTGGGAGATCTTGTTGGACTATAAGAAAACAAGAAATGGCAGAAATGTTTGGGAGATTTTATTGGACTATAAGAAAACAAGAAATGGCAGAAACGTTTGGGAGATCTTGTTGGACTATAAGAAAACAAGAAATGGCAGAAATGTTTGGGAGATCTTGTTGGACTATAAGAAAACAAGAAATGGCAGAAATGTTTGGGAGATCTTGTTGGACTATAAGAAAACAAGAAATGGCAGAAATGTTTGGGAGATCTTGTTGGACTATAAGAAAACAAGAAATGGCAGAAATGTTTGGGAGACCTAGTTGGACTATAAGAAAACAAGAAATGGCAGAAATGTTTGAGAGATCTTGTTGGACTATGATTCAACGAAACGAAAGAAAGGTAAGAAGCAATTGAAATGTCCGGCACTAGTACTAAAAAACCAGGATTGTATGAAATGTCCGGCACTAATACTAAAAAACCAGGATTGTATGAAATGTCCGGCACTGGTACTAAAAAATCAAGATTGTATGAAATGCCCGGCACTAATACTAAAAACCCAGGATTGTATGAAATGTCCGGCACTAGTACTAAAATACCAAGATTGTATGAAATGACCGGCACTAGTACTAAAATACCAAGATTGTATGAAATGTCCGGCACTAGTACTAAAATACCAAGATTGTATGAAATGTTCGGCACTGGTACTAAATAATCAAGACTGTATGAAATGCCCGGCACTAATACTAAAAACCCAGGATTGTATGAAATGTCCGGCACTAGTACTAAAATCCCAAGATTGTATGAAATGTCCGGCACTAGTACTAAAATACCAAGATTGTATGAAATGTCCGGCACTAGTACTAAAATACCAGGATTGTATGAAATGTCCGGCACTAGTACTAAAATACCAAGATTGTATGAAATGTCCGGCACTAGTACTAAAATACCAGGATTGTATGAAATGTCCGGCACTGGTACTAAAAAATCAAGATTGTATGAAATGCCCGGCACTAATACTAAAAACCCAGGATTGTATGAAATGTCCGGCACTAGTACTAAAATACCAAGATTGTATGAAATGTCCGGCACTAGTACTAAAATACCAAGATTGTATGAAATGTCCGGCACTAGTACTAAAATACCAAGATTCTATGAAATGTCCGGCACTAGTACTAAAAAACCAAGATTTAATTAAATGTCTAGCACTAATATTTAAAAAATCAATATTGTATGAAATGTCCGGTACTAATACTTAAAAACCAAGATTGTATGAAATGTCTGGCACTAATACTAAAAAAGTGAGATTGTATGAAATTTCCGCCCTGGTACTAAAAAACAAGATTGCATGAAATGTCCGGCACTGGTACTAAAAAACCAAGATTGTATGAAATGTCCGGCACTGGTACTAAGAAAGCAAGATAATATGTAATGTCCGGCCCTGGTACTAAAAGACCAATATAGTATGTAATGTTGGGCCCTGGTACTAAAAGACTAATATAGTATGTAATGTCCGGCCCTGGTACTAAAAGACTAATATAGTATGTAATGTTCGGCCCTGGTACTAAAAGACCAATATAGTATGTAATGTTCGGCCCTGGTACTAAAAGACCAATATAGTATGTAATGTTCGGCCCTGGTACTAAAAGACTAATATAGTATGTTATGTCCGGCCCTGGTACTAAAAGACCAATATAGTATGTAATGTCCGGCCCTGGTACTAAAAGACTAATATAGTATGTAATGTCCGGCCCTGGTACTAAAAGACTAATATAGTATGTAATGTTCGGCCCTGGTACTAAAAGACTAATATAGTATGTAATGTCCGGCCCTGGTACTAAAAGACTAATATAGTATGTAATGTTCGGCCCTGGTACTAAAAGACCAATATAGTATGTAATGTCCGGCCCTGGTACTAAAAGACTAATATAGTATGTAATGTTCGGCCCTGGTACTAAAAGACTAATATAGTATGTAATGTTCGGCCCTGGTACTAAAAGACTAATATAGTATGTAATGTTCGGCCCTGGTACTAAAAGACTAATATAGTATGTAATGTTCGGCCCTGGTACTAAAAGACTAATATAGTATGTAATGTCCGGCCCTGGTACTAAAAGACTAATATAGTATGTAATGTCCGGCCCTGGTACTAAAAGACCAATATAGTATGTAATGTTCGGCCCTGGTACTAAAAGACCAATATAGTATGTAATGTCCGGCCCTGGTACTAAAAGACCAATATAGTATGTAATGTTCGGTCCTGGTACTAAAAGACTAATATAGTATGTAATGTTCGGCCCTGGTACTAATAGACTAATATAGTATGTAATGTTCGGCCCTGGTACTAAAAGACTAATATAGTATGTAATGTTCGGCCCTGGTACTAAAAGACTAATATAGTATGTAATGTTCGGCCCTGGTACTAAAAGACTAATATAGTATGTAATGTCCGGCCCTGGTACTAAAAGAACAATATAGTATGTAATGTTCGGCCCTGGTACCAAAAGACTAATATAGTATGTAATGTTCGGCCCTGGTACTAAAAGACTAATATAGTATGTAATGTTCGGCCCTGGTACTAAAAGACTAATATAGTATGTAATGTTCGGCCCTGGTACTAAAAGACTAATATAGTATGTAATGTCCGGCCCTGGTACTAAAAGAACAATATAGTATGTAATGTTCGGCCCTGGTACCAAAAGACTAATATAGTATGTAATGTTCGGCCCTGGTACTAAAAGACTAATATAGTATGTAATGTTCGGCCCTGGTACTAAAAGACTAATATAGTATGTAATGTCCGGCCCTGGTACTAAAAGACTAATATAGTATGTAATGTTCGGCCCTGGTACTAAAAGACTAATATAGTATGTAATGTCCGGCCCTGGTACTAAAAGACCAATATAGTATGTAATGTCCGGCCCTGGTACTAAAAGACCAATATAGTATGTAATGTCCGGCCCTGGTACTAAAAGACAAATATAGTATGTAATGTCCGGCCCTGGTACTAAAAGACCAATATAGTATGTAATGTCCGGCCCTGGTACTAAAAGACCAATATAGTATGTAATGTCCGGCCCTGGTACTAAAAGACTAATGTAATATGTAATGTTCGGCCCTGGTATTAAAAAAGACTAATATAGTATGTAATGTTCGGCCCTGGTACTAAAAGACTAATATAGTATGTAATGTCCGGCCCTGGTACTAAAAGACTAATATAGTATGTAATGTTCGGCCCTGGTACTAAAAGACTAATATAGTATGTAATGTCCGGCCCTGGTACTAAAAGACTAATATAGTATGTAATGTCCGGCCCTGGTACTAAAAGACTAATATAGTATGTAATGTCCGGCCCTGGTACTAGAAGACCAATATAGTATGTAATGTCCGGCCCTGGTACTAAAAGACTAATATAGTATGTAATGTTCGGCCCTGGTACTAAAAGACTAATATAGTATGTAATGTCCGGCCCTGGTACTAAAAGACCAATATAGTATGTAATGTTCGGCCCTGTTACTAAAAGACTAATATAGTATGTAATGTCCGGCCCTGGTACTAAAAGACCAATATCGTATGTAATGTCCGGCCCTGGTACTAAAAGACTAATATAGTATGTAATGTCCGGCCCTGGTACTAAAAGACTAATATAGTATGTAATGTCCCGCCCTGGTACTAAAAGACTAATATAGTATGTAATGTCCGGCCCTGGTACTAAAAGACTAATATAGTATGTAATGTCCGGCCCTGGTACTAAAAGACTAATATAGTATGTAATGTCCGGCCCTGGTACTAAAAGACCAATATAGTATGTAATGTCCGGCCCTGGTACTAAAAGACTAATATAGTATGTAATGTTCGGCCCTGGTACTAAAAGACTAATATAGTATGTAATGTCCGGCCCTGGTACTAAAAGACCAATATAGTATGTAATGTTCGGCCCTGTTACTAAAAGACTAATATAGTATGTAATGTCCGGCCCTGGTACTAAAAGACCAATATCGTATGTAATGTCCGGCCCTGGTACTAAAAGACTAATATAGTATGTAATGTCCGGCCCTGGTACTAAAAGACTAATATAGTATGTAATGTTCGGCCCTGGTACTAAAAGACTAATATAGTATGTAATGTCCGGCCCTGGTACTAAAAGACTAATATAGTATGTAATGTCCGGCCCTGGTACTAAAAGACTAATATAGTATGTAATGTCCGGCCCTGGTACTAAAAGACTAATATAGTATGTAATGTCCGGCCCTGGTACTAAGAGACTAATATAATATAGTATGTAATGTTCGGCCCTGGTACTAAAAGACTAATATAGTATGCAATGTTCGGCCCTGGTACTAAAAGACTAATATAGTATGTAATGTTCGGCCCTGGTACTAAAAGACCAATATAGTATGTAATGTCCCGCCCTGGTACTAAAAGACTAATATAGTATGTAATGTTCGGCCCTGGTACTAAAAGACTAATATAGTATGTAATGTTCGGCCCTGGTACTAAAAGACCAAGATAGTATGTAATGTCCCGCCCTGGTACTAAAAGACTAATATAGTATGTAATGTTCGGCCCTGGTACTAAAAAACCAAGATAGTATGTAATGTCCGGCCCTGGTACTAAAAAACCAAGATTGTATAAAATGTTCGGCCCTGGTACTACAAGCCGGGCGGCCTTGTTTTGAATGCTCTCGTCAGCGCCGACCTGAAAGTTCTGAGTTCAGATGCCAGTTGAGGCAAAGTTTATTCTCGACTAAAAAAGTCCTCGAGGTTCACCCAGCCTTCCTAGATTGATACCAGAATATATTTATTGGGAAGAAAAGGCTGCGTTGAGTAGAACTGGCCTTTCCATCTCATATATAGGAGTCTTACTACCATGAAGTGACTACCATGTGGGCCGAAGGGCGTCAGCTCAAAGACTTCTGGATCCAGAACAACAATACTAACACTTTATTACCCAACGCCAATTGCTATGAGGTTTCCGTTACCATTTTACCTGGTATTACATACATTACGTACCTCCATAATATCAAGTACAAGTAAAGCAAAGAGTAAAGTGCCCTTGTCACACCAAGTAGGGTATAGGGAATATGGTGTTAGTGACAGTAATTTTTACAGATCTTCGGCACTTGAATTTTGGTTTTACGCCCGTGCCGCCTTTCTTTCCCATAAAATAATTCAGGTACCCATTAAAGGCTGGGTGAACACGGGAACCGTTGATCAGGATCGAACCCGACCACTTGTCCTTTGTAGGCCAGTTCACTAACCGCTGAGCTATCGCGACTCCACACCATCAGAAAAAAAATGCCGGTACCCATTTAAGGCTGGGTGAACACAGGAACCGTTGATCAGGATCGAACCCGACCATTTGTCCTTTGTAGGCCAGTTCACTAACCGCTGAGCTATCGCGACTCCACACCATCTGCTACATGTACTATAAAATAATTTCTCGAAAATACCAATTGGTGCTTGAAAACAAAAAAAGCGGGCGGTTATAACTATTTAAACAACTTTTATGACTTATAATCCATCCTGTAACAGTGCATGGGTTTAAGTATTTTATTGGTTTTGTATTGTTTTGTTTCAAGTGTTCTTAAAACGGTGATAAGTATTTAATGTCCCCCCACTAGTTTAATTGATTTCTGCTTTCAGGCTGTTTTCCAGAACATTAAATATTCCACTGTCTTCAAGTACTTTTGATTCTCGTCTTGATTTCGGAATATTCACTTCTCGTCTGGTATCAAGTGCTTTGAATTCTCGCATCGATTCTAGTGCAATAAGTTATCATTTGGTGTTAAGTACTTTACGTTTTCCGAAAAGATTTCGGTACAATAAGTTCTATACTGGTTTCAGGAACATTTATGTTTTCCAACTAACCTGTAGAGAATCAATTCAGAAGGTATGTTTACAGCGCTCGGAAAAATGACAACAGAAAAAAATATGGACCAAGGCAGGATCGAACCCGTACTCGGTGGCACAGCGCCTTGCCACGAAAAGCCAAACGCTTAGGAACTCTGCCACTCAGCTAACTAAAAAATTAGCTTCGTAGGCAAAGTCCTTTCGCCACCGAGTACGGGTTCGATCCTGCCTTGGTCCATATTTTTTTCTGTTGTTGATTATTTGTCATTTTTCCGAGTGCTGTAAACATACCTTCTGAATTGATTCACTGATTATCGCCTCGGAAGTTTCCCTCTATAATAATATTCATTTATTATTATTTGTCTCCAGCCCTAACCTGTAGAGACCCGTTCCCATGTATCTTTATTTCTTTTATGGCGTCCACCTGCTAACTACTAAAGAAATTGATACTCATCTTCGTCACCCGTCCTTACAGGGACGTTAAATCGGCATAGATTCGTTGTGGCTTGTTTTTTTTGCGCCTTTTGGCCCAACATATCCGATCTCAGCTCTTTACTTTTTGAGTACCCTATTGCCGTCCTTCTTCAACGCCTACTCGCTTGGCCAGACTAGACTGGTTAGTCTTTTAATAGAGTCACTGCGAAGAGGTGGAGTAGAGCTGGGATGATTCTGGTCCACTCATCCTGGAGCAACCCGTCAGCTATGAGTCGCTAAGAGCTTCCAACTCTGTTGCCAGTTGCCATAGTATGAAGGAAACACTAGCGAAAGCACTGATAATGGCTTCAGGCCAGATGCACGAACTCCGTAGCTACGATGTATGGCCTATTGAAGTGAAGTTTTATATTCCACACCTCTCTGAAATTATATGCTAAATGGCTTCCTTTACTTTTACAAGTTTTTTTTTTTGTTTAACCTTGGCTTCAGGAGTATGAACTGAGGGCGAGAAGCAACTCATAACTGACTGTTGTTTTTAGGATCTGTGAACCAGAATTGATCAAATTGAAACACCTCCGTCTATAGGTTTAAAACATAAACCACATGGACAAACGAATAATGATTAAAGGGGAAAAGCAAACACTAAACACAAATATGTTCTAAAATCACATTTCGGGATCAAACAGGCACAGATAGAGTATTGTTATAGAAGGAAATTTCCGAAGAGATAGATCAACAAATCGTTTCAGGGGATGAGGTATGTTTGCAACAATGGGAATACATTCACAATTAATCAACAACAGCAAAGAAACCAAAGAAAAATAGGCAGCCCAAAGCAGGATCGAACCCGTACTCCTCGATATAGAGCTTTGCGACAAGAAACCAGCGCTAGAGCACGCGGCAAACTAAAAAGTAAAGTAAAGAGCCCCCGTCAGGCCAAGTGGCGTATAGGTAATATGGTGTTAGTGACCATAAATTTTACAGACCTTCAGCACATGATTTTTGTGGTAATGTGATCGTTATCAAGCCCGTGCCGCTTTACTTTCCTAGAAAAAAATCCGGTACCCATGTAAGGCTGGGTGAATCCGGAAGCCGTGGGTTGGGATCGAACCCTACCTCTTGTCCTTTGTAGTCCAGTTCATTAACCACTGAGCTATTGCAGCTCCCACACGGCAAAGTAAGCGACCTAAAAAAACACTTACTATCATTGGCGATGTTTTTCACTATTTGACTTACGTTGTAAACAATTCGTTATATGACGAGACAGCTCGAAGTTTCCAGTCAGTTAAAAAGGATACAAATAATAAATAATAAATGAATATTATTATGGAGGGGAAACTTCCGAAACGATAGATCTGCACATTATTTCAGGAGAAGGGGTATGTTTACAACACTGGGGACAGAAATAAAAAAATTATCAACAAGAGAAAACAAATGAACAACAAACAGCCAGAAGCAGGATTGATCCCGTCGAGCATTTATGAATTATTTATTAATTATAGAATGCTGTAAACATGTCTCGTCCTCTGAAATGATGGGCACATATAGTAAGTCTTCTTCTTCTACCTTTCAGCTCCCTGTGGTGCATAGGTCTTCAACAAACACTTTCCAAATCGTCCTGTTTCTTGCCATTCTTTTAAGATCATTCCATGTCTTCCCCATCAACTTCATCTCTGCTTCTATCTGTCTTCTCCAAGAATTATTTTGTCTTTTCCCCCGGAGATTCCAAAAAAGAGCATGTTGTGTAATACTCTCAGTTGGCCTCCGCAGTGTGTGTCCTATCTAGCGCTATCGTCTTCACTGTATCTCTTTATCCACTGCTATTTGACTGGCTACATTTCCATATTTCCATGTTAGTGATTTTGTCCTGCCATTTCCATCCTTTAATTCTGAGGAGTCAACAACCAAAACTTATACATAGCCTTCATTGACCAGGAAAAAGCATTCGACAGAGTAAACAGAGAACAACTGTGGGAGATACTAACAACATACGGAGTAAGCCAACATCTAACCAACATTATTAAAAGTCTCTACGCCAACAGCAGCTGCAGGGTCAGAACAGCAACAGGCTACACAGACCACTTCGAAGTTAGATCAGGTGTAAGACAGGGGTGCGTACTATCCCCCTACTGTTTATTACATACATGGACCATATATGCAAGCTAGCCAACCCATCAGAGACAGAGGAGATCAACGAGCTTCTATTTGCAGACGACCAGGCACTAATACATGAACCAATAGAAGACCTACAAGAACACTTAAACAAACTCAACATCTTAGGAACAAAATACAACATGAAAATCAACATCAACAAAACAGAAGTCATGAATGTCGCCAAAAATAAACAGAACATCAACATAACTATAGAAGGCAGACAACTAAAACAAGTAGAGGAATTCAAATACCTAGGAAGTCTAATGACAAACGACAATTCCCAAACAGCAGAGATAGAATCAAGATGCAACAAAGCTTGTCAAATCATCGGACAGTTATCACCACTATTGTCCAACAAGGAAATAACTCTGGAGGCAAAACGAGCACTATACAATACAACCTTCATTCCAACGTTGTGCTACCAATGCCAGACCTGGACTCTAGATGCAAGAACAATAAGAAAAATAACCTCTACAGAGATGAAATGTGTTAGACGAATGACAGGAAACAGTCTGAGAGATAAGATCAGAAATGTAGAACTGAGAAAAAAGCTAGGAATAGCCCCAGCCATAGAATATATAAGGAAACAACAGATAAAATGGTTCGGCCACGTGACAAGGCAGAAAGAACAAAACACAACACAACGAGCCTTCAACAAACGTTGTGAGAACAACAGACCCAAGGGTCGACCACGAAAAAGATGGATCGATGGAATATTAGAAGCACTAGGAAACATAACAGCAGCAGAGGCGAACAGAAGAGCAAAAGACCGCAAATTATATCTCCCCTCGACGCTGAAAGGCAGATGAGGAAGGAAAGAAGAAGAAGAAGAAGAATTCTGAGTAAGCATCCATTAATGAAAGTCTGTATCTTCATGATTGTCAATTTTGTTGCTATCCATGTTCCACAGCCATATACAAGGACTGACTTAACATTGGAGTTTATTCCGTCGATTAATTATGAATTATTTTCCGAGTGTTGTAAACATGGCTCTTCCTCTGAAATGATTGACACATATAGTAAGTAGCTCTCTAAAATCCTGAGTAAAGCAAAACTATCCACTTACTGTTTCTTAATTCTGTGAGGATGCCGGTGACGAACCGAAGAGTAAAATCTGAAGAATGAGATTCACTCCCTTGGTGTCATCTGCCATCTGTTCTCTTTTAACACCAACTGTTTTATATTATCTCCCGCTAATTTTGTTTCCCCATATCTATTTCGACATTCACAGTAAGTAATCTTTCATGACGGAATTATATAATCTTAACTATCATCATCGCTATTATCAGCTTCTGTGTAGTCAGTTGGAAGAATGACTCTGAAACCGTCCGGACATATATTTCCAGATTCCTGTGCTTAATAGATTTTACGATGGAAAGATAAATAGTTATGCCTCAGCAATTATGCTTTGATCCTCTCAAAAATGTTTCTTTACAATCTGCTGTCTACAATTTTCTTCCTTTTTTTTTGTTAGCATTACATTGTAGCATACAATATTATTGGCCTGCTAGAACAGTAAACATTTAAGCACATAAATTATATTATATGTGGTTCATTCGAAACAAAATGCTACAGAAAAATTCTTTAGATAGCCTGTATTTTGAAAAAAGAAAGCGAGTAATGAAGACATGTTAAAAGGCATACACATTGAAAAAAATTGGCTTATAATTTACCTATAAACGCATTTACATATAAACGTATATATAAACGTATATTACGTTTATAGGTAAATTATAAGCCAATATATTCGCTCTGGAAGACAAAACTGTGACAGACTAAGAAAGAGGTGGTTTCAAGACATAAAAGAGACCTTGAACATGACAACAGAAGAAATGGAAGATTAGAGTCAGATATTCATTCCGACTGGCTGTGATGAGTGCAACGTTCTGCAAAGGACACACACACAACCCGAGGAAAATGGTGATATTACTAAAGGGAGGTCAAAAAGTAATGCACACCAATATTTTTCTCGGCTAATAATAAAGATAGGAATATGAAATTTTGTACACTTGGAATATGACATGTTCCAATTATGTGCACCAAATTGCACAGCATTTTGATAAATATTACGCAATCTATGAACCGTTAAAATGGAGCTTGTCAACAATGTCCGTTACAAACAGCGAATTGTCATAGAATTTCTGGTTGCGGAAAAAGAAACTGTGGCAAACATTCATAAACGACTGTGTGCAGTGTACAAATGTTCTGCAGTCGATAGGAGCACAGTTAGTCGCTGGGTTCAGAGAATTAAAGCTGCAGAAAGTGTACGAGTGGAGCTGCATGATTTACCGCGTTCTGGACGTGTTGCCTCGGCTACCAGCACAGACATGTTAAACCGGGCTGATGCCATTATTCGTAAGGATAGGCGTATCACTAGTCAGCAATTGGCATTGCAGCTTACAGTCAGCAAGGGAAGTGCAATCGCAATTTTTAAAACTCTCGGATATTCAAAGATTTGCGCTTGATGGGTTCCTCGGTGCCTAACAAATGATCACAGAGTTCAAAGGAAAACATTCTGTTCTGAATTGTTGGAGCGTTTCGGTGTTGAAGGAGAAATGTTTTTGTCAAAAATTGTTACCGGTGACGAAACGTGGGCACATTATTATGAGCCTGAAACAAAAATGCAGTCAATGGAATGGCATCATCCGCAGTCACCAAAAAGAAAAAAATTCAAAAAATCTCCATCAGCCGGAAAGGGGATGATCAATGTCTTCTGGACATTGATGGTGTGATTTTTGTTGATGTAATGACAAGAGGTGAGACAATCAACTCGACAGCTTACATCAATACACTGACAAAACTCAAAAATCGGTTCCACAGAGTTCGGCCTAATAAGCCATCTGCAGATTTGTTGCTTCAACATGACAATGCACGCCCTCACACAAGTCTGGTAACACGGGAAGCAATCAACAAATTTGGTTGGACTGTACTGCCCCATCCTCCTTACAGCCCTGATCTGGCTCCCTCAGATTTCCATCTGTTTGAACCACTCAAAAAATTCCTGCGTGGGACACACTTTGACAATAATGAGGGTGTGATCCGTGCAGTTAAAAAATGGCTACGCGAGCAGGACAAAACTTGGTACAAGCGAGGCATTCATGACCTAGTTTCGCGTTGGCGTAAGGCAATACGCTTGGACGGAGATTGTGTTGACAAATAGGTAGTGTCAAGGGGATGTTCAGCTACAATCTGTGAAAATTTCACACATTTTGCCCGAATAGTTTCCGAGAAAAAAATTGGTGTGCATTACTTTTTGACCTCCCTACGTATATTTATACGCATATCTTGACAGCCGGTTGGTAACGAGCAGTTATGATTTGTCGGTAGTTTGGTAAAATATTAATACCTTATGTTAGATGCTGTCTTATTGAACAGCTTGTCTTTTAACTTATTCTGTCAATATGAGATCCAACAGCAGAACGAACAAAGTGCATTTGTGGCGTCTCGCTTCATTTCCTTTCTCCTGCGCCTTTTATCTTCTGACTTTGGGATGTTTGGTCCCGAGGCAAGACACTGACCTCGAGACAGAGAGGTTGTGGGTTCAAAGCCTGGCTTCACCAGTTGAGATTTTTATCTATAATTTCTCTCAGCAGCGAGGCCCGGCTTGAAACGTCATCGACGTAACAAATATGAGTATCCCCGAAGACGGAGTTATCTTCATTTATTATTTTCATAGTTTCTTTTCCTGGTAGAGAATTCTCTCTAAGAAGCTCTTCAAGCATCCCTTATATCTCCGCCATTGGTTACCCTTAGGTCTCTTTCCGTCCCTAAGTTCTCCTTGTAATAACTGTTTGTGGAATATAACTGTTATCAATTTGAATTAGATTCACCTAATTCAATCACCTTCTTTTTCGACTCCTCAATGTTGCTATCATGATAGATGGGAGTTTGGCTCTTTGCAATAACTTAGAGTTGGCTACTTTGTTTCCAATTTGACGTTCATTTTCTTGTAAAGTCAAGGCACATGAACGTTGTTTCAGTTCTCACACGCTTTACCTATTTACAGTTATAATAAAGAGAATGAGTTTTATTAACTATGTCGATCTCTCAGTTCATTTCAATGTTTGATTTATTTATAATAAATTTTTTATTGTTTCACTATTTATAACATAGATAAAGTAACAAGCAATGCCATTTATATCATAAGATCTTTAGTACAAAGTGCGATAGAACTGAAAACAGATCTATACCTATGTTTCATAGATTACACCAAGGCATTTGACAAAGTAAAGAACCAAGAAATAATCAACATTTTAGAAAGCATAAACGTAGACAGCAAAGATCTAAGAATAATAAAGAACATGTACTTGCAACAAACAGCGGCCATAAGAACTGGAAACCAATTGGGAATGTTTCAACAAATAAAACAGGGTGTTAGACAAGGTTGTGTGATGTCACCAGATTTGTTTAATATTTATAGTCAGATTATTTTAAGATCCATAAGGGGCTTGCCTGGAATAACAATTGGAGGTCATAATATAAATAATCTAAGGTATGCTGATAATACAGTCTTAATCGCCAAGAGTGAAAATGAGTTACAAAAAATGTTGGACATCATAGTGAAAGAAAGCAAAAATAAAGAACTCAGCCTTAATAGCAAAAAAGACAGAGGTAATGGTAACAACAACAAAAAAGACATCACCTCAGTGCAAAATAAAGACAAGTGGAACAATATTAAAACAGGTAAATGAATTTAAATATTTGGGAACTTTGTTAACCTCAGACGGAAGATGTTCAAAAGAGGTGAGATGCAGAATGGCTCAGGCAAAAGCAGCTTTCCAAAAACTGAGGAAGACACTATGCAATCCATTTTTTTGACAATAGAAACTAGAAAAAGAGTTCTTAAATGTTACGTAGAGCCAGTCTTAACATATCGATGCGAATCATGGACAATAGGACAACAGACAAGAAAATCACTGGAGTCTGTAGAAATGTGGTTTTACAGAAGAATGTTGAGAATACCACAGACAGCTAAGAAGAGTAATGAAGATGTTCTGAGAGAAGTCAAAGCAAAAAGAGAGCTAATTTCCAATATTAGGATGAAACAATCATCATTTTTTGGCCATGTAATGAGAAGAGAACAACTGGAATATATTGTAACAAATGGAAATAATTGAGGGACGAAGAGATAGAAAGAAGCAAAGACAAAAAATAACAGACAGCTTAAGAGAATGGCTTGGCAGAAGGTCAACAACAGAAATGATAAATAGCTGCCGAGATCGAAAGTTGTGGAGAGACATGATCACCTACGCCAGCAGGCCCGATACTTGATGATGATGATTTATAACATGTAAACAACGATGTATTTAATGAGACTGAAATGCACACCCGCTAGCCAATCTTGAGTTTGAAACTTCACTCTAACATTTCAGCCAGCTAAATAGATGAACATCAGGTATGTCTCAGTGATCAGCAGTCTTCTTTCATCTTCTTCTTCTTCTGCTTCTACCTTTTTTGCTCCCAGTGGAGCATAGGTCTTCAACAAACACTTTCTAAGTCGTTCTGTTTTTTGCCATTCTTTTAAGATCATTCCATGTCTTCCCCATCATCTTCATCTCTACTTCTATCTGTCTTCTCCAAGAATTCCTTAGTCTTCCTCTTTGTCTTTTCCCCTGGGGATTCCAAAAAAGGGCATGTTGTGTAATACAAGTCTTCTTTCATACTGAACGTAAATACCACGCTCTAGCTATCTGGCGCAAGAGATTTAACCTTCGGCTTATTTATATATTTCTGGGAAAGTAAAGCAGTACGGGCGTAATACTGACCACATTACCCCAAAAATCATGTGCTGAAGGTCTGTAAAATATAGGGTCACTAACACCATATTTCCCTATACGCCACTTGGCGTGACGGGGGTACTTTACTTTACTTTATTTCGCTCCAAACTCCGACAATGAACAGTGAATTACCTCTACATTATGAGTTTTCCAGAAGATACCAACCCTACACATAGGCCTTCCCCCTTCCTCAGTATTAACCAATCAGCGAACACATTCACGTAAAGTACTAACCCATTTGGGTTACAGCAGCGGGAAACAATATAAGGCAACAACTAGGATGTTTCAGATTTGCGAACACGACAAGTCTAAACAAGGAACCGAGTTTCCGCCGAGAAATCTTCAACCAGGACAAAAACAAATGAAGCAGAAAAGAAATGCTTAAAAATTTGAAAAGAATCAAAATAGCGGTCACAGCCATGATGTGTACAACTTTCTAGTTATTGCTTTTTCAATTATATCTAAAGCAGCATTGCCGCGAACCTGCATGAGTATTATACTAAGGCATTGATAGATAAGTCCATCTATAGCCTGTCTCTGAAAAAAAAAAAAAAGTGAACTAGGAATACTGAGAAGTGAACAAAGGTGAAAGTTGCCATAAACACGTAGAAGTACAAGGCATTAAATCATTAATAGAAGAATTTGTTTTTAAAAAATCTAGATAAATAAATTCAATTTGTGGAATTTAGACTCACGACATCAGTCCTGTACTCAATGTTTACAATATAAATGAAGAGTTATGCCGGCAAAGTCGCTTCCAATCAGCAGAGCTGGAAGTTGTCATCGACCCACAGCTGATGGTTTGCGACAGGATCGGTGAACCAGAACCATCTAGACCCTGCTCCACCTATCCGTGGTGCCTCCGGTAACACACTAACATGTCTAGTCTGGCCAAGCGAGTAGGGATCGAAGAGGGAAGAGAATCCGGTACACAAAACTGTCGTGCTGAAGTCGGATGTGTTGGGCCGAAAGGCGCAAATATCACAGTTTTACTGCAGCCCACAACACAACGTAGACACGCCCACTTAACGTCCTCTTAAGGGCGGATGATGAGAAGGCGTATTCCTTTAGTCATTGGGCGAACGCAAGCAAGCAAACAATGAAAAGTTATAAGACAAAATAAATCCTTTAAAGATGTGTGTCCTCAAGTGAGAAAAATGTGAAAACTACTGTTTTTAAAAATGGTATTCGAGAAGAATGTCATTCATATTCAGTCGCTACTTGCTTGCACATCAATCTTCGCTAAAGATTAAACTGGGTGTGGACAATATCGATGTACAGATGAACGCACACACAACGTACATACGCATATTAAACACATAAACATCAAAGGTACATGCGTGTTTTGCAGCTTCTGTCGGTCTGAAAACTTGAATAAGGTGCAAGAAATTAAAAATATTTCAGAATAAATTAAATTTGGGAAGGGACTTTGAGGCGCCTCTCAGAGCAGGGCTAAAGGCGGTTGGGGGCTCAAAATTGACATCTTGTGCCAGGATTGGTCAAGGAGAACGATCCAGATTCTACGCTGCCTCATCGCGCTGCCCGTACTTACAGACTCTCAGGCTAAAGGAATATGGCTCGATAGGCAAATAAAGACTTAGACTATTCAAATCAAATGTATTATCAACCCTTACGTATGCGTGTGAGAGCTGGAAAACAACAAGAGATATAGAAACAAAGTTGAACGCATTCGAAAATAAATGTCTAAGTAAAATACTTGGTATAGTGTGGAACGAATTCAAAACAAACGAGGAAATTAGAGAAATCGCCAATCAACCACTAATATCTTCAGTAATAAAGAAAAGACGATGGTCATATGTTGGATATGATTGAAAAGAGATAATAATCGAATAGCAAAGCAAGCCCTCATGTGGGAAACAACAGGTAAGAGGAAAAGAGGAAGACCCAGAGAGACACTGAGAAGAACATTGATGAGAGAGGCAAGAGCAGCAGGAATCGGCTCCCTCAATGAGATGGAGCTGCTTGCACAGACCAGAGACAAATGGCGAGATTTGATAAAATATCTTTAAAAGAATTGAAAACTGCTAGAACAAAAATTCAGATAAGAGAAGGAGTATCTTGGACTACGCCCTTTGGCCGGCTACGGCTCGAAAGGTCAATAGACTTACAGACAGACAGACATACAGAGAGACAGACAGACACACAGACAGGCAGGCAGGCAGGGAGGCAGACAGGCAGACAGACAGACAGATTTATAGATAGATAGATAGATAGATAGATGGATGGATGGATGGATGGATGGATGGATGGATGGATGGATGGATGGATGGATAGATAAATAGATAGATAGATAGATAGATAGATAGATAGATAGATAGATAGATAGATAGATAGATAGATAGATAGATAGATAGATAGATAGATAGATAGATAGATAGATAGATAGATAGATAGATAGATAGATAGATAGATAGATAGATAGATAGATAGATAGATAGATAGATAGATAGATAGATAGATAGATAGATAGATAGATAGATAGATAGATAGATAGATAGATAGATAGATAGATAGGTAAAGAAACCTGGTACTCTAAACGACGATGGTGAAGACGGATATTTTGGTCAGAAATACGCAAATATCGAAATTTGCTGCAACCTACAACACAACACATCTACATCACCTATTATAACTCTATCCGAATGTTTCCACGCACCATGCGTCATGCCGATTTCGGTCAAGTACGTTTAGCCGCACAGTGCGTCACTCTCAATTTGATAAGTGTAAACTGTCATCAAACTATATTCTTTTTATATCTTGTATCATCTTGGTATTCTTTTTCTTCTACCTTTTCAGCTCGCTGTGGAGCAGAGGTCTTCAACAAACACTTTCCAAGTCGTTCTGTTTTTTTGCTATTCTTTTAAGATCATTCCATGTCTTCCCCATCATCTTCATCTCTGCTTTTATCTGTCTTCTCCGAGAATTCCTTGGTCTTCTTCTTTGTCTTTTCCCCTGGGGATTCCAAAAAGGGGCCTGTTGTGTAATACTCTCAGTTGGCTTCCGTAGTGTGTGTCCTATCCAGCGACATCGTCTTCGCTGTATCTCTTTATCCACTGGTATTTGACTGGTACATTTCCATAATTCTATGTTCATCTTGGTATTGGTGAAATATAATTCCTTGTTTATTTTTTCTCAAAATTAATATATAATATTTTAAGTGTTAGATAAATATAAACATGTAAATTAATACTTACATCATGAACAATGTTGTCTCTGAAACCTCTACCACTATAGTGATAAAACCCTCCTTACTGAAAGTGAGTACTATGGGTTTCATGATGCTCAATTGCGTATAGGTAATACAGCGTTAGTGTCTTCTATACGTCACCATCGACATTAGTTTGTGGGGTCATGTGCTCAGTAGTAGGCTATTGCCATCTCTCTTTACCAGAAAAGAGGGCACTAACTTAAGGCTGGGTGAACCTAGAAGCCATCGATAGGAATTTCCTACAAAATAATAATCATCAACATCATCATCATCCCTTGAAAAATAATAATAATAATAATAATAACAATAACAATAATAACAAAGAATTGATAAAATACTGCCGCTGTGAGCAGTGTTTCTGACATCATTTTTAGAAGTGTCGTACTCTTCAGCAAGACTTTTCTAAACAAAAACATGTGCCCCCCACCAGGCGTGAAAAACCAGAATTCCAGAACATGTCACGAATGTTTATAACTGATCTTTTAGTTGTCCCAGAACGAGAGGTGGATCAGGGTCTGTATGGTTCTGGTTCACCGATCTTGTCGCAAACCATCAGCTATGGGTCGCTGCCAACTTCCAACTCTCTTGCTATGAGGCGCGCTTTCGTCTCCTCTATGTGTGTTTTTATCAACGCTGTTATTAACTTCTAACGAAACAATTCTTAAACTGAATAAAATCTTCTCTCTCTGTTTCCCTCTAACACTTTTTCCCTCTATTTTTCCTATTGTAAAAACATACCCCCATCTGCTTCCTTCTCATAAGATAACTACAAAAAATGATTATCTTTCTCTCCTGATGTTTGAAATAAGCCATTGAATCACATTCCAGGTATTTAGAATGTACTTTTAAATCAACAGACAGTATAATTTAATATCACTAGCTCTCGCATGAACTATAACTATATCTATATAACGATTGCATGTAAAATAAAATGATAAAATAAAATAACAAAACAAGCCGGGCATTGATTCGATTTAATACGAACAGCAGTACAGCTGAACTTTATTTAAATGACGAAGTTAAAATCTATAGCTTTTATCACTCTCAGGGGTTGATGTACTTCTAAAGCTTAAGTGTTCTTTAAAAGGGCATTATCCGTCAAGTCAAGAGACAGGCTGAACTAAGGTGGTTATTTGTATGGTATGAAATATGAAATTAAAGAATTATTTTTTTATCAAATGACGATTCATCTGTGCGGTTAATTACAGGAATGTAATATCACGTTAGTGTGAAAGCGAAACTTTATGTGTTGTTCAAGAAATTGTGTTTTGCCTCACCGAACGCGGTAAGTCTGGCCTCATTCAAGTCTTTCAACCATGTTTTATTTGTGCTAGGACCCTTGACCTTTGTTTGCGTAAGCAGTTTGTGTGTTCTATTGAGATATCTCCACACTAGTTACGTTTATAGACAATTAATGTGTAATATAACACACAAACAAGACCGATGAAAGCAGTCAAAGACAGAAATAAGGCTTATGCTCTCTACTGAGATTTGATTACATTTAGTTTAATCCCTAAGCAACCAAATCTGTATTAGGATGAATAAAATTATCGATGAATAGAATCAACGAATGAATACCATTTTATAAGTGAATTATCTTTTCTCATATTTTTTTTTTAATTTGTGAAAAGTCATTTTCTCACTTTACTTCTCATTTAGTTTAAATTTCAGTAGACAGAACATATGCATTGCTCAAATGACAACTCTGTAATGTTCAGACACTCCAACGTCCTGTTCAAAAGTATCAAGTACACAAAACGTTAAAGCGCCGAACTCTGTAACTCCTTAGCCACCTCTTATGCCATGCGTGGCAGGTGATAATGGCTCTATTTCCATTCTGGGAACCACGCGATCGTACTTTACTTCTTATAGACCAGCCTCCCAGATTCCCTGTGACAACCTATTAGAGAGTCGCCCATGATTGTCTGTGACAAGCTATTAGAGAGTCGCCCATGATTGCCTGTGACAATCTATTAGGGAGTCGCCCATGATTGCCTGTGACAAGCTGTTAGAGAGTCGCTCATGATTGTCTGTGAAAAACTGTTGGAGAGTCGCCCATGATTGTCTGTGACAACATATTAGAGAGTCGCCCATGATTGTCTGTGACAACATATTAGAGAGTCGCCCATGATTGTCTGTGACAACATATTAGAGAGTCGCCCATGATTGCCTGTGACAACCTATTAGAGAGTCGCCCATGATTGTCTGTGACAACCTATTAGAGAGTCGCCCATGATTGCCTGTGACAACCTATTAGAGAGTCGCCCATGATTGCCTGTGACAAACCTGTTAGAGAGTCGCTCAGGATTGTCTGTGACAAGCTATTAGAGAGTCGCCCATGATTGCCTGTGACAACCTATTAGAGAGCCGCCAATGATTGTCTGTGACAAGCTATTAGAGAGTCGCACATGATTGCCTGTGACAACCTATTAGAGAGTCGCCCATGATTACCTGTGACAAGCTGTTAGAGAGTCGCTCATGATTGTCTGTGAAAACCTGTTACAGAGTCGCCCATGATTGTCTGTGACAACATATTAGAGAGTCGCCCATGATTGCCTGTGACAACCTATTAGAGAGTCGCCCGAGAGTCGCCCATGATTGCCAGTGACAACCTATTAGAGAGTCGCTCATGATTGTCTGTGACAACCTATTAGAGAGTCGCCTATGATTGTCTGTGACAAAATATTAGAGAGTCGCCAATGATTGCCTGTGACAAGCTGTTGGAGAGTCGCCCATGATTGCTTGTGACTACCTATTAGAGAGTCGCTCATGATTGCCTGTGACAACCTGTTAGAGAGTCGCCCATGATTGTCTGTGACAACATATTAGAGAGTCGCCCATGATTGCCAGTGACAACCTATTAGAGAGTCGCCCATGATTGTCTGTGACAACCTATTAGAGAGTCGCCCATAATTGTCTGTGACAACCTATGAGAGAGTCACCCATGATTGTCTGTGACAACCAATTAGAGAGTCGCCCATGATTGCCTGTGACAACCTATTAGAGAGTCGCCCGAGAGTCGCCCATGATTGCCTGTGACAACCTATTAGAGAGTCGCTCATCATTGTCTGTGACAACCTATTAGAGAGTCGATTATTGATTGTCTGTGACAAAATATTAGAGAGTCGCCAATGATTGCCTGTGACAAGCTGTTGGAGAGTCGCCCATGATTGCTTGTGACTACCTATTAGAGAGTCGATCATGATTGCCTGTGACAACCTGTTAGAGAGTCGCCCATGATTGTCTGTGACAACATATTAGAGAGTCGCCCATGATTGTCTGTGACAACCTATTTGAGAGTCACCCATGATTGTCTGTGACAACCAATTAGAGAGTCGCCCATGATTGCCTGTGACAACCTATTAGAGAGTCGCCCATGATTGCCTGTGACATCCAATTAGAGAGTCGCCCATGATTGCCTGTGACAACCTATTAGAGGGTCGCCCATGATTACCTATTATGACAACCTGTTGGAGAGTCCTCATGATTGTCTCTGACAACATGTTGGAGAGTCCCCATAATTGCTTGTGATAACCTGTTGGAGAGTCCTCATGATTACCAGTGACAACCTGTTAGAGAGTTGCTCATTATTGCATGTGACAACCCGTTAGAGAGTCCTCATGATTGCCTGTGACAACCTGTTAGAGAGTCGCTCATTATTGCCTGTGACAACCCGTTAGAAAGTCCTCATGATTGCCTGTGACAACCTGTTGGAGAGTCCTCATGATTGCCTGTGACAACCTGTTAGAGAGTCCTCATGATTGCATGTGACAACCTGTTAGAGACTCGCTCATGATTGCCTGTGACAACCTGTTAGAGAGTCCTCATGATTGCCTGTGACACTCTATTAGAGAGTCCTCATGATTGCCTGTGACAATCTATTAGAGAGTCTTCATGATTGCATGTGACAACGTGTTAGAGACTCGCTCATGATTGCTTTTGACAACCTGTTAGAGAGTCCTCATTATTGCCTGTGGTAATCTATTACAGAGTCCTCATGATTGTCTGTGACAACATATTAGAGTCCTCATGATTGCCTGTGACAATCTATTAGAGTCCTCATAATTGCCTATAACAACCTATTAGATAGTACTCATGATTGCCTATGACAACCTGTTAGAGAGTCGCTCATGATTGCTTGTGACAACCTGTTAGAGAGTTCTCGTGATTGCCTGTGACAACCTGTTAGAGAGTCGCTCATGATTGTATGTGACAACCTATTAGAGAGTAGCCCATGATTGCCTGTGACATCCAATTAGATAGTCGCCCATGATTGCCTGTGACAACCTATTAGAGGGTCGCCCATGATTACCTATTGTGACAACCTGTTGGAGAGTCCTCATGATTGTCTGTGACAACCTGTTGGAGAGTCCCCATAATTGCTTGTGATAACCTGTTGGAGAGTCCTCATGATTACCAGTGACAACCTGTTAGAGAGTCGCTCATTATTGCATGTGACAACCCGTTAGAGAGTCCTCATGATTGCCTGTGACAACCTGTTAGAGAGTCGCTCATTATTGCCTGTGACAACCCGTTAGAGAGTCCTCATGATTGCCTGTGACAACCTGTTGGAGAGTCCTCATGATTGCCTGTGACAACCTGTTAGAGAGTCGCTCATGATTGCCTGTGACAACCTTTTAGAGAGTCCTCATGATTGCATGTGACAACCTGTTTGAGACTCGCTCATGATTGCCTGTGACAACCTGTTAGAGGGTCCTCATTATTGCCTGTGACACTGTATTAGAGAGTCCCCATGATTGCCTGTGACAATCTATTAGAGAGTCCTCATGATTGCATGTGACAACCTGTTGGAGAGTCGCCCATGATTGCCTGTGACAACCTATTAGAGAGTCGCCTATGATTGCCTGTGACAACCTATTAGAGGGTCGCCCATTATTGCCTATTGTGACAACCTGTTGGAGAGTCCTCATGATTGTCTGTGACAACCTGTTGGAGAGTCCACATAATTGCCTGTGACAACCTGTTGGAGAGTCCTCATGATTGCCAGTGACAACCTGTTAGAGAGTCGCTCATGATTGCCTGTGACAACCTATTAGAGAGTCCTCATCATTGCCTGTGACAACCTGTTAGAGAGTCGCTCATTATTGCCTGTGACAACCTGTTAGAGAGTCCTCATGATTGCCTGTGACAACCTGTTAGAGAGTCGCTCATGATTGCCTGTGACAACCTTTTAGAGAGTCCTCATGATTGCATGTGACAACCTGTTTGAGACTCGCTCATGATTGCCTGTGACAACCTGTTAGAGAGTCCTCATTATTGCCTGTGACACTCTATTAGAGAGTCCCCATGATTGCCTGTGACAATCTATTAGAGAGTCCTCATGATTGCATGTGACAACCTGTTAGAGACTCGCTCATGATTGCCTGTGACAACCTGTTAGAGTGTCCTCATGATTGCTTGTGATAATCTATTAGAGAGTCCTCATGATTGCCAGTGACAATCTATTACAGAGTCCTGATGATTGTCTGTGACAACCTATTAGAGTCCTTATAATTGCCTATAACAACCCGTTAGAGAGTCCTCATGATTGCCTGTGACAACCTGTTAGAGAGTCCTCATGATTGCCTGTGACAACCTGTTAGAGAGTCGCTCATGATTGCTTGTGACAACCCGTTAGAGAGTCGTCATGATTGCCTGTGACAACCTGTTAGAGAGTCGCTCATTATTACCTGTGACAACCCGTTAGAGTGTCCTCATGATTGCCTGTGACAACCTGTTAGAGAGTCTTCATGATTGCCTGTGACAACCTGTTAGAGAGTCCTCATGATTGCCTGTGTCAACCTGATAGAGAGTCGCTCATGATTGCCTGTGACAAACTGTTAGAGAGTCCTCATGATTACCTGTGACAATTTATTAGAGAGTCCTCATGAATGCCTGTGACAACCTGTTAGAGAGTCCTCATGATTGCCTGTGACAACCTGTTAGAGAGTCGCTCAAGATTGCCTGTGACAACCCGTTAGAGAGTCGTCATGATTGCCTGTGAAAACCTATTAGAGAGTCGCTCATGATTGCCTGTGACAACCTGTTGGAAAGTCCTCATGATTGCCTGTGACAACCTGTTAGAGAGTCGCTCATGATTGCCTTTGACAACTTGTTAGTGAGTCGTCATGATTGCCTGTGACAACCTGTTAGAGAGTCGTTCATGGTTGCCTATGTCAACCTATTAAAGAGTCGCTCATGTTTGCCTAAGACAACTTATTAAAGAGTCGTTCATGTTTGCCTAAGACAACTTATTAAAGAGTCTTTCATGGTTGCCTTAGATAACCTATTAAAGAGTCGTTCATGTTTGCCTAAGACAACTTATTAAAGAGTCGTTCATGGTTGCCTAAGACAACTTATTAAAGAGTCGCTCATGTTTGCCTAAGACAACTTATTAAAGAGTCGTTCATGGTTGCCTAAGACAACTTATTAAAGAGTCGCTCATGTTTGCCTAAGACAACTTATTAAAGAGTCGTTCATGGTTGCCTAAGACAACTTATTAAAGAGTCGCTCATGTTTGCCTAAGACAACTTATTAAAGAGTCGTTCATGTTTGCCTAAGACAATCTATTAAAGAGTCGTTCATGGTTGCCTTAGATAACCTATTAAAACAGTCGCTCATGGTTGCCTTAGACAACTTATTAAATAGTCGATCATGCTTGCCTATGACAACCTATTAAAGAGTCGTCTCACCACCAGGCCTCAGGTGACTGGGAACCAAGGGAAAGTCAAAACGATGCCATGCCATAAAGTGGATGACAGAGAAATGAAATTAAAAAAAAAAGAAACGCGATTCCATGTACAATGAATTTGAAATGTTAGCTCAAGTCAGACGACAATAGAGATCTCTAGTACTGGCCTTATGTTACAGAGAACATATGGAAGACGGAGTCAGTAATCTTCTACGTTTCTCCCTCATTTATTGTTTAGTGTCAAGAGGAGAGATTTAAAAAGAAAAAGCTGCTCAAAAAGTTATCTATCTCACGAAAGTTTGGTGTTTATATAGGATCTACTGTTGGGTACCCAATTGTTGTGTAGTGATAAGATCACACACGGTAGACAGACATACAGACAGACAGACAGATAGACAGACGACAGACAGACAAACAGAGGACAGAAAGACAGGTAGATAGATAGATAGATAGATAGATAGATAGATAGATAGATAGATAGATAGATAGATAGATAGATAGATAGATAGATAGATAGATAGATAGATAGATAGATAGATAGATAGATAGATAGATAGATAGATAGATAGATAGATAGATAGATAGATAGATAGATAGATAGATAGATAGATAGATAGATAGATAGATAGATAGATAGATAGATAGATAGATAGATAGATAGATAGATTCTTTTAACTTTACTTTCCCTCAAAAGTAAATTATAACAAAATTAATCTATACCGAATCAATAGAAGCCAAAGTTCTCAGTGAAGAGATTGTAAAACGTTCAGATAAAATCATAATATATGACTTTTTTGTTTTACTGAGTACAGACTGATCTCAATGATACGAAGCTTCAGTGCGGGAATGGAGATCGGGTCGCTACTGCAACCATAAAACAGAGTTACGTCATTACTGCAATTATGGCTGTTATCGTGCAGGAATCCCAGAGTAAGCGCCCCAATAAAAGAAAGAGGTAACATACAAATCTTAAAATCGAGAGCGAGCAAATAAATACAGCGCTGTGGTGAAGCGTGTAGCAGGATGCCAGTCATCATCAAGTACTCGGCCTGCTGGCGTAGGTGATCATGTCTTTCCACAACTTTCGATCTCGGCAGTTATTTATCATTTTTGTTGTTGACCTTCTGCCAAGCCGTTCTCTTAAGCTGTCTGGTATTTTTTTCTCTTTGCTTCCCTCTATCTCTGTGTCCCTCAATTTTCCCTGTTGTTACAATATATTCCAGTTATTCTCTTCTCATTACATGGCCAAAAAGTGATGGTTGTTTCTTCATAATATTGGAAATTAGCTCTCTTTTTGCTTTGGCCTCTTTCAGAACGCTTTCATTACTCTTCTTAGCTGTCCATGTAATTCTCAACATTCTTCTGTAAAACCACATTTCCTGAGACTCCAGTGATTTTCTTGTATGCTGTCCTATTGTCCATGATTAACATCCATATGTTAAGACTGGCTCTACATAACATTTAAGAACTCTTTTTCTTGTTTCTATTGTCAAAAATAGACTGCATAGTATCTTCTTCATTTTTTGGAAAGCTATTTTTGCGCTTGAGCCATTCTGCATCTCATCGCTGTTTTACATATTCCGTGTGAGGTTAACAAAGTTCCCAAATATTTAAATTCATTTACCTGTTTTAATATTGTTCCACTTGTCTTTATTTTGCACTGAGGTGATGTGATGTTTTATTCTTTCACGTTACCATTACAGGATGCCAGTAGTGGGGCGTAACGTACACTCCTACAAGGTCTGATGACAGCTCTAAATACAAGGAACTCAACAAAATACTGACCTTTCGGCCTATTTGCGGTTTTCTTCAGAAAACGAGAGCAACAAACGATAAGATACAGATAAATATTGCTACATCTACGATGATATGGACACGCAGGTCAAGTAGACGTAGGCAGAGGGGCAAGACGTGGTTATGGTTATGGAAGGCCCCGATATCACTGCAAACGAATTAAAATCCGTAATTGCTCAACCGCCGTGCCAGTGGAATTATCAGAATTACTTATTATCTCATCTCCCAAACAAAGAAAGGTTGGTGTAGTCCCCTTCATAGCAGTCTCACCACACGCCAAAAGACATAAGGCGAAACCGCACAGAAAGTGAACACAATCTTCTGTTCCCTGTCATACGATATCATCATTCATTGTCAACATCGGAATATTGAAAGACGATTAAAGCGGATGAAACAGGCAAGACATAACATGATGAAATAGAACAGACGTAATAGAAGGAAAAACTATAGTGATGAGTCTAACTAACTACTATATAATAATGGATATCATAGGACAAACATAAAGTAGCAGTGGTATGGAGTCAGCTAGGAACGGGCAAATAAATGCAGCCCTGCGGTAAAGCTGGGTGCCAGAAGTGGGGTGTAACGTACACTCCTATAACGTACACTCCTATAACGTACACCCCTATAACGAACACTCCTATAACGTACACTACTATAAGGTACACTCCTATAACGTACACTCCTATAAGGTATACTCCTATAACGTATACTCATATAACGTACACTCCTATAACGTACACTCCTATAATGTACACTCATATAACGTACACCCCTATAACGTACACTCCTATAACGTACACTCATATAACGTACACCCCTATAGCGTACACTCCTATAGCGTACACTCCTATAGCGTACACCCCTATCACGTACACTCCTATAACGTACACTCCTATAACGTACACTCCTATAACGTTCACTCCTATAACGTACACTCCTATAAGGTATACTCCTATAACGTACACTCCTATAACGTACACTCCTATAACGTACACTCCTATAACGTACACTCCTATAACGTACACTCCTATAAAGTCTGGTGACAGTTTTACGTAAACATTTCTGCTCCGAGGAAATATCGAAAGATTTGTGCCCAAATATTATTAAGGTCATGTAATGTATTGTTATATTTTCTAAATTTGATATTTAATTTTATTTCTGATTTGGCAAAATTTGAGTTAAAATTAAAATGGGCGCAGAAGTTTTAAAATGATGATATCAGGTTGTTTAAAACTCCAGGTTGTCTCTTCAGCGGTTGCTCGTTAAATAAGCGTGAATACGTTGTGTCGTTAGTTTATGCGACAAGCCGGTGATATCTGCGCCAACACATCTTCGATATGAGTAGATTTGCTTAACAGTTTGTCTCGGTCAGTTAAGGTTCTCTTTCATCTTTTAACTGACAAGGGTTTTTTGAACGTGCGGTGAGTGGGAACAAGGCCTTTTGTTTTTTCGTCGAAATCTGGGAGACCACAACATCAGATCTCGATACTCACATGCTGGAAGAGGGTGAGCCAGGAAGCAGTCACGGAATCGAAGAGGAAATGTAGCCATCGCTTGTGAGGGAAATAAGAGGAGTAAGACAAGGATGCATCATATCAACAAATTTGTTCTATCTATACACTGAGCAAATATTTAAAAACATCACAGAGATGCCAGGCCTAAACATTAATGGAATGATAATAAATAACATAAGATATGCTGATGATACTGCATTACTAGCAGAAAATCCTAAAAATCTACAATTATTTAATGAAATAAACATGACAAGCAAAAAAATATGGATTATATATGTATATCAAAAAGACTAAAACTATAATCATAAACAAAGAAAATACTCAAAACACCTACAAGTGGATATCAAAATTGCAGAAAATTAAAACCTTTGAAATGTGGATTTATAGAAGAATATGACAAATTGGATGGAAAGAAAAGAAAAACAAACGATAAAATCTTAAAGCAACTAAAAATGAAAAGAGAACTACTAAACATATTTCAAACTAGACAAATGAGATTTTTGGGCATGTTAAAAGACACAGCGGCCTACTAAAAGTAATTGTAGAAGGGACAATACAAGGTAAAAGAGGCAGAAGCAGACCAAGACTAATGTGGACGAGTAACATCAAAAGATGGACAAGTCAGCCTATGACAACCCGCACCACCAAAGCAAGAGACAGAGCGGAATAATATACGGAGAAGAGAGAAGGAGAGAGAGAGAGAGAGAGAGAGAGTCAGAGAGAGAGAGTCAGAGAGAGAGAGAGACGTAGCAAGGTACTCAAACAACCTGACAAGTTACATTTGAAATGAAGTACAAGCGTAACGCTTCGAATAGGCAGCATTTGACTAATTGTTCATCACTCGTGGGTGGAGTGAGACGATATCACATGTCGGGGATATGGAATCTAAATCCGCCCATTTGTGGAGTTCATAGCAACCGTTGAAGCAGAACATGGCAGATAAACGCACAGTGCACATGTACGCCAACATTAAAAGGTGGTGTCCTACATAAGTCAGATGTTATGTAAATACTGTTGTTGGTTTCTCGATGTTTCTATGCTTTTTTGCGATATGCAAAATCGACAGCGAATTAACCACAGATTTGTTATTGTTTTGTTCGTTGCGTATTTTTTTTCCTTCATTCAAGATATTCAGATTGTTTTTTTCTTTTAGTTTTGTTTGCGTTTAGCTTTTGGTGAAACTGAGCTGAAAGAGAATACCTTAAAGTGCAAATAGCTTTCAGTGAGTTTTATTGTTATTTCATGCGACGTTTTATTTTTAACTAAAGTGGGAATTTTCTTCACCGAAATTTGATACTTTTTTGTCCGTGGACAATTTGTTTTCCTTAATTTGGCATGTTTTTTTTTTTTTTATGTTGGTAGGTTTATTGTTGACTTTAATTTGAAGTTATTATGTGGATTTATTTTTGTCGACCTTAGTTTGCTTTTTTTCTTATGTTAGTATAATTTTTTTTTTTACTTTAAATGTATGTTTTTGTACGGGAATTGTCCTTAATTGAGGGATGCTTTCGTTTGCGGGGTTTTTGTGAACCTTAAGAGCATCCATAAGAACGACCTTGAACTTGACAACAGAAGCAATGGAAGGTCTGGCTTGATTCCTTCAGGCGGACTTTAATGAGAGGATCGTTCTACGATGAGCAGGCAACTAGATGATGACACGTGTGAAAGTCTTTTATGTGGATGTGTGTGTGATATTGGCAACGTGATTAACTTTACCTGATGTCTTGGTTTTGTGTGTGGCTATGAATGAGGTTTAAGCTGCAATGCTGGCCATGACACCAATATTGCTATCATCAAACACTTCAGTTCCATGTGGAGCACAAATGCTCAAGGAAACTAATTTTTTGGTAACTGACAGTCTGGGCTAAAACCTCCTTCTACTTCTTCTTCCTTCTTCTTCTTCTTCTTTTTTCTTTTTCCTTCTTCTTCCTTCTTCTTCTTCTTCTTCCTTCTTCTTCTTCTACTTTTTTCTTTTTCCTTCTTCTTCTTCCTTCTTCTTCTTCTTCTTTCTTCTTCTTCTTCTACTTTTTTCTTTTTCCTTCTTCTTCCTTCTTCTTCTTCTACTTTTTTCTTTTTCCTTCTTCTTCCTTCTTCTTCTTCTTCTTCCTTCTTCTTCTTCTACTTTTTTCTTTTTCCTTCTTCTTCCTTCTTCTTCTTCTTCTTCCTTCTCCTTCTTCTACTTTTTTCTTTTTCCTTCTTCTTCTTCTTCTTCTTCTTCCTTCTTCTTCTTCTACTTTTTTCTTTTTCCTTCTTCTTCCTTCTTCTTCTTCTTCCTTCTTCTTCTTCTACTTTTTTCTTTTTCCTTCTTCTTCCTTCTTCTTCTTCTTCTTCCTTCTTCTTCTTCTACTTTTTTCTTTTTCCTTCTTCTTCCTTCTTCTTCTTCTTCTTCCTTCTTCTTCTTCTACTTTTTTTCTTTTTCCTTCTTCTTCCTTCTTCTTCTTCTTCTTCCTTCTTCTTCTTCTACTTTTTTCTTTTTCCTTCTTCTTCCTTCTTCTTCTTCTTCTTCCTTCTTCTTCTTCTACTTTTTTCTTTTTCCTTCTTCTTCCTTCTTCTTCTTCTTCCTTTTTCTTCTTCTACTTTTTTCTTTTTCCTTCTTCTTCCTTCTTCTTCTTCTTCCTTCTTCTTCTACTACTTTTTTTTTCCTTCTTCTTCTACTTTTTTCTTTTTCCTTCTTTTTCCTTCTTCTTCTTCTACTTTTTTCTTTTTCCTTCTTCTTCCTTCTTCTTCTTCTTCTTCCTTCTTCTTCTTCTACTTTTTTTTTTCCTTCTTCTTCTACTTTTTTCTTTTTCCTTCTTCTTCCTTCTTCTTCTTCTACTTTTTTCTTTTTCCTTCTTCTTCCTTCTTCTTCTTCTTCTTCCTTCTTCTTCTTCTACTTTTTCTTTTTCCTTCTTCTTCCTTCTTCTTCTTCTTCTTCTTCCTTCTTCTTCTACTTTTTTCTTTTTCCTTCTTCTTCCTTCCTCTTCTTCTTCCTTTTTCCTCTTCTTCCTTCTTCCTTCTTCTTCTTCTACTTTTTTTCTTTTTCCTTCTTCTTCCTTCCTCTTCTTCTTCCTTCTTCCTTCTTCTTCCTTCTTATCCTTCTTCCTTCTTCCTTCTTCCTCTACTTTTTCTTGTTCCTTCTTCTTCCTTCTTCTTCCTTCTTCCTTCTCTTCCTTATTCTTCTTCTTCCTTCGTCCTTCTTCTTCCTTCTTCTTCTTCTACTTTATCTTTTTCCTTCTTCTTCCTTCTTCTACTTTTCTTTTTCCTTCTTCTTCTTCCTCTTCTTCTTCCTCTTCTTCTTATTCTTCCTTCTTCCTTCTTCTTCCTTCTTCCTTCTTCCTTCTTCTTCCTTCCTTCTTCTTCCTTCTTCTTCCTTCTTCTTCCTTCTTCCTTCTTCCTTCTTCTTCCTTCTTCCTTCTTCTTCCTCTTCTTCTTCCTTCTTCTTCTTATTCTTCCTTCTTCCTTCTTCTTCCTTCTTCCTTCTTCCTTCTTCTTCCTTCTTCTTCCTTCTTCCTTCTTCTTCCTTCTTCTTCCTTCTTCTTCCTTCTTCCTTCTTCTTCCTTCTTCTTCCTTCTTCCTTCTTCTTCCTTCTTCTTCCTTCTTCCTTCTTCTTCTTCTTCCTTCTTCTTCTTATACTTTTTATTCCGATACGTCTTCTTTTTCTCCTTTTTTCCTTTTTTCTTCTTCTTCCTTCTTCTTCTTATACCTCTTATTCTGATAAATCTTCTTCTTTTCCATATAATTTCTTCTTCTACTGCTTCATCTTTGCTATATTCTTTTCTTAGTCTCCTTCTTCTCTTCCCTCTCCTTCTTCTTCTGCACCTCCTTCTTTTTTTCCCTACCTCTTCGTCTTCTTTTCCTTATCTTCCTCATCCGTTGTCTCTTTCTTCTCTCTCTCTCTCTCTCTTCTTCTCTCTCTCCTTCTTTTCTTCCTCCTCCACCTTCTTTTTCTTCTACTCCTCCTCATTCTCATCTTTCGTCTCTTTCCTCTTCTCTCTCCTTATTCGCCTTCACCTTCGCCTCCTCCTTCTTCTTCTCTCTCTCCTCCTTCTTCTTTTCCTCCTCCTCCGTCACCTCTTCTGTCTCCTTCGTCTTCTCCTTCTCCTAATTCTTCTTCTTTCACACGACGACTAATCATCTTTATTGTTCACAAAGAAAGTTTAGTTAACGCAGATGCATTGTAATGTATTTTATAGCATCGTCTACATGTTCCGGCCCAGTTCATCCGACTTCAATAAAACAGTTTTTAAATATCGAATTGTCTTTCCTTTCGATCGCTACTCTCTTGTTCAAATTGTCTGGTGCTGGGCTCACCAGGCGGGGATATATTAGGATCTTAATCAGATTTGGTTCACTTACCCTGATACAAACGATCAGCTATAAGTCGCTAAGCGATGTCGGCCCAGGTGATGATGATTGTGTCAGTTTCGGGCCAATATTTCCCGTTCCATAAATGGATTCACCGTTTATTTTTAATATAATTATAATAGATATACCCATTCTTGGACCCAAGATGTAAAAAGAATAATCTCTACTGATGATGAAGTGTGGTAGACAAATGACAGGAAACAGCATGAAAGATAAGATCAGAAATGAAGAACTGAGAATAAAACTAGGAATAACCCTCGCTACAGAATATATACAGAAACAACAGATAAAATAGTTTGGCCACGTGACAAGGCAGAAAGTTCAAAACACAACACAACGAGCCTTCAATAAACGATGCAAGAACACCGGATATAAGTGCCGACCAGAAAAAAGATGGATTGACGGAACATTAGAAACACTAGGAAACATAACAGCAGCAGAGGCGAACAGAAGAGAAAAAGATGGATTGACGGAACATTAGAAACACTAGGAAACATAACAGCAGCAGAGGCGAACGAAAGAACAAGAGACTGCAAATTATATCTCTCCTTTACGCTGAAAAGCATATGATTGCTTGCTTCCCTGATTGCGTTCCCCCGATGACTAAAGGAATACACTGTCTCATCATCCGCCCTTAAGAGGTCGTTGAGTCGGCGTGTCTGCGTTGTGTTGTGGTCTGCAGTAAAACTGTGATATTTGCACCTTTCGGCCCAACACATCCGACTTCAACAAGTTATTTTTGAGTACCGGGTTGTCTTCCCTCTTCGATTCCTACTCGTTTGGTCAGATTAGACAGGTTAATCTGTTGCTGGAGGCACCACGGAGAGGTGGAGCAGGTCTGGATGGTTCTAGTTCACCGATCCTGTCGCAAGCCATCAGCTGTGGGTCGCTGACAACTTCCTGCCCTGGTGCTGGTAGGCGCCTTTGCCTCCGAAAGGCATGAGGAACGAAAGTAGAAGAATTATATCTCTACCTTGTGCTTTAATCTGCAAACGTATTTCTAACTCTTTGTGGGTTTCAAATCAAAACTCGCTTTACTATATTTCCATTTAACTTTCTTGCTTTCTTGTATAATCACCATATCTATAATATATTTCCAGAACTCTCTGTATAGCATTATCCCATTTCTAGTGGTGAGAACTCACAGAACAAGAGAATAAAGGTCGCTTGTTCAGTGTAGTCACCACACCGTGCTCGCCT
Organism: Megaustenia siamemsis; assembly: GCA_032433765.1. Taxonomy (NCBI): domain Eukaryota; kingdom Metazoa; phylum Mollusca; class Gastropoda; order Stylommatophora; family Ariophantidae; genus Megaustenia; species Megaustenia siamemsis. The sequence continues at coordinate 80,009,855 of JAVIAB010000125.1, read as the reverse complement.
CTAATTTTTATTTCACGCTCGATAGCAACAATGTTTGACCCTACCGTGATTTTAAACCCGCGTTTTTCTGATTGGGAGCACGACACGTTATCGATTTGGCCACCTGTTCTCCTACATGAAGTACATATTTTTAAAGCTCATTTTGTAGGTCGCAGAATTATCATTCCTAAAGGTAGAGGTTATTAACATAACTTAATCAACCAAGCTGCACACATATTTTATCGTTTGACAATGTTCACCTCTGTCGATGTCCCTCTTCTTCTTTTACCTTTTAGCTCCTGGTGGAGCATAGGTCTTCAACAAACACTTTCCAAGTCGTTCTGTTTTTTGCCATTCTTTTAAGATCATTCCATGTCTTCCCCATCATCTTCATCTCTGCTTCTATCTGTCTTCTCCAAGAATTCATTGGTCTTCCTCTTTGTCTTTTTCCCTGGGGATTCCAAAAAAGGGCCTGTTGTGTAATACTCTCAGTTGGCTTCCGTAGTGTGTGTCCTATCCATCGCCATCGTCTTCGATGTATCTCTTTATCCACTGGTATTTGACCGGTACATTTCCATAATTCCACGTTAGTGACTTTGTCCTGCCATTTCCATCCCTTTATTCTGCGCAAGCATCCATTAATGAAAGTCTGTACTTTCGTGATTGTCAATTTTGTCATTCTCCATGTTTCACAGCCATATAATAGGACTGATGTCCCTAGAGACTAGGAAATGAATTGTGCGTGTTAATCCATTTTTTCCATGGCAGCCGTGTGCACAGGGGCCCATCACCGCATAGGGTGATAACTCTATCTTCGGAGGTATTTATATTTCTTTCCCGTGGATGAGTAATTGTCACTTCAAGCCGTGTCTCACTGCTGAGACAAGGGGTGGTTTCTGCAGAGAGAAATCACAAATAAAAATCACAACTGGTGCAGTCGGATTTGAACTCACAATCTCTCAGACCCGAAACCGATGTCTTGCCTCTAGCCCAACCAGTTCCCTCAAGCTGCAAATGTGAACATTAGTATTGTAAAGCTAGTCTCATAGCAATGGAGTTTGGGTAGTAAAGTATCAACGACTTCATTGCGACAAGCCTTAACGTCATGAGGTGGAGAGCCAGTTCTCTTTATCGCTGCGTTTCTTATCCAGGGAATATCTCTTACAATCACTTAAAGAGTATAGGTGGATCACAATAGTCTTCTGGATAGGAAAAAAAATGTTGCCTCAACTGGCGTTTGAACCCTGAACTTTGAGGTTGTCATGCTAGTGCGCTAACCGCGGCCAGGCTGTCTGGTTAAAGGTAAAGGTAAAATTCGAGACTTCAATCGGCGTCTTAGCAGTCTTCACCCATATGTGCTCAGCCGCCTATCCAGAAGTGTTCGGAGACTTCTGGAATGTGTCGCTTCAAGCATCGAAACTCACGATGCGAGGCGGCATTCCTCACCGTCCAGAGTACAAACACCCTGGTATCCATTTCTGCCAGCGGTTCTGTCGACCGAGGGGGTAATTATTTTTTTCCAAGCACGAGTGCAACACACTTTATCAATCGGGAATCGAACGCGGGTTGTCCGAATGTCTTTAGCTCAGTCGGATGGTGTTCCCAGCCTTTGCTACGGCGGCCCCCTATCTGGTCACCGGTGGTACATTGTGTAAATGTACGTAATGCCGTTCATTAGCATGTTACGATACAATAATATTAATGAATCAACTTCTATGTCTCAAGAAAATTTAGAGACCTGAGTAATGTTTGACACAATGGTTTCCTCAAACCAAGCAGGTCGGTGGGCAGAAAGCTAGTCAAATGGGATCAACAACCAAAATGTAGACAACAATCTAGTCCTACTAGAAGGAACAGTTAGTGAAAGCTTCAGACAGAGAGAGAGCCCTTGAACACAAAATGTAGACAACAATCTAGTCCTACTAGAGGGAATAGTTAGTGAAAGCTTCAGACAGAGAGACAGCCCTTGAACACAAAATGTAGACAACAATCTAGTCCTACTAGAGGGAACAGTTAGTGAAAGCTTCAGACAGAGAGAGAGCCCTTGAACACAAAATGTAGACAACAATCTAGTCCTACTAGAGGGAACAGTTAGTGAAAGCTTCAGACACAGAGAGAGAGAGAGAGAGAGAGAGCCCTTGAACACAAAATGTAGACAACAATCTAGTCCTACTAGAGGGAACAGTTAGTGAAAGCTTCAGACACAGAGAGAGAGAGCCCTTGAACACAAAATGTAGACAACAATCTAGTCCTACTAGAGGGAACAGTTAGTGAAAGCTTCAGACAGAGAGAGGGCCCTTGAACACAAAATGTAGACAGATGTAAAATTATGAAAACTATAAACAGCAAGTTCCTTGCGTTTTGTTGTTAACCTTTGCGAACATATGGCTGGAATAACGTGGAAAAAGTGGGTGTTTAGTTTAGTTTAGTTTAGTTTAGTTTAGTTTAGTTTAGTTTAGTTTAGTTTAGTTTAGTTTAGTTTAGTTTAGTTTAGTTTAGTTTAGGCGATAGGTCATCTTCAATGCACACTGGACAATTCCATAAGTGCTCACACCTCTCAACATGTAGTGACTAATGACGCCGGTGTTATGTTTGTTGACATGTCATCTTAGGATTCCTGCGTAGCGTGTTCGTAATGCATCTCCCACTTTGACACAATATATATAGATATTTCTACAGGCCTTTGCTGATGAGTTTTAAGTATTTTCGGTAACACAAAATCACCTCACACTGACAATCCGTAGGTTACCAGTGACATATTAACGTCAATTATAAGGCGAGCTTGCAAAGGCAGGGACAAATTGTAAAAGCCTCAACCAGCAAAAGATTAAAAACTCTCATAACAAGCCATAACAATTAATAGATGATATTTTAATGAAACAAAAAATAGCTTGTAACTTTATTCTGACATAAGTATTCTTTATCCACGATCATAATTACTTCAGACTTTTATTCCGAATTTATCTTATTAAATCTTCCTTGATAAACAAGACGGTATCACCAGTAGTAAAGGCATACAATTGCGAAATTGCTGTAAAGGTAATACTATACTAATACTGCTATATAGAGCCAATTCTGACCTATCGGAGCGAATCATTGGCAGTAAACAAAGAAATGAAAAGACGGTTAGATGCCACAGAGATTGGATTTCTCTGAAGAATGTTGAGCGTTCCCTGGACAGCTAAAAAAGACCAACGAGGAAATTCTCAAAGCGGCCAACACCAAAGAGAGCTCATAAGAAACATCAGAAAGAAACAATCAATATTTTTGGGGAACATCATGAGAAGAGGAAAGTTGGAATGCTTGGTTACAACTGGCAAATTACACGGAAAGAGATCGAGGGACGACAAAGAGAGAAAATACTAGTCAGCTTGGTGTCATTGCATGGAAAACAGTCAACAACGGAATTGATACAATGCACTGTGGATAGAAGATTGTGGAAGTTTATAATCGCCAACACCAACCGGTATGGCACAAGATGATGCTGTAAAGGCGATGATAAATATGAAAAGGAAAATACAGTATCAACAAGCTTGATAAATGAGATAAGAAATGATTTTCAGATTCAAAGCAGTGCAATGTAGCTTTTAATCATACCGTCAAGGTGTGTGTATCTGTGTGTGTCCATAGACTGCAGCTACAATACATTTACACAGACTCTTGAGCACATCCGGCACGGTTGTATGGAAGTCAACATTCATGAAGGTGAAATCTGGCCCCTGGTAGCAACACTACTTGGCTACAGCAAACTTTAGTAAAGGGATGCGCGAAACTTCACTAGTGTGATCACCGGTCATGGTTCACCTTTGCGAGCTGCTGATAGCCAGAGAATGCTACTCAAAAACGTCTCTGCTCTCAACACGAACCTGTCTCGCTAGTTGAGTTGCGCTTATAAGTAAAAAAGTAAAAAACCCCGTCAAGCCAAGTGGCGTATAGGGAAATTGGTGTTAGTGACCATAATTTTTATAGTTCTTCGGCACATAAATTTTGGGGTAATGTGGTCAGTATTAGAGTTGCGCTTATGTTTTCTCTAAAGTTGGGGGCCTCCCTAGTTGGAAAAGCCACCTGACTGGGCTACCCACGTTCGGACAACTCGTGTTCAATTACCGCTGGGAGCAGTTTGAATTGTACTCGTGGTTGGAAAAAAATACCCCCGCGGTCGACCCAGCCGCTTTCAGAAATGGTTACCAGGGTAATACTCTGGGAAGGTGAGGAATGCTGCCTCGCACGCACCGCAGGTTTCGATGTTTGAAGCGACACTATCCAGGAGTCTCCAAATACTTCTGGATATACTGCACATGTGGGTGAAACCTCGCGTGCCAAGACGCCGATTGAAGCTCGTACTTTACATTTACCTTTCACTGAAGGTGTCTGTGGTCTTGCAAGCTTTGGAAAACCAACAACGTCCTCAACCGCGCCTTCCTGTTATAGAGTCCTGCCTGTCGAGATCTATAGCAACAGGTAATAGTCGATGAAAATGATGACAAAAGAGAAGGAGGAGTAACTGGTGGATGATGAGAATAATAAGAAGCTGACAGCAGTCAGTGACCTACTGTTGGTCGAGGTAAGCAACCTTGAACCTGTAAAGAAACTAATAAACACCTGAGTGGAGACAAATAGTAATAAATGGATATTATTATAGAGGAAAATAGTTAGTTGAGTGGTAGTGTTTTCTAGCGTTTGGCTTTTCGTGGCAAGGCGCTGTGTCACTGAGTACGGGTTCGATCCTGCTTCGGTCCGTGTATTGTTCTTAGTTTTTTTTTTTTCTGTTGTTGATTATTTGTCATTTTTTCAAAGTGCTGTAAACATATCTCTTCCTCTGAATTGATTCGCTAAACATCTGAGTCCAGGAAGCAGACTCCACAACGTCAGTGGAGAAATATTTGACAGTTAAACAGACCTACTCAAAAAAAAAAAAAAAAGTGCCTGAAGTTGTGGGACATATCTGACTTCAAATTAACAGAAAAACAGTTGCAGATAAAAGTTAAAGTGTGAAATAAATAACTACTGTCCCGGTTTATGGCGCCGTTAAAAACAAATGTCCATGTCTTCTTCGCATCCAAGAATTGATAACATTCTTAGGGTGGAGATAGAGAGAGAGAGAAAGGGAAAGAGAGAAGGAGAGAGATAAAGAGAGGGAGAAATAAAGAGAGAGAGAGAAAGAGAGAGAGAGAGAGAAAGAGAGAGAAAGAGCGAGAAAGAGAGAGAGAGAAAGAGAGAAGGAGAGAGAGAGAAAGAGAGAAATGGAAAGAGAGAAGGAGAGAAAGAAAGAGAGGGAGAAATAAAGAGACAGAGAGAAAGAGAAAGAGAGAGAAAGAGAGAGAGAGAGAAAGAGAGAGAGAAAGAGAGAGAGAAAGAGAGAAGGAGAGAGAGAGAGAAAGAGAGAGGGAAAGAGAGAAATGGAAAGAGAGAAGGGGAGAAATAAAGAGACAGAGAAAGAGAGAGAGAAAGAGAGAGAGAAAGAGAGAGAGAAAGTAAGAAAGAGAAGAGAGAAGGAGAGAGAGAAAGAGAAAGAGAAATAAAGAGAGAAAGGGAGAGAGAAAGAGAGAGAACGAGAGAGAGAAAGTAAGAAAGAGAAAGAGCGAAGGAGAGAGAGAAAGAGAGAGAGAAATAAAGAGAGAGAAATAGAGAGAGAAAGAGAGAGAGAAAGAGAGAAAGAGAGAGAGAAAGAGAGAGATAAATAAAGAGATAGAGAAAGAGAGAGAGAATTAGAGAGAGAAAGAGAGTGAGAGAAAGAGAAAGAGAAAGAGAGAGAGAGAAAGTGAGAAAGAGAGAAGGCGATAGAGAAAGAGAGAGAGAAATAGAGAGAGAAAGAGAGAGAGAAAGAGAGAGAGAGAAAAAGAAAGAGAGTGAGAGAGAGAGGGAGAGGAGAGGCACATTTATAATTCTTCCTTTTTCTGGACCTCACTTGTGGTCATTTAGATACTATTGTGGAGTTTCATTGATGTTAGGGGTTAAGGCAAAGAAATGCAAATGAATGCATAAAATTGCGAAGCTGCAGTAAAGCTGAATGCGAGGGAAAATTGAAAAAAGAAAGAGAAAAAAATAGTATGTTAGAACTTCATTGATGTTACCAGTACATCTTATTCAACTGTGTATTGCTCACCATGAGGCCAAGATAATGTAATTGCTTTCTGTGAGTTTAGCTACAAATGTTTAGCAAAGTCTGGGCTATCTCTCTACTAACGCCCACCTGTGCTCTTTCTTCCTATTTAATGTCACAATCTATCTTGTCTATTAAAAACAACGACAGCGTTTCTTCTCTTTCACGCTATACAATTACGGTACTAATGTTGGCAAAAATGCGACAATTGAATCGAACAATTTACTCTCAAGGCCGTTATGTCGACTCCAAGAATAGGTCAAAAGGACACACATAGTATAAAAGTACAATATAGATATCAAAAGAGTTTTCTCTAATTTAGCCTGACAAATAGAAAAATTATTAGCTTCCGTGTGATATTATACCTAACACTTTGAATAATTTTGAATTACATTTTCAGTGTCAACCAATGCGGAAACTGAAAGCTGTTGCTTCATTATACACCTCCGCAATTCAATAAATCTTCAAGGTTAGTGACTTTCGATATATCTTTCTCTATAATGTCAATCCAAACTGCAAAAATAACGGGTTTTCCGCTCCATTTGGTTAATAGATTCATTGTTACAACTTCTACAGCTTGATTGTGTGCGGACTTGAGGCCAACTACCTGTATAAATGGAATCAGTTAGCATTACCAAATATCATCATCATCAAGTACCGGGCCTACTGGCGTAGGTGATCATGTCTCTCCACAACTTTTGATCTTGACAGTTCTTTATCATTTATGTTGTTGACCTTCTGTCAAGCCATTCTCTTAAGCTGTCTAGTATTTTCTCTCTTTGCTTCCCTCTATCTCTTCGTCCCTCAATTTTCCCAGTTGTTATAATATATTCCGGTTGTTCTCTTCTCAATATATGGCCAAAAAATTATAATTTTTTCTTCTTAATATTGGAAATGAGCTCTCTTTTTGCTTTGGCCTCTTTCAGAAGATTTTCATTACTCTTCTTAGCTGTCCATGGTATTCTCAACATTCTTCTGTAAAACCACATTTCTACAGACTCCAGTGATTTTCTTGTCTGTTGTCCTATTGTCCATGATTTACATCCATATGTTAAGACTGGCTCTACATAATATTTAAGAACTCTTTTTCTTGTTTCTATTGTCAAAAATAGATTGCATAGTATCTTCCTCATTTTTTGGAAAGCTGCTTTTGCCTGAACCATTCTGCATCTCACTTCTTTTGTACATCTTCCGTCTGAGGTTAACAAAGTTCCCAAATATTTAAATTCATTTACCTGTTTTAATATTGTTACACTTGTCTTTATTTTGCACTGAGATGATGTCTTTTTTGTTGTTGTTACCATTACCTCTGTCTTTTTGCTATTAAGGCTGAGTCCTTTATTTTTGTTTTCTTTCACTATAATGTCCAACATTTCTTGTAACTCATTTTCACTCTTAGCGATTAATACTGTATCATCAGCATACCTTAGATTATTTATACAGTCGAACCTGGTCTTAGGACCACCTGTTTAAAGCGTTTCCCTGGTTATAGGACCGGGTCTACAATTTCCCCGAGTTTTTTACTATATGCTAACACTGATTACGGCGCTCACCGTATGACGCGACCAGAGACCAGGCTAATTAACCGCCGCCAATGTTATTTATCCCGTTTACGACACGCGAGTAATCCGAGATAACGATACACTGACCAGCCAGTCCTTCTCCGTCTCGCTGGGAGCCATAAACGATCGACACAGGTGTCTACAGGTGTCGAAGTTTTCCCGTATTTAGTGAGTCCCAGATTACAGTGGGACGTGTTACGTTTATCAGTCAATACTGGTGTGAGAAACATGGCAGACACAGATCTATGATTCGTGAAGTGACATCACTTCGCGGTTCCGTCTAGACCAGAGTAGACCATTGCGTGGCCCGTATAAATTACAGGAATTAACTAAAGAATTAGTCATTGCCCGCTTAGAGTGTATTCACGTACATGTACAGTATCTCAGTCAATTATTTTTGTGGATTTTAAAAGTGTTACACACAATATAGGAAATGGCCAGTGTCAAAAGTGTAAAACCAAAAGCATTAACGCTGGAAGAACGAATATCAGTGATTCGACAAAATCAGCAAGGAAAAAGTTCGCGATTATTGGCAGAACAGTTTGGAGTGGGAAAGACACATATTTTACGTACGTTAAAGAGAAAAGCCGAGTATATGAATGACTTTGAAAATAATGCACCAAGTATGAAAAGAAGGAATAGCAGGAAAACGGGAAATGAAGACATAAATACACTTTGTGTATTGGAATCTGTGTATGTGTGTTTTATTTTTGTGTGTTTAACTATCGTGTTTTATGAAAAGTGTCCAACCAGTGGCTATTGTAGACCGACATGTGCACTATGTTCTACTCATGGATTACGCTGATTTGCAGGTTAGTTTTCATAGTGCTTAGGATAAAATTTTTTTTATCGCTCTATTTATTATGTGAAACCTGTGAGGCAGGACCACGTGTCCTATGGGACCAGTTTTTGAAAGTCCCGTGAATGGTCGCCTTAGACAGGTTCGACTGTATTATGACCTTCAATTCTTATTCCAGGCATGCCCCTTATGGATCGTAAAATAATCACACTATAAATATTAAACAAATCTGGTGACAGCACACAACCTTGTCTAACACCCTGTTTTATTTGTTGAAACATTCCCAATTGGTTTCCAGTTCTTATGGCCGCTGTTTGTTGCCAGTACATGTTCTTTATTATTCTTAGATCTTTGCTGTCTACGTTTATGCTTCCTAAAATTTTGATTATTTGAAATCTATAATTTGAATGTATACCAAATATATAATCCCATAAAGATGCCATCGCAATAGACAAGCAAAGCGCATCCAAGAACTAAACTGAGTGCTGTCATCGACCCACAGTTGACTACATGTGTGAAGATCGGCAATCAATGGAGCTGACAAACACCGACTCCCAGCAGTGCTCCAGACTGTCCAGTCTGGCCAAGCGAGTAGTGATCGAGGCGGGAAGGTACTCTACACAAAAATGCATCTATTAAGTTGGATGTTTTAGACAAAAAGGCGTAAATAATCAACAAAACAACGCTCCAACGTCCGCTTAACGTCCTTTTAATGGAAGATAGCAAACATGACTATACATTCATTTAGTAGCCATCGGGTGAACGCCACAAAGTGATACATCATTCATTCATTTATTCATTCATTTAATCATTCAATCATCATTCATTGATTCAATTATTCATTAATTTATTCATCATTCCTTCATCATTCATTCAAACATTCATCAGTCATCATTCATTCATTCAATCAGTCATTCATTAGTCTCGCAACGTTGGTGATCGTTATGGCACACATGGCTACGTCATTACGTCCTCCAGGCTTCAAGATGAAGTGCGTTTATGAAATGTGATGATTCCAAGATCCAGCCTGCCGATGATGGAATGTGTCAGCCACAGCGCAGGTTTAGGGGAAAAATCAGGATACACGTATACGTACAAATACTGACTATATGACTAGCTAATCTTGTTTCATGACAGTGCTTCAACTCTTCCATCATGAAACAGTACAACGAATCAAATTCGCATGATCAAAAAATACTGGATTGATGAAGAGGAAGAAATGTGACGAACATTAATCCTGTCTATTCTTTGTTGTTCACACATTTCTCTATCTGCCTTTTTCCGTTTCTTTTCATCATCATCATCAAGTACCGGGCCTAGTGGCGTAGGTGATCATGTCTCTCCACAACTTTCGATCTCGGCAGCTATTTATCATTTCTGTTGTTGACCTTCTGCCAAGCCATTCTCTTAAGCTGTCTGGTATTTTTTCTCTTTGCTTCCCTCTATCTTTTCGTCCCTTAATTTTTCCAGTTGTTACAATGTATTCAAGTTGTTCTCTTCTCATTACATGGCCAAAAAAATGATGATTGTCTTTTCCTAACATTGGAAATTAGCCCTTTTTTTGCTTTGACCTCTCTCAGAACCTCTTCATTACTCTTCTTAGCTGTCCATGGTATTCTCAACATTCTTCTGTAAAACCACATTTCTACAGACTCCTGTGATTTTCTTATCTGTTGTCCTATTGTCCATGACTCGCATCCATATGTTACGACTGGCTCTACGTAACATTTAAGAGCTCTTTTTCTTGTTTCTATTGACAAAATGGATTGCATAGTATCTTCCTCATTCAGTTGCTTTTACTGTGTGCATAAAACTGGTCTGAACTGCGCCTGTAATCTTGGAACCTAAGATATGCTGACGATACTGTACTACTAGCAGAAAATCCTAAAGACCTACAACAATTACTTAATGAAATAAACACGACAAGCAAAAAATATGGACTAGATATGAATATCAAAAGACTAAAACTATGATCATAAACAAAGAAAATACTCAAAACCCACAAGTGGATATCAAAATTGAAGGAATAGACCTTGAGACAGTTCAGAACTATAACTACCTTGGACATACTATAACCAGTGATGGAAAATGTACAACTGAAATAAACAAAAGAATAGGAATGGCAAAAAGTAATTTTAATGTCATGAAGGACATACTAACATCAAAACAAATAACACCAGAGCTAAAACTAAGAATAGCAAAATGTTACATCTTCTCAATATTCCTATATGGTGCTGAAACATGGACATTAGACAAGAAAACAGAACAGAGAATTGAAGCCTTTGAAATGTGGATATATAGAAGAATAGGTAGAATTGGATGGAAGGAAAAGAAAACAAACGACGAAGTCTTAAAACAACTAAAAATGAAAAGAGAACTTCTGAACACAATTAGAACAAGACAAATGCGATTCTTAGGTCATGTTAAAAGACACAACAGCCTACTGAAAGTGATCCTGGAGGGGAAAATACAAGGTAAAAGAGGCAGAGGCAGACCAAGATTAACATGGACGAGTAACATCAAAAGATGGACAAATCAACCGATGACAACCTGCACCATCAAAGCAAGAGATAGAGCAGAATGGCGCTCCATGGTAGCCAACCTTCGTTGCGGAGACGGCACTCAATGATGATGATGAATCTTGGAACGTACTTGCGGCACTTATATCGTCCTTAATTAGTCATGTGCATGATTGGATTTTCTTCCGCATTTTAATATTGGTGACTGGTGGCAGTTTCCTCATATTCCAAGTCCGGATTGCTGGCGGAGCTACTGAGTTTAGTGCTCTGTGCACACCGTGAGATGTGTTTTTCATCCGGATCGTGTTTGGATAATACGATTGCTTACGATGAATGATGATATCGTACGACAAAGGATAGTTTGGCTGCGCTCACTTGCAATACCATTACGCTTTATGTTCTTTTTTGGCTTTTCTGCAGCTGCTTACAGGGGGACTGCAGTAACCTTTCTTTGTTTGGTTCCTTCAATGAGATGAGTTTTAAACTCGGATGATTCCACTGACACGTGCGGTTGAGCAATTATGGATTTTAATTCGTTTGCAGTGATACCGGGGCCTTCCATAACCATAATCATAACCATGTCTTGCCCTTCTGCTTACGTTTCCTTGACTTGCTTGTCCCTATCATCGTAGATGAAGGAATAGTTATGTGTTTCAGATTTCATAACAATAACCATAACCAAAACGCGACATTGGTCAGTGAGCAATATAGACATCTCATGATATCCTCCTATATAAGGTTTGTGTGGAAACCTTATATAATTTTCAATTCAGAACGCTTGTGAGATGAGGATTTTGGTTGGATTTGTTACATAATTCTTCTTCTTCTTCTTCGTTAATCAGCATACACGTCTAGACGTCAAAAGTAATCTATCTATCTATCTATTGTCCTTTCGAGCCGAAGACGGCACATAGAGCAGAACCAGAATCGCAAAAATAGAAACCTTGCATGCCAAAATGGCACATATTGCAGAGATCACTGCCTCTAAAATCTATGGCTCTGTTTCCATAACAATACTTTTTACAATAACAGCTTGTCAAGCCATCAATCAACCTCCTTAGTCGCCTCTTACGACATGCTTGGAAGGTCACAGTGTCACTATTCTTTACTCATAATTAGACCCAGGTAACACATAGAAACAAAAGTAATAGATAGTAAGAAAGTGTTCGTTAGTTCTATGATGGTACCATCTCCGTGCAGCATTTTCTAGTATGACACCGGTGACAATTACAAAAGCCTACTCCGTATAGATGTTGGCCATGATTGTAGCAGATGTTTTGCATGAGCCACAGAACATTCATCAGAATTCCTTATCCTTAGGGTGTTGAAATAATGGCACTACAATCTCTTGTGGCCTTTTCAAAAGTCAAAGAATGTATTCAAAGTTAAAGAATGTACTCAAAGTAAAAAAAATGTACTCAAAGTCAAAGAATGTACTCAAAATTAAAGAATGTACTCAAAGTCAAAGAATGTACTCAAAATAAAAAAAAATATATTCAAAATCAAAGAATGTACTTAAAGTAAAAAAATGTACTCAAAGTTAAAGAATGTACTCAAAATTAAAGAATGTACTCAAAGTCAAAGAATGTACTCAAAATTAAAGAATGTACTTAGTCAAAGAATGTACTCAGAGTCAAAGAATGTACTCAAAATTAAAGAATGTACTCAAAGTCAAAGAATGTACTCAAAATCAAAGAATGTACTCAAAATTAAAGAATCTACTTAGTCAAAGAATGTACTCAAAGTCAAAGAATGTACTCAAATTAAAGAATGTACTCAAAGTCAAAGAATGTACTCAAAATCAAAGAGTGTACTCAAAATTAAAGAATGTACTTAGTCAAAGAATTTACGCAAAGTCAAAGAATGTATTCAAAATTAAAGAATGTACTCAAAGTCAAAGAATGTACTCAAAATCAAAGAATTTACTCAAAATTAAAGAATGTACTTAGTCAAAGAATGTACTCAAAGTCAAAGAATGTACTCAAAATTAAAGAATGTACTCAAAATTAAAGAATGTACTCAAAATCAAAGAATGTACTCAAAGTCAAAGAATGTACTCAAAATCAAAGAATGTACTCAAAATTAAAGAATGTACTTAGTCAAAAGGGAGCCGCGATAGCTCAGTGGTTAGTGAACTGGACTACAAAGGACAAGGGGTAGGGTTCGATCCCAACCGAAGGCTTCCGGGTTCACCCAGCCTTAAATGGGTACCGGATTTTTTCTGGCAAAGTAAAGCAGCACGGGCGTTATACCGACCACATTACCCCAAAAATCATGTGCTGAAGGTCTGTAAAAATATAGGGTCACTAACACCATATTTCCCTATACGCCACTTGGCGTGACGGGGGTACTTTACTTTTTTTTTTTTACTTAGTCAAAGAATGTACTCAAAGTCAAAGAATGTACTCAAAATTAAAGAATGTACTTAGTCAAAGAATGTACTCAAAGTCAAAGAATGTACTCAAAGTCAACGAATGTACTCTTGTTACTTCCTGTGCAGCTAGTAAGCATCATTGCTTCTGTTAGTCCTCGTGTTGTTTTCCATTTGTTCATGTACTTATTCCTGACGAAGTAAACACAAATATATATTCTTTTTCAGCTCTGTGGATAAGACAAGACTCCACAACCCAACGTTTCGACGAGAGTGGTCTTCAGCTGGGACAGACATACACACAACAAGTTTGAGACAAGTATCAACAAGTTGAAAGAAGTAAAAAGTTCAAGTTGTAGACAGAGGGGACTGATATCATGTGAAGGAGCGCATACAATACAAGATGGGTAGTGCCGGTATAACAGGTTCGTTAGATGGAGGTAATTTAGTTTAACTTTAGTTTACATTTTACATTAGCGGCTATCTGACCTTAAAGATCAGCTGAGCAGAAAAGAGTCACTGTCACCTGACATGTCAATGTTTCTAATGGGGCCCCTGACCTTCAGGATCAGCGAAAAAAAATAGAGCCACTGTCACCTGCAATGTCCGTGTACTTACTGGGGCCCCTGACCTTCAAGATCAACGCAAAAAAAGTAGAGCCACCGTCACCTGCAATGTCCGTGTACTTACTGGTGCCCCTGACCTTCAAGATCAGCGCAAAAAAAAAATAGAGCCACCGTCACCTGCAATGTCCGTGTACCTACTGGGGCCCCTGACCTTCAAGATGAACGCAAAAAAGTAGAGCCACCGTCACCTGCAATGTCCGTGTACTTACTGGGGCCCCTGACCTTCAAGATCAGCAAAAAAAAATAGAGCCACTGTCACCTGCAATGTCCGTGTACTTACTGGGGTCCCTGACCATCAAGATCAGTGAAAAAATAGAGCCACTGGCACCTGCAATGCCCGTGTACTTACTTGGGCCCCTGACCTTCAAGATCAACGCAAAAAAGTAGAGCCACCGTCACCTGCAATGTCGTGTACTTACTGGGGCCCTGACCTTCAAGATCAACGAAAAAAAGAAAAGAATAGAGCTACTTTCACCTGCAGCGTCCATATGGCTACAGTATGCCATTAAGATCAGGTGAGAAATATAATGGAGACACCGTCACCTGAAATGTCCCTGTGGTTACCGGAGACCTTCAAGATCAGGTGAGAAAAAGAATAGAGACACTGTCACCTGAAATGTCCCTGTGGTTAAAGGGAGACCTTCAAAATCAGGTGAGAAAAAGAATAGAGACACTGTCACCTGAAATGTCCCTGTGGTTAAAGGGAGACCTTCAAAATCAGGTGAGAAAAAGAATAGAGACACTGTCACCTGAAATGTCCCTCTGGGTAACGGAGACCTTCAAGATCAGGTGAGAAAAAGAATAGAGACACTGTCACCTGAAATGTCCGTGTGGTTACCGGAGGCCATCAAGATCAGGTGAGAAAAAGAATAGAGACACTGTCACCTGAATTGTCCGTGTGGTTACCGGAGGCCATCAAGATCAGGTGAGAAAAAGAATAGAGACACTGTCACCTGAATTGTCCGTGTGGCTGCCGTAGCCCTGATCATGGTCAAGGGAGAAAAGGACTATAGTTACTGTCACCTGCGACGCATGTCTTAAGCTGCAGCTAAAGAGGTTGGGATCAAGGTCTTTACCTGTTTTACGGAGTTTGTGCATCTGAATTAAAGCCATCTCCAGTGCTTTCGTGACTTTGTGGCATGCGTGCTTCACAGTGGCGAATATGCTGAGGAGGGGAAGATGAGCTCTATGGAGATGCTCGTTGTGCAATGAAGATGGTCTGTCACCTGAACTGAACTTAACTGAAATGAGCAAAACTTAGTTTTACAGGTCAACCAGAACATGCTATGTATGATGAAGATGTATTATTTCAGTGTAACACAATCTAAGTCAGTCACTATTCAGATAGTGGAGTAATATTTACATAATGTAGATAGAACGATCATCAAGAAAATATGATCGAACAAAAAAAAAATAAAGTAAGAAAGACAATGCTTTTTCTCACTACACCTCCTCTCACTACACCTCTCCTCACTACACCTCTTCTTACTACACCTCTCCTCACTACACCTCTTCTTACTACACCTCTCCTCACTACACCTCTCCTCACTACACCTCTCCTCACTACACTTCTCCTCACTACACCTCTCCTTACTATACCTCTCATCACTACACCTCTCCTCACTACACCTCTCCTCACTACACCTCTCCTCACTACACCTCTCCTCACTACACCTCTTCTTACTACACCTCTCCTCACTACACCTCTCCTCACTACACCTCTCCTCACTACACCTCTCCTCACTACACCTCTCCTCACTACACCTCTCCTCACTACACTTCTCCTTACTATACCTCTCCTCACTACACCTCTCCTCACTACACCTCTCCTCACTACACCTCTCCTTACTACACCTCTCCTCACTACACCTCTCCTCACTACACGTCTCCTTACTACACCTCTCCTCACTACACCTCTCCTCACTACACCTCTCCTTACTACACCTCTCCTCACTACACCTCTCCTTGCCACACCTCTCCTCACTACACCTCTCCTCACTACACCTCTCCTCACTACATCTCTCCTCACAACACCTCTCCAACTACATCTCTCCTCACTCCACCTCTCCTCACTACACTCTCCTTACTACATCTCTCCCCACTACACCTCTCCTCACTACACCTCTCCTTACTACACCTCTCCCCACTACACCTCTCCTCACTACACCTCTCCTTACCACACCTCTCCTCACTACACCTCTCCTCACTACACCTCTCCTCACTACATCTCTCCTCACAACACCTCTCCAACTACACCTCTCCTCACTACACCTCTCCTTACTACACCCCTCCTTATTACACCTCTTCTTACTACAACCTCTCCTTACCACACCTCTCCTTACTACACCTTTCCTCACAGTACCTCTTCTCACAGTACCTCTCTTCACAGTACCTCCGCTCACTACATCTCTCTTCACCATGCCTCTCCTCACAGTGCCTCTCCTCACAGTACCTCAGCTCACTACACCTCTCCTCAAAGTACCCCTCCTCAAAGCACCTTTCCTCACAGTACCTCTCCTCACAGTACCTCTGCTCACTACACCTCTCCTCACAGTACTCTCCTCACAGTACCTTTCCTCACAGTACCTCTCCTCACAGTAACTCTCCTCACAGTACCTCTCCTCACCCCACCTCTCCTCACCACGCCTCTCCTCACAGTAGCTCTCCTCACCCCACCACTCCTCACCACGCCTCTCCTCACAGTACCTCTCCTCACCCCACCACTCCTCACCACGCCTCTCCTCACAGTACCTCTCCTCAATCAGTCTACTACTCACCACATATCTCCTGACCTCACAAAAACACACTTCTGAAGTGGTGACTTCAACTAATCGCAAAACACTTTTAACCTCACTCACCCTTACCTCAGGTCGATATTCATCCACCTCCCCCCCCACCCCCCGATGTTCTCATTCCAAGTTTACCCCTTTCTGTCCTTGTCTTCTAACCCTTTCCACATTTCATTGTGTGATGAATTTAACTAGACCAGAACGATCTCGACTGTTTTTCCTTCTTTGAAACGAAAATGTAATCCTATTGACCAACTTCTTTGCTGAATCCCAAGCCGACCTTCTGTGTCCCTAATCTAGTCTAAGCGTAACATGCTAAAGATCTAATGTAAACACCTTATTTGGAGAGCTTCAATCTTCCGTTGTAATTTAGTTGCTACAGTCAATGTTTTGCAAGGTTGTTGGAAAAAGATCATAAGGGGGTGTCACGTTATTCTTCATTTAGATCTGGTCATGACAATTCTTTAATAAATAATACCTTTCACGAATGGTTTAATTTATCAATATCATGATAAATGTGATTTGTGAAGTTCTTGATAACATATCAGATTTGGAATTGTGTTCTGGAATAATCGTAGTTAGGTAGCTAAGTATTCGAGTTCTTCAACGGTTTCTAGCAGGTATTTGCAAAATCTGATGCTGTAATATCCTCAGTAATCGAAACAGCAATTAGTTGTGATTAATGTTCTCTTTTTTTCTACAACTCTCTCTCTCTCTCTCTCTCTCTCTCTCTCGTTGCTTTGTCACAATGAGATAACAAGACATCTAACTATTAGGATATCTTCATGCTCTCTTTGCAAAAGGAGAACTGATAATATATTATCCTAATAGTCTCTCTTTCACTCTCTTTCTCTCTCACTCTCATTCTCTCTCTCTCTCTCTCTCTCTCTCGAGATAACACAAACAGTTCATGTTTCTTTGCCACCAAATCTGAATACAATAAATCAACAGAATAATTGAAGCATTCGAAAGCGTTGTAAAAAATAAATAAATACGCGATATAACATCATATTTCCTATATGCAACTGTTTGTCACTGATACTTTAGTTAGTCTGTCCATCTATGTCTCTCCGAAATATAATATATGTATGCATGTTCTATTATACATTAAAATTAAATGTTTCACATAAGATCGTATACACTTTTACGGTTAAAAATGAATATTGTACCAGAGGAACTGCCAAAGTGGCAAATCTTTAATTTTTTGGTAACTTAAATTTTTACTTTCATCACCATGATGTGCCATACTGTTGGCAAAAGCGATCATGTCCTTCAGCGATTCTCTGCCACGATTCCAGGATATCTTCTCTCTTCGTCGTCAGTAATATTTCTTAACTAGTATTTTCCAGAGAGAATGAACTACAAGAAATGATAGACACAATAGTAAAAGAAAGCAACAAGAAAGGTCTCAGTCTGAATAGTAAGAAAACAGAAGTAATGGTTACATCGAAGAAACAATCATCACCATCATGCAGCATAAAAATAAACGAGACAAATCTGAAACAAGTGCAACGTTTCAAATACTTGGGCACAATAATAACATCAGATGGGAGATGCACCACAGAAATAAAAAGCAGAATAGCTCAGCCCAAATAACATTTCAGAAAATGAAAAATATCTTATGCAACAAATCTATGTCAATAAAAATGAGAAAGAGAGTTCATCGATGCTATATAGAACCAAATCTGACCTATGGAAGTGAATCACGGACAGTAGACAAACAAATGAAAAGACGATTAGATGCCACAGAGATGGGATTTTTCAGAAGAATGTTGAAAGTTCCCTGGACAGCTAAAAAGACCAATGAGGAAGTTCTCAAAGAGGCCAACACAAAAAGGGAGCTCTTCAAAAAATATCAGAAAGAAGCAATCAACATTTTTCGGGCCCATTATGAGAAGAGGAAAGTTGGAATACTTGGTTACAACTGGCAAAATAAAAGGAAAGAGAGATCGCGGACGACAAAGAGAGAAAATACTGAATAGCTTGGTGTCATGGCATGGAAAACAGTCAACAACAGAACTGATACAATGCACTGTAGATAGAAGATTGTGGAGGGACATGATCGCCTACGCCAACCGGTATGGCACATGATGATGATGAGTATTTTCCAGCTGTAACCAAGTACTCCAACTTTACTCTTCTCATAAAAAAAGTAAAGTACCCTCGTCACGCCAAGTACCGTATAGGGAATATGGTGTTAGTGACCATAAATTTCACAGACCTTCGGTACATGATTTGTAGGGTAATGTGATCGGTATTACGCCCGTGCCGCTTTACTTTCCCAGAAAGAAATCCGGTGCCCATTAAAGGCTGGGTGAACCCGGAAGCTGTCGATGGGGATCGAACCCTACCTCTTTTCCTTTGTAGCCCAGTTCACTAACCACTGTACTATCGCTGCTCCCCTCTTCTCATAATGGTAATTGTTTTTTTTTCCCCCTCATATTTTGATGAGCTCTCTCTTTATGTTGGCCTCAATGAGAATTTCTTTTATTTATTTTCATAGCTGCCCGGGAGGTTTTATTTACCTAATCAGTTTCACGTTTTTTTTAATGTGTTTTGTTACAAATTGGCACCACATTCATCAAATATCAATTTTAATAATGAGTGGAGTGTACTAGACTCAGGACATCTACCCCCTAAAACTGCTTAAAGATTTCCAAGATTATAATTTAAAAGTCACATTTAGATTATAACAAGCAGATGCGTATACACCACGTGGAGTAACGCGACGCTTTTTTAATTTTCAAATCTTGTGCAGGTTTGATATTTCAACGTCACTTCCGACAGAAGAAGAAAAAAAAGCGAACTGCCGGATATGAAACGTTTTTCCATTCTGTTTACTAAACGACCTGGTTAATTCTTTCTGTTGTTTGTGACAGTTGCATTCATCTGTAACATTTATACAAACAAGCCATCCTTAAACTTCCTTTCCTTTAATATATTTTATTAACCCTTTTACACCCGACAGCGTAGAGAGAACGTTGTATTATTGTCTACATTTTCCTTCACAATCGACACATTTTACTTTGTGGATAATCAAGTAAGAGGCCAATTATCTTTATGACATTTCCCATTACTGAGGTCTGCCGGAAGGACTGTATGATATGAGAATAAAGGCCGCTTTTTTCAGTGCAGTCACCGCGAGGTGTTTGGGTCAGAGTTTTTATTTCATCCCCCAGATTTAAAAAAAATGTTGACTTTTCCGGGATTTGAACCGGCGTTCCCCTTGTTTGGTTCCCGACTAGTTATCAACTCGGGCTCCGCGCTGTCAGGGGGGTCCAGAAGAAAAATAAAACTCTCGTTCCATTCCCGGCTTGCGGTAACCTAAAGGGATGACTACAATATCTCTAGCCGAGCGGCACTTGCAATACTTCAGCACAAAGTAGTAGTTTACTTTCATGTGTGGATGGCAACTGAGGTCTAACATAACTTGGTTTGAGACTGAACAAATCGCGTCTCGACATGGAGCACGCAAAACCCCAATTTCGACAAGATGTACACACAAACCCCAACCTCGATAAAAAGTACACACAAACCTCAACCTCGATAAAAAGTACGCACAAACCCCAACCTCGATAAAAAGTACACAAAAACCCCAACCTCGATAAAAAGTACACACAAACCCCAATCTCGATAAAAAGTACACACAAACCCTAACCTCGATAAAAAGTACACACAAACCCCAACCTCGATAAAAAGTACACAAAAACCCTAACCTCGATAAAAAGTACACACAAACCCCAACCTCGATAAAAAGTACACAAAAACCCTAACCTCGATAAAAAGTACACACAAACCCCAAACTCGATAAAAAGTACACACAAACCCCAACCTCGATAAAAAGTACACAAAAACCCCAACCTCGATAAAAAGTACACAAAAACCCTAACCTCGATAAAAAGTACACAAAAACCCTAACCTCGATAAAAAGTACACAAAAACCCCAACCTCGATAAAAAGTACACAAAAACCCTAACCTCGATAAAAAGTACACAAAAACCCCAAGCTCAAACATCTGTTATCAAGTGTTAGTAATATGTGTTTAGTTTTTTTTTAAATCCATCAATCTGAGCCATCTCATATTGTATTAAATAATTTGTGTGTGTACTGTTTTATGTTTTTTTGCTTCCCATATTTTGCTAGTTACATGAAAGCTGTTCTAGCTTTACTAATCCTCTGCTTAATGCCTCTCTCTCTGCTGATCATCATTTGGAGATAATGCAGCACACACATGTAAAGTAAATTCACTTCTTCGATTGAAACCCCTTCCATTTCTGCTGGGTTGTGGTATGTGTTCTGTATTTCATTATCTTTGTTTAATCACTATTAATCTGCGGGGAAGATAAAAGAGTTAAACAGCTTTCGTGTGCGATGCCTTCACAAGATAATGAACAACAAATGGCAAGACAAAGTAACCAACTATAGTATCTTACAACGAGCTAAACCCCAATCGATCACGGCAACACTTAGGAGTCGGCGACTAAAGTGACTGGGTCATGTGAGAATAATGGAAAACAATCGTATTCCCAGAGAATTATTTTATGGTGGTTTCAGGGACGGAAAGAGACCAAAGGGCAGACCACAGATGGATATTAGGATGGTTGCAGGGTTTCTTTAATGACTTCTCTATCAGCAATATAAACTGGGAAAGTCTGTCATCACATCGGAGCACACGAAGAAGAATAATAAGTAAAATATCAGCACAGCAACGTTCCATCAAGTGATATCAATATCATTCGATCAATGCTTATCTTTACTGCTATAAGAATGGTCTTAATTTTACTGCTATAAGACTGGGTTTATCTTTACTGCTATAAGAATGGTCATAATTTTACTGCTATAAGACTGGGTTTATCTTTACTGCTATAAGAATGGTCTTAATTTTACTGCTATAAGACTGGGTTTATCTTTACTGCTATACGAATGGTCGTAATTTTACTGCTATAAGAATGGGCTTATCTTTACTACTATAAGACTGGCCTTATCTTTACTGCTATAAGACTGGGCTTATCTTTACTACTATAAGAATGGGCTTATCTTTACTGCTATAAGACTGGGCTTATCTTTACTACTATAAGAATGGGCTTATCTTTACTGCTATAAGAATGGGCTTATCTTTACTGCTATAAGACTGAGCTTATCTTTACTACTATACGAATAGGCTTATCTTTACTGCTATAAGAATGGGCTTATCTTTACTGTTATAAGACTGGACTTATCTTTACTGCTATAAGACTGGGTTTATCTTTACTGCTATAAGACTGGGCTTATCTTTACTGCTATAAGACTGAACTTCTCTTTACTGCTATAAAACAGCTTCTCTATACTGTTATAACTGAGCTTATCTTTACTGCTATAAGATTGTGCCTATCTTTACTGTTATAAGACAGCTTATCTTTACTGCTATAAAACAGCTTCCTATACTGTTATAACTGAGCTTATCTTTACTGCTATAAGATTGTGCCTATCTTTACTGTTATAAGACAGCTTATCTCTACTGCTATAAGACTGAGCTTATCTTTACTGCTATAAGACTGAGCTTATCTTTACTGCTATAAGACTGAGCTTATCTTTACTGCTATAAGACTGAGCTTATATTTACTGCTATAAGACTGAGCTTATCTTTACTGCTATAAGACTGAGCTTATCTTTACTGCTATAAGATTGTGCCTATCTTTACTGTTATAAGACTGAGCTTATCTTTACTGCTATAAGATTGTGCCTATCTTTACTGTTATAAGACTGAGCTTATCTTTACTGCTATAAGACTGAGCTTATCTTTACTGCTATAAGACTGAGCTTATCTTTACTGCTATAAGACTGAGCTTATCTTTACTGCTATAAGACTGAGCTTATCTTTACTGCTATAAGACTGAGCTTATCTCTACTGCTATAAGACTGAGCTTATCTTTACTGCTATAAGACTGAGCTTATCTTTACTGCTATAAGACTGAGCTT
Organism: Megaustenia siamemsis; assembly: GCA_032433765.1. NCBI lineage: Eukaryota > Metazoa > Mollusca > Gastropoda > Stylommatophora > Ariophantidae > Megaustenia > Megaustenia siamemsis. The sequence continues at coordinate 79,987,149 of JAVIAB010000125.1, read as the reverse complement.
ATCTTTACTGCTATAAGACTGAGCTTATCTTTACTGCTATAAGACTGAGCTTATCTTTATTGCTATAAGATTGTGCCTATCTTTACTGTTATAAGACAGCTTCTCTTTACTGCCATATGACTCTGCTTTGCTTTACTAACCAACCCAGATCTTCACGCTTGTCTGTTATTCGACTCAAAAACAATCTACGTGCTTGTTTTGAATCACTTTGAACAATCGTGTTTGAAGAATCCAATTGTAACGGTCTGGTGAGCATGGCTGCTATCTCGTTGTAGATAAAAGTGCAGCTGTTTTAGTCTGAGCTAAGGATTAGTATAGCTTTGTGAGATAGATTTTGCCGCAGGATTGGTTAAAAGCGCCGTGGGAGAGAAATAGAGAGAATCGATTAAAGATGGAATGATTATTAACAAAATCTGAAAGCGAGAAAAGAAATACAATTTATCTTTTATTTTTCCTTTTTGTGTTCGCGTGTTTTGCAAAACGATTTCCCATTTTCAATGTCAGCTTCTTAAAGTCCATTTAATCAGCATTTGTACCTTTGAACGCTGGAAGACTTTCATGTTGATTTATTTATCTTGTCATTTTATATTCATTGTTTTTCAAACACAGCGCAAAGGGAAACGTTTGTGGTTTTTTTTTCTCTTAGTGTTTTGAATAGTTGTGTTTGTACACGAGGCCCTAATGTACTTATCTTTCGACAAGTCTAGTTTGTTGAGCAACGGAGCAGAATGGCGCTCCATGGTAGCCAACCTTCGTTGCGGAGATAGCACTCGCTGATGACGATGAGTTTATCGAGACATGGCCTGGCTAACAGAAGCACGGATCGTCGTGTTCCCTGTAGTGGTGGCTATTACTTATATAGAAGACCCTGTATTGCAGTCCCTCTGGACTGGGCTAATATCTTCCCAGCTTAGCCTGGGGTAGACGAACTCCAACTTTTCCAGTAAGAGCCGGGAATGTTAAGAAAACCATTATGATCTTCAATGAGTCAAAGGGCTGCCCTGCCGCATCAACCCGGGGCATTACGTAAACAACAACAACCCACAGTCTTCTACAACTCGCCATTTGCCTTGTGTAGTTGGATAATTTATTAAGGAAGCTGGTTGTCCATGTTGCGCTAAACACAAATCGGAACATTATCGAAGGGTTGTAAACGAGGGTCAAAGTTCATATATTCGAGACAGAAGATGAGTTGCAGAAAATGCGAGGATTATGGGTTTGACGAATATAAAGACTAACGTGGTAGTGTTACCAGCAAGGACGACTTAGCTGTGTGCATAACCAGCAAGCTACTGGACTCAGTAGCATACACAGTTTGTCATCCGTTGAGTGCAGCCCAGGGGTTGTGTTTGTAATTGTATGCTATAGTTATGATTGCACATGCGTGAAAGACATGGCCAACGATAGTAAATGTTTTAGGTTGCTCAGTTGGTCTTGTGCTCTAGCGCAGATTTCTCGTGGGAAGCCACTGTGTCGAGGAGTACCGGTATGATCCTGCTTCGCCCGTGTATTGTTCTTTGTATTTTTTCTGTTGTTGATTATTTGTGATTTATTTTTTCATGATGTTGTAAACATACCTTTTGTAAACATACCTCTTTTATAAAAACTATTGTAAACATACCTCTTGTAAACATACCTCTTGTAAACATACCTCTTTTATAAAAAATAATTGTAAACATACCTCTTTTATAAAAACTATTGTAAACATACCTCTTTTATAAAAACTATTGTAAACATACCTCTTTTATAAAAACTATTGTAAACATACCTCTTTTATAAAAAATAATTGTAAACATACCTCTTTTATAAAAACTATTGTAAACATACCTCTTTTATAAAAAATAATCGTAAACATACTTCTTTTATAAAAAAAAATTGTAAACATACCTCTTTTATAAAAACTATTGTAAACATACATCTTGTAAACACATCCATTGTAAACAAACCTCTTGTAAACAAACCTCTTGTAACCACACCTCTTGTAAATACACCCAGTGTAAATACACCTCTTGTCAACACACCTCCTGTAAATACATCCATTGTAAACATACCTCTTGTAAACACACCTCCTGTAAATACATCCATTGTAAACAAACCACTTGTAAACACACCTATTGTAAATATATCCAATGTAAGCACACCTCTTGTAAACACACCTCTTGTAAATACATCCAATGTATACACACCTCTTGTAAATACATCCATTGTAAACACACCTCTTGTAAACATACCTCTTGTAAACATACCTCTTGTAAACATACCTCTTTTATAAAAAAATAATTATAAACATACCTCTTTTATAAAAAACTATTATAAACATACATCTTGTAGACACATCCATTGTAAACAAACCTCTTGTAAACAAACCTCTTGTAACCACACCTCCTGTAAATACATCTATTGTTAACATACCTCTTGTAAACACACCTCCTGTAAATACATCCATTGTAAACAAACCAATTGTAAACACGCCTATTGTAAATATATCCAATGTAAGCACACCTCTTGTAAACACACCTCTTGTAAATACATCCAATGTATACACACCTCTGGTAAACACATCCATTGTAAACACACCTCTTGTAAACATGCCTCTTGTAAACACACCTCCTGTAAATACATCCATTGTAAACACACCTCTTGTAAATACATCCATTGTAAACACACCTCTTGTAAATATACCTCTTGTAAACATAACTCTTGTAACAACACCTCCTGTAAATACATCCATAGTAAACACACCTCTTGTAAACATCCTGTAAACACATCCATTGTAAACACACCTCTTGTAAACATGCCTCTTGTAAACACACCTCCTGTAAATACATCCATTGTAAACACACCTCTTGTAAACACATCCATTGTAAACACACCTCTTGTAAATATACCTCTTGTAAACACATTCACTGTAAACACACCTCCTGTAAACACATCCATTGTAAACACACCTCTTGTAAATATACCTCTTGTAAACACATTCACTGTAAACACACCTCTTGTAAACACATCCATTGTAAACACACCTCTTGTAAACACATTCACTGTAAACACACCTCCTGTAAACATACCGCTTGTAAACATACCTCTTACCCTGAATTAATTCGCAGCATGGACAAGTGTTTGTCATTGATATTTTAGTTTAATCCACCATTCGCACTTTTTTAAAAACTTTCGAGGTTAAAAATTGGATATTGCATCCCCCGAAACTCTCAGCTTTTTCACTCTTTTAAATTTGTTGTTTATTATGAGCATTAACTGCAAAGATATCCTTCATTTACAAATATTGACATTTGCTAAAAATGTGACGTTTTGTGTGAGGTGTCACAAATTGAAACCACTTCCATACAATACCAATTTTAAGAATGAGTGGAATGTACTAAGCTCAGAATAAATGCAGCAAAATTTATATATATATATATATATATATATATATATATATATATATATATATATATATATATATTTGCGTTCGCCAGCTTTTACCTCTGGCGAAGTTCCTAGAGACTAGGATCTGATATTTAAGTGTTAAGCCATTTTTCCCTGGCAACCGTGTGCACAGGAGGTCCCTCGCCGTACAGGCAGATAACTCCGTTTTCGGAGGTACTCATATTTTTTTTTTCATTGATGAGTAATAGACGTTTTAAGCTGGGCCTCGCTGCTGAGGCCAGGGGTGGTTACCGTAGAGAGAAATTATAAATAAAAATCCCAACTGGTTCAGCCGGGATTTGAACTCACAAACCTCTCTATCTCGCGGTCGGCGTCTTGCCTCGAGACCAACTAGTCCCCCCAAAAACAGAGTATCTGACCCGTTTAGATAATGTTAGAAAATGAAACAATAGCCGCGGGCAAGGACTGCAACTCCCTAATTTCCGGAAGTTCTTTTTTTTTTTTTTTTTTTTTTTTTTTTGTTTTTTGTTTGTTATTTAGTAACTTTACATGTTTACAATTGGTGTTATACCCTGAGTGCTGACTTAAATCTCAAAGCTGCATTTTAGTCATGATCATGAAATCGTTACTACATGAAAGAAAATGTCCCGAATTAACGACATTATAGCGTGCTGAAGTCGGATGTGTTGGGCCGAAGGGCGCAAATATAACAGTTATACTGCAAACCACAAGGAGCCGCGATAGCTCAGTGGTTAGTGAACTGGACTACAAAGGACAAGGGGTAGGGTTCGATCCCAACCGACGGCTTCCGGGTTCACCCAGCCTTTAATGGGTACCGGATTTTTCTCTGGGAAAGTGAAGCGGCAAGGGCGTAATACCGACCACATTACCCCAAAAATCATGTGCCGAAGGTCTATAAAATGTATGGTCACTAACACCATATTCCCTATACGCCACTTGGCGTGATGGGAGCACTTTACTTTTTTTTTTTTTAACTGCAAACCACAACACAACGCAGACACGCCCACTTAACGTCCTTTTAAGGACGGATGACGAAGAGGAATTCTACAGTGTTCGAATACTCTAGAATACTTTAGTTATGGGGCGAACGCAAGCAAGCAACGACATTATACTCATTCTTGAGATTGATACATATATTTGTTTGGAGTGGCTCACATTTGTGACACTGTCATCTTCTTCTTTTCCTACTACTACTACTACTACTACTACTACTACTACGACTTTTCAGCACCCTGTGGTGCATAGGTCTTCAACAAACACTTCGTGCCGTTCTGCTTCTTACTATTCCTTTAAGGTCATTCCATGTCTTCCCAATCATTTTCATCTTTTCATCGCTGCTTCCATCTGTCTTCTTCAAGAATATTTTGGTCATCCTCTTTGTATTTTCTTTGGGGATTCCAAAAAGGGCATGTTATGTAATACATTCATTTGGCTTTCACAGTGTGTGTTCTATCCAGCACCATCATCTTCGTTGTATTTCTGTATCTACTTGTATTTGACTGGTACATTTCCATAATTCTATGTTAGTGATTTTGTCCTGCCATTTCTATCCATTTATTCTACGTAAGCATCCATAAATAAAGGTCTGCATCTTCATGGTTGTCATTTTTGTTGTTCTCCATGTTTTACAGCCATGTAATAAGAATGACTTAACATTGGAGTTGAACAGTTTTTATTTTTTGTATTTAACCTAATTTGGTTTTATTCATATATAAGAGGTGGCATAATAATATTTGAAAATGAAATAAGATCAAATCACATGTGAAACCAGTGGACATTTCTCGTTAACTCTCTATGAGAGATGAGAGAAGATGCTTCGGCAAAACAGTGTCTGGGTTTTTATTGAAACCGACATATTCCTGTATCTATGTCTGGACAGATTAAATTATATATATATGTGTGTGTATGTATATGTATATATATATATATGATGTTTATCACCATGATCGAGTGCCATCTCCGGAACGAAGGCTTGCTACCAAATAGCGCCATTCCGCTCTGTCTCTTGCTTTGATGGTGCAGGATGTCATAGGCTGACTTGTCCATCTTTTGATGTTACTCGCTCATGTTAGTCTTGGTCTGCCTCTTATACCTTGTATTTTCCCTTCCAAGATTACTTTTAGTAGGCTGTTGTGTCTTTTAACATGCCCCCAAAATCGCATTTGTCTTGTTTGAATTGTGTTTAGTAGTTCTCTTTTCATTTTTAGTTGTTTTAAGATTTCATCATTTGTTTTCTTTTCTTTCCATCAAATTCTACCTATTCTTCTATATATCCACATATATTGTTACTTTTATATCTAAGTTAATAGTTGTGCAGTAAGAGATGTAACACCCGAAGGGCTTTCTTTACCACACATCCCTCCATAGTTAAGTCTGCCACACGCAATGAAAATAAATTAAATGTAATCGCAGCGTCGATTATCGCGTAGCTTTTAGAGTTATCCGGCGTTAATTACATTCCACGGACATAATTAACGGTCAAGGGGAGGCGGTTGGGCATGTTTCCTAATGACAATTCTAGAATAATGAACTACACCTTTAACTGGTGCCAGACACGACCAGCCTCGTTGAGTGACGCAACTTGACCGACCGAGTGGTCATGGCTGGTGTTGCTGGAGCGGTCACGAGGCGCGTCTATTTGTGCAATTTCAATTTGGATAAGTTGACCAAAGGTTTGGCCTGTGACGTCAAGATTACGCACTGTTATTTCATTTGCCTCTCAGGGTGGCCGGTGGAGAAAAGTCACGCGCACTAGAAGTGACCTCATGGACGTTGATCACGTGTACGCAGAGCTAATTAAATATTCAAATTGGCCTTCCTTTGTGTTAATCGACTTCCAGAAGAACTGAAGTTGAACTCTTTATGGAATATTGGGGCGGGTGGGGGGGGGGGGGGGTTGTTTGCTTTTATTTACGTTCGCCCAATGACTAAAGGACTATATCTCTTCATCGTCCGCCCTTAAAAAGAAGTTAAGCGGGCTTCTCTTCGTTGTGCTGTGGTTTGCAGTAGAACTGTGATATTTGCGCCTTTCGGCCCGACGCATCCGACTTTAGCTTGACATTTTTGAGTACCAGGTTGTCTCCCTCTTCGATCCCTACTCGCTTGGGCAGACTAGACAGGTTAGTCTGTTACTGGAGGCACCACGGAGAGGTGGAACATGGTCTGGATGGTTTTGGTTCAACGATCCTGGCGCAAGCCATCAGCTGATGGGGAAACGAAATTGTTCGTTTGCGCCACCCAACGACTAACGAAATTTTGCTCACCCGCAGCGTTAGACTTGAATAGAGTGGCAGGCATAGGCTCTGTGCTGACGTTTAGTTTGCGCTATTTGGCTCAACATTTTCCGTTTTCCGCATGCAATTTTGTGTACAGGGTTGTCTTTGTGATCAATCCCTACATACTTGGCCAGATGAGACTGGTTCATATATTTATTTCTATGGGCACCTTGAAGAGGTGGAGTCTGATGAGGACAATACTGTTTCCCTCTGACACAAACAAACAGCTATGATTCGCTGGCCTCCTACAGTACTGTTGCTGTCTTCATCTTTAACCCATTCCCCCCCCCGCCCTTCCTACTTCCCTTGGAGGGAGGTGAAAGATTCGTCTCATAGCAGCAGAGCTGGAAGTTGTCAGCGACCCATAGCTGATGGTTTGCGGCAGGATCGATGAATCAGAACAATCTAGACCCTTCTCCACCTCTCCGTGGTGTCTCCAGTAACAGACTAACCTGTCTAGTCTGCCCAAGCAAGTAGGGATCGAAGAGGGAGACAACCCGGCACTCAAAAATGCCATGCTAAAGTCGTATGCGTTGGGCCGAAAGGCGCAAATATCAGTTTTACTACAAACCACAACACAACGAAGAGACGCCCACTTAACTTCTTTTTAAGGGCGGACGATGAAGAGGTGTAGTCTTTTAGTCATCGAGCGGACGTAAGCAGCAGCGTTTCGCCATCATCACTGAGTACCGTTTCCGCATCGAAGGTTGGCTACCATGGAACACCATTCCGCTCTGCCTCTTGCTTTGATGGTGCAGGTTGTCATAGGCTGACAGGATCATCTTTTGATGTTACTCGTCCCATGTTAATCTTGTTCTCCCTCTTTTACCTTGTATTTGCCTCACCAAGATTACTTTTAGGATACTTTTTTTAAGATGCTTCAAAAATCTTATTTGTCTTGTTTGAATTGTGTTTTTAGTAGTTTTAAGACTTCATAATTTGTTTTCTTTTCTTTCCGTCAAATTCTTCATATTCTTCTATAAATCCATATTTCAAATGCTTAAATTTTATGTTCTGTTTTTTTTATGTTTAATGTCCTTGTTCCTACACTATACTAGAATATTGAGAAGATATCTCTCTCTCTGCGATCAGGACCCAATCAGAGTAGGATTCCAGCTCCTCACATGAACTCAGCTGTCAGGTTAGGTGTGTTACAAACAGAACATCACAATTAGTCTGCCAGATCCACTCTGATTGAACACCCGTTAAAAACGTTGCACTGTGTTTTGCGCCAGTGGCCCAGTGCATCCGATTTCAGCCAGCATTTTATTCAGGTTTGCTTTCCCTAGCCTTTGATTGTCCCCAATCTTCCTGCAAGGCAGCAGGTGATCTTTTCTGTAGGGGGATTCTGCCCTTAGATGGTCGGCCCTCCCAGGTTTACGAGCACCATCTGCCCGAGTCACTAGAGGTGACTAACACAGACATACACACACAAAGATATGAGATATGACAAACACAGACATGCACATAGCGATACGAGGCATGACTAACACTGACATACATCAAGATATATGACACATGACTAACATAAACATGCACATAAAGATATGAGATATGACTGACATAGACATGCACCCACAAAGAAATTACATATGTCTAACATGGACATGCACACAAAGATATGAGATATGACCAACATAGATAGGCACACACAATAATATGAGATGTAACTGGCATAGCCATGCAAACACAAGGATATGTGATGTGACATACACAGACATGCACACACAAAGATATGAGATATGACTAACATAAACATACACACAGAGATATGAGATATCACTAGCTCAAACATGCACACACAAAGATATGACACATGACTAACACAGATACACACTAAGATATGAGATATGACTAAACACATACACACACACTAAGATATGAGATATATTTTAAACACATACACACTTAAAGATATGAGACATAATTAACACGGACACTCCAAGATATGAGATATGACTAACATGACACACACCAAGATATGAGCCATGGCCAGCACACACACACACACACACACACACACAAGCCAAGATATGAGCCTTGGCTAGCAATGAAACACACCAAGAAATGAACCATGTCCAGCACAGAAAGAAAATATCCAGTACACATTAAGGTATCCATATGCGTGGGTTTGGTGTAGTCGGCAGACTCTTCTTAACGTGGGAATCATCGACATACGAGACGCCGGCCCCCATGAACTGTTAACAGATATCTTCCAAACAGTTGTACGGAGATTTGAGAGAAGATATAACATTTAGCTATTCTTAGTTTTAGCCTTGGTATTATTTATTTTGATGTTAGCATATTTATCAGACATTCAAATTACATTTTGCCATTCCTATTCTTTTGTTTATTTCAGTTTTACAATTTCCATTACTGACATGTCCAAGGTAGTTATAGCTCTGAACTGTCTCCAGGTGTATTCCTTCCATCCTTCTAAAATTGGATATTCTTTTCCTTACGTCAAGGAATACACAAAGATTTAAGCAATTTCGTTTTTTTTTTTTTTTGTTTTGTTAAGTTCAAGTGGGGAAAAAACAACTGAAATTACCTAAAAGGAGAAAACACTAAGAAGAAAACGCAAAGAGAAAAACACTATATTATTCACGGACAATTTGCTAGTTGTTGCAGCACTGAGGAGTAATGCAGATGTGAATGATTTACAATCAACAGTTGAGAAGATTTGCCTGCAATGACAAATAAAGCGGTTCAGTGAACTCCAAATCTTTGCAATCATCATCATCGAGTGCCGTCTCCGCAACGAAGGTTGGCTACCATGGAGCGCCATTCTGCTCTATCTCTTGCTTTGATGGTGCAGGTTGTCATAGGCTGATTTGTCCATCTTTTGATGTTACTCGTCCATGTTAGTCTTGGTCTGCCTCTTTTACTTTGTATTTTCCCCTCCAGGATTACTTTTAGTAGGCTGTTGTGTCTTTTAACATGGCCCAAAAATCGCATTTGTCTTGTTTGAATTGTGTTTGGTAGTTCTCTTTTCATTTTTAGTTGTTTTAAGACTTCGTCGTTTGTTTTTTTTTTCCTTTCACCCAATTCTACCCATTCTTCTATAAACATTCTTTGCAATAATCCAGGAAACATTAAGCTGAGAAGATTGTACAGAAAAATTGGAAACTATCTCATTATCGTCATGTACTGTACCGGCTGGTTTATTCGATCGTGTCTCTCCATAATTTCTCTGTCTTCATTTCATTGCATTAGTTTTGGTGTTGATTATTTACTTTGTCATGATACTATGCTATCTAGTATTTTAACTCTTTGTGACCGCGACATTTCTGCCTTGTGTTTTGCGAGTTGTAACCAAGTATTCAAACTCTCATTCTATATTCTCATGATATGCCCGAAAAGTGTCAATTATCTTTTCCTGATGCTCTATTTTACTTTTTCTCTTTTTGTACTGGTATTTTTTTGTGCTGGCATCTTTTTGTGCTGGCATCTTTTTGTCCTAGCATCTTTTTGTGCTAGCATCTTTTTGTGCTGGCATATTTTTGTTCTGGCGTCTTTTTGTGCTGGCATCTTTTTGTCCTGGCATCTTTTTGTGCTAGCATCTTTTTGTGCTGGCATATTTTTGTTCTGGCGTCTTTTTGTGCTAGCATCTTTTTGTGCTAGCATCTTTTTGTTCTGGCGTCTTTTTGTGCTAGCATCTTTTTGTTCTGGCGTATTTTTGTGCTAGCATCTTTTTGTTCTGGCATCTTTTTGTGTTGGCATCTTTTTGTGCTGGCATCTTTTTGTGCTGGCGTCTTTTTGTGCTGGCATCTTTTTGTGTTGGTGTCTTTTTGTGCTGGCATCTTTTTGTGCTGGCGTCTTTTTGTGCTGGCGTCTTTTTGTGCTGGTGTCTTTTTGTGCTGGCATCTTTTTGTGCTGGCGTCTTTTTGTGCTGGCATCTTTTTGTGCTGGCGTCTTTTTGAGCTGGCGTCTTTTTGTGCTGCGTCTTTTTGTGCTAGCATTTTTTTGTGCTGGCATCTTTTTGTGCTGGCATCTTTTTGTGCTGGCATCTTTTTGTGCTGGAGTCTTTTTGTGCTGGCGTCTTTTTGTACTGGCATATTCGAAAATTTTTTCACTAGTGTGTTTTTAACTGTCTAGGGCACTCTCAACATTCTTCTGAGAGATCCCATCTCTGATGGTAATAGTCTATTCTTTGATTTGTCTACTGTCTATGATTCACTTCCACGGGTCAGAATTGGCTCTATATAGCATCGGTGAGCTGTCTATCTCTCTTATAGTCAAGAAACAATTCAAAGTGACTCAACTAAATACCACCCTCCCCCCTCCCCCTTACAAAATAATAATAATAACAACAATACATATAATTTATAATAAGCCTAATAAGTAGGAGTTTGTTATGACATACGATATGTTTATCTGACATATATTTTTTTTAATCTAAGTTAATTCCAATATGGTTTAATGCCATCCTGGACAGTCAGCCGTATTTTTTTTATTGTTTATATAAATGCATACGTTGACCACTAAGGTTTAGGTCATATTTTGACTAAATCGAGGGTACACACGCGAATTTGTTTATTTCTATTTGGTTTTATAGAAGAACAGGTAGAATTGGATGGAAAGAAAAGAAAACAAACGATGAAGTTTTAAAACAACTAAAAATGAAAAGAGAACTATTAAGCACAATTAGAGCAAGACAAATGAAATTGTTGGGGCATGTTAAAAGACACAACAGCCTAATAAAAGTAATATTGGAAGGAAAAATACAAAGTAAAAGAGGCAGAGGTAGACCAAGACTAACATGGACGAGTAACATCAAAAGATGGACAAGTCAACCTATGACAATCTGCACCATCAAAGCAAGTGACAGACAAGAGTGGAATGGTGCTCCATGGTAGCGAACCTTCGATGCGGAGACGGCACTTATTGATGATGACGATGATTTGGTCATATTTTTCGTTATTTTAGGCAAAAAAAAAAAAAAAACTGTCATTTCAATGACCCTTTATTAAGCGGACAAAAATTAGGCTTTGTTACTCTATTGCTAAAAAATACGTACACTTGCCTGAGTAAATACCAAATGTCTACAACATAGACAAAGCAGTTCAAAATAAGTATGTAGATGTAATGAAAGACCACTTTTAGTTGATTTACCGTATGTCAGGAAAAACGTTTGAATTTCATATATAAAAGTAACATTTGGCCAAAACACCGCACACAGCAGCATCGTACAGATGTGACAGTGCTGTCAAGAAAGTGTGTTCTGAATGAGACTGCAAACATGAATACTATCGTATGCGGCTTCACAATGCAGTCAGACACTGCTTTTTGTGTGAAAGTAATTACAGACACTGAGGGCTGAGAATTATCGTGTCCAAAAATTCAAACAAAAAAGCCTCACAGAGGTGTAACGTCTCAGAAATTGCTCGCCAAAAAAGACAAAGATATGAAAGCCCAACGCAGAGCTTGTAGATACCTTAGTGGATAATTTAACCTCATTTTTAATAGCAAATGAGTAAATAGTTTATCTCATATTTCAGTCTTTTTTTCATTTGTGATCATAATTTGTTTTTTTTTATAATTTCATAAATGCAAGCATATTTCGATGATTTTCTGGGTAATATTCGACATTCTTTAGATCATAAAATTCTGCACCTCACAAATACGTTTTTAGCCATACTCTAAAAGGACGATAATATATGACTAGTAAGAAGTTTATATAAAAAAAAGTAAAGTACCCCCGTCACGCCAAGTGGCGTATAGGGAATATGGTGTTAGTGACCATAAATTTTACAGACCTTCAGTACATAATTTTTTGGGTAATGTGGTCGATATTACGCCCGTGCCGCTTGACTTTCCCAGAAAAAATCTGGTACCCATTTAATGCTGGGTGAACCCGGAAGCCGTCGGTTGGGATCGAACCCTACCTCTTGTCCTTTGTAGTCCAGTTCACTAACCACTGAGCTATCGCGGCTCCCAAGAAGTTCATATCAACATGAATTATTTATGTTTCTCTCACTTGCATATGTCGTAATAATTAGTTGCACGCGTAGCTTTTAAAGTAGTTTCAACTAGATGGGATGTATGTAGAAAGAATCGCAGTGACCACAAGGGAAAGATTCGCAGTGACCACAAGGGAAAGATTCGCAGTGACCACAAGGGAAAGATTCGCAGTGACCACAAGGGAAAGAATCGCAGTGACCACAAGGGAAAGATTCGCAGTGACCACAAGGGAAAGAATCGCAGTGACAACAAGGGAAAGAATCGCAGTGACCACTAGGGAAAGATTCGCAGTGACCACAAGGGAAAGATTCGCATTGACCACAAGGGAAAGATTCGCAGTGACCACAAGAAAGTGTTTTATTAAAATAATCAATATAGAACCTATACCGAATTACTTGGGGGAGGGGGGGGGGTTTGTTGTTTCAAGTAAACATCATTATCATGTGCCATACCGGTTGACGTAGGCGATCATGTCCTTCCACAACCTTCTATCTAGAGTGCCTCGTATCAGTTCTGTTGTTGACTGTTTTCCATGTCATGAAACCAAGCTATCCAGTATTTTCTCTCTTTGTCGTCCGCGATCTCTCTTTCCTTTTATTTTGCCAGTTGTAACGAAGTATTCCAACTTTTCTCTTCTAATGATGTGACCAGAAAATGTTGATTGTTTCTTTCTGATGTTTTTTTTAGGAGCTCCCTTTTTATGTCGACCTCTTTGAGAATTTCCTTATTGGTCTTTTTAGCTGTCCAGGGAACTTTCAACATTCTTATGAGAAATTCCATCTCTGTGGCCTCTAATCGTCTTTTCAATTATTTGTCTACTGTCCACGATTCGCTTCCATAGGTCAGAGTAAAGAAATAGTTTCTTCTAAAAGAAGGAATTTTATGTGGCTTTATGAAAGGTTTAAGATATAAGTCAGGAGCACAGAACTTAAGGGAGATCCGAAGTAAGAAGGAATAGTAGGGAAACATTATAAGGCATCATAGCTAAGGGCACATGGCTTCGACAACCTTGAGTTTCTCCTTCGGGTGAAAGAGATGAGCGTAATGTTGGATACACCGAGAAACGAGAGGCTTAGTTAGAGCATAAGAGGTATTATTAAGCAACTCTCAAGTGGAGTTGTCAGTTACTAGACGCTGCGGGACATGATGACGAGGGGATCTGAGCACCTATGGGTATGTTCGAAATGCAACAATGATAATCCACATATAACTCACTAGCGAGGGTGTAGGAAGAGTAAAAGTTATAATTTCTTAGAAAAGAGCAAAAAGTGGATGTGAAAAAGATAATATTTTTTTCCTGGCTACTGAATCGTTATCAGACAGCACCTTCCAGATAACATTAACACTTACATTCAAATGGGAAAATCCAGAATTTGAAGTCTCTGGGCTAATAAAATAGCAGACATCACAAAATCACAAAATAGAAGATCAATGTATACTTGGAGAAGATAGGTTCCAACCGAGATGAAGACGATAGGAAAGGTAAGGAGTGATCTTAGAAAGTTGCACCAAGCAGGACAATTGGAATATGTTGAAGACCTAGGCTCCATAGGAAGTTGAAACGGAGAAGAATACACCATCATCGAGTGCCGTCTCTGCAACGAAGGTTGGCTACCATGAAGCGCCATTCTTCTATGTCTCTTGATTTGATGTGCAGGTTGTCTTCGGCTGATTTCCTCATGTTTTGATGTTACATGTCCATGTTAGTCTTGGTCTGCCACTTTTACCTTCTATTTTCCCCTCCAAGATTACTTTTTGTAAGCTGTTGTGTCTTTTAACATGGCCCAAAAATCGCATTTGTCTTGTTTGAATTGTTTATATTAGTTTTTTTTCATTTTTAGTTGTTTTAAGAGTTCATCGTTTGTTTTCTTTTTTCCCCATCTAATTCTACCTATTCTTTTATATATGCACATTTCAAAGGCTTCAATTCTGTGTTCTGTTTTCTTGTCTAAAGTCCATGTTACTGCACCATATAGGAATGTTGAGAAGATATATAATATTTTAAGAAGAATACATCACGAACCGTAATTTACAAGCTACACAATCTCGACTCGAAAGTTCCATTTTCTATTGACGTCGGAAAGTAAACTATTATTTTATTTGAGAGTGCGTGATCCTTGTTGAATTAGGTATCTATGTCGGAAAGTAAACTATTATTTTATTTGAGAGTGCGTGATCATTGTTGAATTAGGTATCTATGTCGGAAAGTAAACTATTATTTTATTTGAGAGTGCGTGATCATTGTTGAATTATGTATCTATGTCCGAAAGTAAACTATTATTTTATTTGAGAGTGCGTGATCCTTGTTGAATTATGTATCTAAGACTCAAGAATGGAGCTGAAAACAATCAACTTTTTTCCAGTTTTGTTTCCAGTCTGAACTGGCAAATCGAAGCTAAATACACAATAGAGGACTGGGAAAAGAAATCCAATTGGAAATAATGCCGCTCCCAAGGAACAACGAAAGCGTCATTTTCCACTCTAGCTATAGCGTGTTACTAATCCAGACCGTACTGGTCCGAAAAGCAATTCATGCGGGACTATTACAGCGCACAATGTGATTCATGGTCCCGGATTGGGTTGTTTACTTAAAACCCGCGCCCACTTCGCTACACCTAAATTGAAAACAAGATTGTAATTGACACTCCGTTAACAATCGATCTCGCGGTGAACTATTGCAAAGGTCAAGTGTACAGGTTGGATCAAGATTTCGCGTGACACAGACGTGGCGTATCCCGAACCAATAAAATCACTTTTGCTTGTCTTGTAGTTTGTTGACGTGTCACGGTTCTCCACATCATGAAAGATCGTGGGTTTGTTTCCCAATTGACACGCTTCAATCAGTTGACTTGTTCGCCCACATGTTTTGATGTACACTCCACTTTCTCAATTCTCTGATACAGAGGATTTAGAATTGCTTGGAATTACCAACACGAGCTCTGAAGTCGTTCCTGCGGTGAAAACACAAATTCGTCATTTCTTGACCACACGCGATAATTATGTTTCTATTTGGGTTTTTGCTTGAGAATTACGTCATTAATTTAGATAACCAATTCTCTTTCATTTTATGTACGTTTGCAGGAGGGATAATGTAAATGTCGTGAATGGGACTGTTTACAATGTAGGGGTGAAGGTGTTATTGTAGTGATTACGAGTTATGTGGAAAAGGTAAAGGTAAAGTACGAGACTTGAACCGGCGTCTTAGCACGCGAGTATATACCCATATGTGCTCGGCCGCCTATCCAGAAATGTTCGGATATTTCTGTATAGTGTAGCCTCAAGCATCGAAACTCAGATGCGAAGCGACATTCCTCACCTTCCCAGGATAATATACCCTGGTACCCATTTCTGCCAACGGCTGGGTCGACCGTGGGGTATTTTTTTTTATTCCAACCACGAGTACAATTCACACTGCTCCCAGCGGGAATTGAACACGGGTTGTCCGAACGTCGGTAGTCTAGTCGGGTGGTTTTCCCAACTAGGCTACCGAGGCCCCCTATGTGGAAACTATTGAGAAAGAAAATACGAAACGAAATCTGAGTTCTTATCCGCCGTTAAATAGGCGTAGCGAGATTAGTCGTTGTTAACAGCGCTGCTTGTATTTTTCAGCACCCGGATTTAGTAAGGTTTCCTCTCACAGCTTTTACTACACTCACAGCTTTTACTACTCTCACAGTTATTACTACTCTCACAGCTTTTACTACTCTCACAGTTATTACTACTCTCACAGCTTTTACTACTCTCACAGCTTTTACCACTCTCACAGCTTTTACTACTCTCACAGTTATTACTACTCTCACAGCTTTTACTACTCTCACAGCTTTTACTACTCTCACAGTTTTTACTACTCTCACAGCTTTTACTACTCTCTAAAGTTTTGCTTCCCAAGCGCGAGCCATTGACAGAAACGTTAACAGCTCATAACTATCACACAATAACCTAAAATTGCTTCAGTTTTTAATCTAAAATAGTTTTAGACTTTATTTGGAAAAAAAATTACTTCAGATTTAAACCACATATTTACGACCCTTGAAGTCTTCAAAGACGGTTGGAAACAGGCAGATGCCAATCTTCAATAGCAACCGCTGGCGCCGTTTTGCCAAGCTGCTTCTCTTATTGCACATTTTGCCAATCTTAGAATAAATGCAGAATGAACAAGGCCGTGTTATGTCGAGTTGTAAACACTTGTTCTTGCGTCTTTTCCCCACTAGCTTTGACTTTATATCTCAAATGTTATCATCTCACTGCTTGTATATCTTTTCCACTCTTACAACCACCAGCCATCTTGTCACAATCTTTACCACTAATTGAGAGTGCACTCATGGGTGCCCTGTACACATTTTTGTTTCCCTTATCTGTCAACTCGCAAATCATTTTCCCTCTAGAATCTTCCCAAACAATAATTGATTAGGGATGCTGTTGATGTCATCTCATATCCCAGTCTCATTGACTTTCAAATCCTATGTGTTTTATAATTATTAAAAGCATATACATTTTTTGTTTCCATATAGCACTAGATAGGACGCATATATGCAAATTCAAGGGGTGGGGGGGGTATTCTAGTGAATTGTCACACTAAACAGGAAATATAGGGAAAAGAACTCAGTCGTAGTCAATGCGGAGGTCAACGGTCTGATCTGGGATAACAGCGATGAGAAAGATGCAGTCATCTATACAGACGGATCTGTAATACGACACCAAAGGAGTGCTTGGGCATTTACGGCACCCTCGGTATAAAAAATAGTCAAGGAAGACAGTGGTGTATACGTTATAACCACGAGTAGCATAATGATGGAGGTGATTGCAGTGAGCAAGGCATTCATTAGGTTAAAGGCATTCATTAGGTTAGAGTCACA
Organism: Megaustenia siamemsis; assembly: GCA_032433765.1. Taxonomy (NCBI): domain Eukaryota; kingdom Metazoa; phylum Mollusca; class Gastropoda; order Stylommatophora; family Ariophantidae; genus Megaustenia; species Megaustenia siamemsis. The sequence continues at coordinate 79,969,646 of JAVIAB010000125.1, read as the reverse complement.
CTACATCCACGCCTGTATACTGAGTGATTTGATGAGCAGGATAAGAAAAGTGGAGGCGGGCTCTGTACGTATGCCATGGATAGAGTCATTGCAGAAGTCAAACATATGTAAGGTCACTTTTGTCTACGTCCCAGGACATGCTGGAGTACGGGGAAATGAAAGAGCGGAGAGGTTGGCTAGGTGCGCTATTGTTGAGGACGGTCAACCAAAGGATCGGGCGGACATCATCAATGCCCTCCGAGATGTGCGAAGTACACATGACTTCGACAACCATGAGTCCACGTCACTCATTCGGATGAAAGAGTTAGTAAGATGGGCACAGCCAGAAACGAGAAACTTAGTGGGCGTCTAAGAAAACTTATCAACCAACACAGAACTGGAATCGTCATTCGCTGGACACTGAGAGACTTGCTGAGGAGGGGATTTGAGCAACCATGAGCATGTTTGGAGTGCAATGATGATGACCCGCAAATACCTCAATAACTCAATATATCCCATTAAAAGTATTACACGAAATGTCTTTTTTTTTGGGAGTCTCTAAGGGAGGAACAAAGTGGAAGATGAAAATATACATGGAGATGGCAGATGGAAACAGAGACGAAAGGATGGTGAATACATGAAGCAATCTTAGGAAAATTACATCAAACAAGGCAGCTTGGAAAGTTTTTGTCCAAGACTTGTGCTCCACGAGGAAATGAAGGAGAGAAGAACGTTAAAAGACGTCTAAATTACTGTCGTGCCATTGTTTCAACAATAATTGCTTCGAACTTCAGAAAAATGTGTTTCCATTTCCTACTTGTGTTCATAAAAGCATGAAAACACAACTAAGTAGAAACACAAATTGGGAAACTATTGTATACTAAGCAGGGGTTAAGGCAAAGCAATGCAAATGAGTGCATAAAAATGCGAAGCTGTAGTAAAGCTAAATGGGAGATGAAAGTTGAAAAGAAAATGGTATGGTAAAAGCTTAACGTAACTGATAGACGACACAAATTTTAACGACGTTTCATCTCAATAGGCTTTCAGCAGGAACAAACAAACAACACACAAACACACAGATATGTAAGTAAACTAAAATACCAAGCATCAACTTATAAGATTAATTATTATCGCGATGGATTGTCTCTTTCTGATGACGCCACCAAAGTTGTTATTCGTGTTGTCTTCTTGCTGATGTTTTCAATAAACAAGATTGCGTGACGCACTTCAGAACATAACCCACTCTGAAATCTATCTATCTATTGACCTTTCGAGCCGTAACCGGCCCATAGGGCGTAGACCAAGATACACCTTCTCCTATATGAATTTTTGTTCTAGCAGTTTTCTTTTAAAGATATTTTATTAAATCTCGCCATCTGTCTCTGTTCTGTGCAAGCAGTTCTATCTCATTGAGGGAGCCGATTCCTGCTGCTCTTGCCTCTCTCATCAATGTTCTTCTCAGTGTCTCCCTGGGTCTTCCTCTTTTTCTTTTACCTGTTGTTTCCCATATGAGGGCTTGCTTTGCTATTCGATTATTATCTCTTCTCATCACATGTCCAACGTATGACCATCGTCTTTTCTTTATTACTGAAGATATTAGTGGTTGATTGGCGATTTCTCTAATTTCCTCGTTTGTTTTGAATTCGTTCCATTCTATACCAAGTATTTTCCTTAGACATTTATTTTCGAATGCGTTCAACTTTGTTTCTATATCTCTTGTTGTTTTCCAGCTTTCACACGCATACGTAAGGGTTGATAGTACATTTGATTTGAATAGCCTAAGTTTTGTGTTTGTGCTAATGAGTTTTGATTTCCACAACTTTTCAAGGCTTCTGAAAGACATTGCTGCTTTAGCCAGTCTGATTCTAATTTCTTTGCTCGTATCCCCTTCTCGATCAATGTGACTTCCAAGATAGATAAAGTGATCGATCTCTTCTACTGGTTTGTTTTCCATGTATATTTTGTCACTTGTTGGAATTAAACTTTTCATGACTTTAGTCTTTTCATGATTGACCTCAAGCCCAATTTTGCTGGCTATTGATGATAGTTCATTTGTGTTTTCCTGCATCGTTTTTATCTGACTGCTATGTCATCAGCAAAGTCGAGGTCCTCCAAATGGTCTCCTTGTATCCATTCGATGCCTTTATTACCAGTGCAGCATTTCTTCATTATGAAGTCCATAACAATTCCAAATAACAAGGGCGATAAAATACATCCTTGTTTAACCCCAGTTTCTATTGGGAAACATTCGCTCAGTCCTTCCTCTGTTCGAACTGCACATGTGTAACCATCATACATGTCTTTGATAATATTTATGATTTTTGATGGTAAACCATATTGCTTCAGAATTTTCCACAAAGAATCTCTATGAATACTATCAAATGCTTTTTTGAAGTCGATGAAGTTAAGTACAAAAGGTTTTTGCTTTTCAATATGTTCCTCCAATATAAGTCGTAGAGTGAAAATGTGGTCAAGACAGCTTCTCCCTTTTCTAAACCCAGCCTGTTCTTCACGCATTACTGTATCTATTGAATCCTTTATTCTATTTAGGATGATTTTACAGAATAACTTTGAGGCAACTGACAAAAGTGTCACGCCTCTCCAGTTGTTACAATCTCTGAAATGACGCACATGAAAAAGTTGAAGACGTTTATCGTGGACTTGTACTTCAAGATCCGGTTTTAAACCCGTGAACTCCAGTCCCAAATGTGGAGATTCCGTAACCATACAACATAAATTAAATGTCCTTGTACTCCTGAAGCTTTATAGGCTAAATTTAGCGTCGTATTTCTATTTTGAGCCTGTAGGAATTTAAAGTGAATAAAGTTTATACAGGAAAGTGAAAGGTAGGGAGAGATTTTGAGGATTTTGTGTCCTTACCCTATGTCACGCGTGAGGTCTTTGACTTACAAATGGGCAGGTTAAAGGAAAACAATGGGGGAATGACCTGTGGAAAATAGGTTAGACAATTAACAACAAAATGTCAGAAAGTTGTGTTGTTTTCTGATAAGGCGTTGCAAATTGAAGACGTTTTTGCGTAGTAGTTATTGGTTGATTTGTTGTGTGTGCAAATTGGATAAGGTGGGGGAGAGAGAGAAAGGGAGATGTAGAGAAAAGGAGATAGAGAAAGAGAGAGAGAGAGACGGAGATAAAGAGAGAAAAAATGAGAGATAAAGAGAAAGAGAGAAAGAGATAGAGAGAGAAAGAGATAGAGAAAGAGAGAGAAAGCAAGAGAGAAAGAGAGTGAGAGAAAGAGTGAAAGAGAGAGAGAAAGAAGAGAGAAAATGAGAGAGAGAGAGAAAGCAAGAGAGAAAGAGAGAGAAAGAAAGAGAAAAAAAGAGAAAGAGAGAAAAAGAGAGAGAGAGGAGAGAAAGAAAGAGTGAGAGAAAGACATAGAGAGAGAGAGAGAAAGAGAGAAATATAGAGTAGAAGGAGAGAGTAAAAGAGAGAGAGAGAGAGAAATAGAGAGAGATAGAGAGAGGAAGTGAGAGAGAAAGAATAGAGATGGAGGGAAAGAAAGAATGAGAGAAAGCGAAAGAAAGAGAGAGAGAAAGGGAGAGAAAAAGAGGAAGAGAGAAAGAGAAAGAGAGAAAGAGAAAGAGAAAGAGAGAAAGAGAGAATGATATATATATACAATATATAAGATTGCCGGAAGTTAATGGCAATAAACATAGCGCTATGAGTTAAAGGGAAGTGAAGGTGCTGGCTGGTACATGGAATGACGTTGCGATTGTCATCAGGAAACGTGAACTAACTGTGATCAAGATCCTGACCTTTAGTCTTTAGCTCGGTCTATTGTCACCGCAGTCTGGACATTACTGCATCCGCTCCGCCGTCCGTTCCAGAAACCATCGAAGTATTAATGTATTGATTTTTCATGTCCATCATTGGGTGAACGTGTTAACGTCCGCCAATGATGTTTTTGCTACATTTACCCTTCCTGGCAGCCCATTCCACCACCATTTCTCTGACGTGTTTGTTAATCTTCGTTTCGTTGCCACATTCCTGTGAGAGGTGGTCTCTAATAGCCATCGCGATGTTAGTTATGTTCTTTTATAACACCACCACCATGCACAATGGCAGACCCAACCTCTCTGTATTCGTTTGGGAAACAGCGTATCCAAACAATACAAGTGAATAGGGAATGGTTGGTTAGTTGTGTTCGCCCGATGACTAAAGTATTCTAGAGTATTCGTAGACTGTTGACTTCCTCTTCGTCATCCGCCCTTAAAAGGACGTTAAGTGGGCGTGTCTGCGTTGTGTAGTAGTTTGCAGTGTAACACTGTGATATTTGCGCCTTTCGGCCCAACACATCCGACTTCAGCACGGCATTTTTGAGTACCGGGTTGTCTTCCCTCTTCGATCCCTGCTCGCTTGGCTAGACTAGACAGGTTGGTCTGTTACTGGAGGCACCGCGGAGAGGTGGAGCAGGGTCTGGATGATTTTGGTTCACCGATCCTGGCGCAAGCCATCAGCTATGAGTCGCTGACAACTTCCAGCTCTAGTGCTGGGAGGTGCGCCTTCGCCTCCGAAAAGGGTAATGAACAGATGCGACGAATCGATACTTTAAAAAATACATTGCAGAAGTCGGATACATTATCCGGAAGACACGAATATAACGAATTGCTTCAAAGTAATATAAAGGTAAAGGTAAAGTACGAGTCTTGAATCGGTGTCTTAGCACGACAGTTTTCTCCCATATGTGCTCAGCCACCTATCCAGAAATGTTCGAAGACTTCTGGATAATGTTGCTTCAAGCATAGACACTCACGATGCGAGACGGCATTCCTCACCTTCCCAGAGTAATAATACTCTGCTACCCATTTCTGCCAACGGCTGGGTCGACCGCTGGGATATTTCTTTTTTCCAACCACGATACAACTCACACTGCTTCCAGCGGGAATCTAACACGGGTTGTCTGAACGTCGGTAGCAACAGTCGAGTGGTATTAACAACTAGGCTACCAAGGCCTCCTTTGAAGTAATATCAGTCTAAAGATGGTGGTTTGTATCTCTTTTTGAGTTGTTAATGTTATAGTTGGAGTATGGAGCAGAATAATATCAACTGTTGTAACTGACCCTGAAAAGTCAGTCACCACGCCTCTTACCACTTTCGGTTCTCGTTCCGTTCGGTTCGTGGGTCCCCACAATCATTTTAAACCTCTTCAGTTGTTTATTAACGTAGCTGTGGACTGTCAAAAGAGACGTTTTTCGATTAATGTTTTCCTCAAAATATTTCCTTGCTCAATCTGTAGAACTTTCCGTTCAAAGCGCAATATTTATATCGAAGCAAACATTATAATAAAGAGAGACATTAGACACTATTGTCCAACAAGGAAACAACTCTACAGGCAAAACGGGCACTCTGCAATACAATCTGAATCCCAAAGTTGGAAAAGAGCAAAAAGTGGAAATGAAAAAGATAATAATTTTTTCCTGGCTACTGAATCGTTATCAGACAGCACCTTCCAGATAACATTAACACTCATATTCAAATGGGAAAATTCAGAATTTGAAGTCTCTGGACTTTTGAAATAGTAGATATCACAAAAGTACAAAATGGAAGTTCAAAGTATACTTGGAGAAGATAGGTTCAAACCGAGATGGAGATGATAGGAAAGTCAAGGAGTGATCTTAGAAAGTTGCACGAAGCAGGACAAATGGAATATGTTGAAGACCTAGGCTCCACAGGAAGTTGAAAAGCAGAAGAATACATCATCATGACTAATGCCAGTCCAGGACGCCTATGTAAAAGAACAATTAAAAAAATAACCTCTACTGAGATGAAATGTGTTAGACGAATGACAAGAAACAGCCTGGGAGGTAAGATCAGAAATGAAGAAACTGAGAAAAGAGCTAGGAATAATCCCCGCCATAGAAAATATAAAGAAACAACAGACAAAATGGTCTGGCCACGTGACAAGGCAGAAAGTTCAAAACACAACACAACGAGCCTTCAATAAACATTGCGAGAACACCAGACCCAAGGGTCTACCACGAAAAAGATGGATTGCCGGAATATTAGAAAAACTAGTAAACTTAACATCAACAGAAGCGAACAGAAGAGCAAATAAAAAAAAAACATATCATATCTCCCCTCGACATTGAAAGGCAAATGAGGAAGGAAAGAAAAAAGAAAAATTGGAATTTTAAAATATAAGAAATGTGTCGGTCCTGTGTACTGTTCTGTACTGCCAGAAAAAACAAAGACACTGCTAGTACATAAATAAAAGTAAATAAACGACGTATGCAAGTGATAACGCAGAAAGAAATATTACGCACGGGAAAGAAACAAAAATGGAAGAAATATAGAGTAAGAAAACAAAAAATAATTGGGGGAAAAAATTTAAGAAACGAAATGTACAAGTAAAAAAGCAGAAAAGGAATATTACAGGGAATACAATAATAAACAAAACACAGAAGTGAGAAAACAGAAAAAAAAGATAAATAAAGTATCCCTGTCACGCCAAGTGGCGTATAGGGAATATGGTGTTAGTGACCATACATTTTACAGATCTTCAGCACATGATTTTTTAGATTATGTGGTCGGTATTACGCCCGTGCCGCTTTACTTTCCCAGAAAAAAAATCCGGGGCCAATTAAAGGCTGGGTGAACCGGAAGCCGTCGGTTGGGATCGAACCCTACCTCTTGTCCTTTGTAGTCCAGTTCACTAACCTCTGAGCTATCGCGGCTCCCAGAAAACAGAAAAGGAATATTAAAAACCATTATCTGATTCTAGTGGAACAATTGGTAGACAAGTTATGGGGTACTGATGAGGACCTCCTGGTAATAACTATACTCATGAAGGCATATAGTCTCTCTGTGTAATTTATAGAGCACAGGAAACTGAATCGCTGATTAATGAATGTTTATGTTGGTGCTATATAACCAACAAGAGAAGACGTCCGCAGACGATGAGGCTAGACCCAGAGTATACTCAGAAATAATGACAGGAACGTCCATGAAGTTGGCTTTACGGAAAGATAAAGAGGCTGGGCAATGATAACATGGCGGTGGGCGGAAGAAATATAAATAAACAGTGTTGGCCAGACAAGGGGTACTCTGCGAAAATAAACTAACAAGCTGACAAATAAACAAGTAGAGAAATTTAAATAACTATGAAGTCTAGTGACAAACGACAATTCACAAACACTAGAAATAGACCCAAGATGCAATAAAGCATGTCAAGTCATCGGACAGCTATCACCACTATTGTCCAACAAAGAAATAACTCTACAGGCAAAACGTGCACTTTACAATATAAGCTTCATCCCAACGTTGTGCTACCAATGCCAGACCTGGACCCTAGATGTAAGAACAATAAGAAAATAGCCACCAGCGATATGAAGAGTGTTAGACGAAAGACAAGAAACAGACTGAGAGATAAGATCAGAAATGAAGAAACTGTGAAAAGAGCTAGGAATAATCCCCGCCATAGAAAATATAAAGAAACAACAAAATGGCCTGTCTACGTGACAAGGCAGAAAGTTCAAAACACAACACAACGAGCCGTCAACAAACGTTGCGATAACACCAGACCCAAGGGTCTACCACGAAAAAGATGGATTGCCGGAATATTAGAAAAACTAGTAAACATAACAGCAGCAGAAGCGAACAGAAGAGCACAAAAAAAAAAAAAAAAAAAACAACAAATTATATCTCCCCTCGACCTTGAAAGGTAAATGAGGAAAGAAAGAAGAAGTAGAATTTGAATTTTAAATATAAAAAATGTGCTGGTCCTGTGTACTGTTCTGTAAAAGTAAAGTACCCCCCGTCACGCCAAGTGGCGTATAGGGAAATATGGTGTTATTGACCCTATATTTTACAGACCTTCAGCACATGATTTTTTGGGGTAATGTGGTCAGTATTACGCCCGTGCTGCTTTTACTTTCCCAGAAAAAATCCGGTACCCATTTAAGGCTGGGTGAACCCGGAGCCGTCGGTTGGGATCGAACCCTACCCCTTGTCCGTAGTAGTCCAGTTCACTAACCACTGAGCTATCACGGCTCCTACTAATTTTTAGGGAATTAGTAAAACCCAGGTGTCCTCGCCAGGATTACGAACCCCGGCTGTTGCCGTGGTAAGCCAACCGCCTATCGATTGCGCTAACCGGACACTGTACTGTTCTGTACTGCCAGAAAAAGAAAGACACTGCTTCTACCTAAAATAATTATAAACAGAATATATAAATACCCAAGCAAGAATGACTTCATTAATCTTTAATTATCGACTGACATCTACAATATATTTTACAAGAAATTCCATGAGATAATTACATCTGCCTCCAACCCCTAACCTCTGTCTGGAACCATTCAGAAAGTGAAGCCTTACGTCTGGAAATCCTGTCTTTAATATTCAGCAATAAGTCTGGAATCCACACTGGTCTTTAACAGTAGTTGGAATTATTCGCAGCGTGAAAATAAATCCCAATAGAAGACGGGCCCTTCTGGTGAAAGTTGTTTATTTAGGTCAGTCTGTCTGGTATGAAGACGCCATCATCATGGGCAGGGTATAGGGGCGAGATGGTTCCAGGGTTTGAGATGCTGTAGAAGCCAAATGAGAGTTAGGTGAAAAATAAAACATAAATTCATTTGGCTTTTCTTAAATATGATTCTGATAGAAATATTATTTGAAATGAGAGTTGCTTGTTTGTTGTTGTGAAAATAAACTCGCGCGGTTCTTTTATGTTATTTCAATTATGTTATAAGATTATGTAGTAATTGTCTTCTTTACTCTTCTTCTACAAACAGCCTATGCCACTGTACACTGGACAATATAACTACAAAACATGTTCTACAGGATTGCCCCCAGTACACAGACCTTAGAAGAGCAATGTGGTCCACGCCCACATGCCTGGAAGAGAAACTATATGGGGCAATCGACTCACTTAAACAGACAGCTGACTTCATGAGAGAGTCTGGAATCCTATTGTGATTGAGTCCTGATCGCAGAGAGAGAGAGAGATATTCTTCTGTGGGCATGATTTATTTGGACTGGGATTCCGGATAATTTTGTAAAGTTAGCTCTTTGTTTCATAGTTTTGTGAAGTCAGCTCTTTGTTTCATAGTTTTGTGAAGTCATCTCTCTGTTTCATAGTTTTGTGAAGTTGGCTCTTTGTTTCAGAGTTTTGTTAAGTTAGCTCTTTGTTTCATAGTTTTGTGAAGTTCGCTCTTTGTTTCATAGTTTTGTGAAGTCAGCCCTCTGTTTCATAGTTTTGTGAAGTCAGCTATCTGTTTCATAGTTTTGTGAAGTTAGCTCTTTGTTTCATAGTTTAGTGAAGTCAGCCCTCTGTTTCATAGTTATGTGAAGTTAGCTCTTTGTTTCACAGTTTTGTGAAGTCAGCTTTTTATTTAATAGTTTTGTAAAGTTTGCTCGTTGTTTCATAGTTTTGGGAAGTTAGCTCTTTGTTTCATAGTTTTGTGAAGTTAGCTCTTTGTTTCATAGTTTTGTAAAGTTAGCTCTTTGTTTCATAGTTTTGTAAAGTTATCTCTTTGTTTCATAGTTTTGTGAAGTCAGTTCTTTGTTTCATAGTTTTGTGAAGTTAGCTCTTTGTTTCATAGTTTTGTGAAGTCAGCTCTCTGTTTCACAGTTTCGTGAAGTCAGTTCTCTGTTTCATATTTTTGTGCAGTCAGCTCTCTGTTTCATATTTTTGTGAAGTCAGCTCTCTGTTTCATAGTTTTGTGAAGTCAGCTCTCTGTTTCACAGTTTCGTGAAGTCAGCCCTCTGTTTCATAGTTTTGTGAAGTCAGCTCTCTGTTTCATAATTTTGTGAAGTCAGCTCTCTGTTTGACAGTTTCGGAAGTCAGCTCTCTGTTTCATATTTTTGTGCAGTCAGCTCTGTTTCATATTTTTGTGAAGTCAGCTCTCTGTTTCATATTTTTGTGAAGTCAGCTCTCTGTTTCACAGTTTTGTGAAGTCAGTTGCTCTCTGTTTCACAGTTGTATCCCCTCTCCTCCCCTACATAGTCTCTCTTCCTAGTTAGTGGGTGTTGACCACGCTTTTCTGCTCAAGCCCGCGTACCGGGGAACAGTCTACTTGAATGTGCTTTGCCATATCTCCTAGGATTCAGTGGCACGGATTGGTGGTAATTATAAGTATCAATTTTTTGTTAAGTTTAACTTAATTGAACTTTTAACATATTTCTATTTATTTCTGTCTTAAAATAACGCATCTATAGTTATAAAACGAAGTTGGTTACTACCAGTTAGTTAGTTATTTTGTTAATTAATTAGTTAATTGGCTAGATAGTTAGTTACTTTGTTAGTTAATTAGTTAGTTGGCCAGGGAGTTAGTTATTTTGTTAGTTAATTAGTTAATTAGCTAGATAGTTAGTTACTTTGCTAGTTAATTAGTTAGTTGGCCAGGTAGTTAGTTATTTTGTTAGTTAATTGGCTCGATAGTTAGTTACTTTGTTAATTAATTAGTTAGTTGGCCAGGTAGTTAGTTATTTTGTTAGTTAATTGGCTAGATAGTTAGTTACTTTGTTAATTAATTAGTTAGTTGGCCAGGTAGTTAGTTATTTTGTTAGTTAATTGGCTAGATAGTTAGTTACTTTGTTAGTTAATTAGTTAGTTGGCCAGGTAGTTAGTTATTTTGTTAGTTAATTGGCTAGATAGTTAGTTATTTTGTTAGTTAATTAGTTAGTTGGCTAGATAGTTACTTTGTTAGTTCATTAGTTAGTTGGCTAGATAGTTATTTTGTTAGTTCATTAGTTAGTTGGCTAGGTAGTTAGTTATTTTGTTAAATAGTTAGGCAGCTATTGGCTAATTAGTTACTTAGTTAATTATTTTTTTAGTTATTTAGCTAGTTAGTTAGCTGGTTGGCTAGTTTGTTAGTTAGCTAGTTAGTTAGTTCGTTAGATAGTTAGTTTGTTAATTAATTAGTTAGCTATTTAGTTAGTTAGTTAGTTAGTTAGTTAGTTGTTGGATGATCCTCATCGCACATCGTACAACTGAATCCATAAGCGCTCAGATGTCCTCTCCAGCAAATTCCGCAGTGAAACGCTAAACTGATTCATAAGTTAACACCTAAACGTATATCATCATCATCATCATCATCATCATCATCATCATCATCATCATCATCATCATCATCGTCATCGAGTGCCATCTCCGCAGCGAAGGTTGGCTACCATGGAGAGCCATTCTGCTCTATCTCTTGCTTTGACGGTGCAGGTTGTCATAGGCTGATTTGTCCATCTTTTGATGTTACTCGTCCATGTTAGTCTTGGTCCACCTCTGCCTATTTTACCTTGTATTCCCCCCCCCCCCCCCCCCCAGGATTACCTTTAGTAGGCTGTTGTGTCTGTTAACATGGCCCAAAAATCGCATTTGTCTTGTTTGAATTGTGTTTAGTAGTTCTCTTTTAATTTTTAGTTGTTTTAAAACTTCATCGTTTGTTTTCTTTTCCTTCCATCCAATTCTACCTATTCTTCTATATATCCACATTTAAAAGGCTTCAATTCTCTGTTCTGTTGTCTTGTCCAATGTCCATGTTTCTGCACCATATAGGTATATTGAGAAGATGTAACATTTTGCTATTCTTATTTTTAGCCCTCGTGTTATTTGTTTTGATGTTAGTATGTTCTTCATGACATTAAAACTACTTTTTGCTATTCCTATTCTTTTGTTTATTTCAGTTGTGCATTTTCCATCATTGGTTATAGTATGTCCAAGGTAGTTATAGTTCTGAACTGTCTCCAGGTCTATTCCTTCAATTTTGATATCCAATTGTGGGTTTTGGGTATTTTCTTTGTTTATGATCATAGTTTTAGTCTTTTTGATATTCATATCTAGTCCATATTTTTGCTTGTCGTGTTTATTTCATTAAGTAATTGTTGTAGGTCTTTATGATTTTCTGCTAGTAGTACAGTATCGTCAGCATATCTTAGGTTAGATAGGTCACAGTCCAGATCGTGCTAAGGTTTATCTCTTGCTCTTATCTTCTCGTCTTCTTCTATGTTTTTATGTTTACATTCGGTTGCAAACCAAGCACGTTTATTTTTAACTCTGTTATCCACTCACTCAGTCTTTTGTTGCACCCTCTTTTATAATCGTCTATGATTATCATTATCAAAATAACTTTATCCACAGCATCTATTAACTGAATCCGTCAGATCATAATAACAGAAACATCATAGTATGTTACCTGATGGTACTTGTGCGTGATCGCGTGTCTTATTTTGCTACACTATCTTCATGAACATGAATATTTATTCTTTTTAGAGAAGGAATCTCATGTCAGGAAATTAACAACACGGTTCAAAACAAATAAGAGGAGAGCATCTTAAAACACCGGCACAGGAATGTTAGACAGGATACAATGAGATAAGTTGATCTTGAGAGCAGTTGGCGTAGATCGCTGGATATCAGAAAGGTGTGAGGAAATGTAACTTCAGATGGAAGTCAAAGTAAAGACAAGTTTTGCAACAAAATACGTAGATCACACACGCCTTCCATACAGACCGGCTGAGGGTTGTGGTTGTGGTTAGTCGAAGGCCGCAGTTTCACTGGAAACGAATTAAAAACCATAATTGCTCAACAGCGCCTGCCAGTGAAATCATCCGAATTAAAACTCATCTGGATGGTTCAACAACATCCAGCTATAGACCAATCAGCCTACAAGCTGTTTGTGTAAAACAATGGAACTTTTAATCAATCTCAGACTGCAGTGGTACCTGGAAAGTTAAAACCTCGTTGTCCCACAGCAAGCAGACTTTAGACAGTGTTACTCTACCGAAGATCAGGCAACCTATTTTTCCCAGGAAATTGAGGATTCGCTTCAAGCATAGCAATTGGTACTAGCAGCATGGATAGACCTAAAGAAAGCATTTGATAAGGTATGAAAGGAAGGGCTTTTGAAGAAACTGAGAAATTGCGGAGTAAATGGCAGGATGTACAAATGGGTCAAAGCATACCTGCATAACAGGAGAGCCAGAGTGAAGCTGGATGGTCTTAAGAGTAAGAAGGTCTTACTGCGCCAGGGTGTCCCACAGGGTGGGGTACTATCTCCGACACTGTTTCTATTCTACAACAATGACCTAGTTACTGAACAACCATATGGTATCAAAGTGGCAATGTATGCAGATGACTTGGTAATGTGGTGCACAAAGGAGTATGCAACAGTGGCCTCCAATTTATTGCAAAAGAGCTATGAATGCACTGAATTCATGGATAAATAGATTGTATATCCGCATCAGTACAGAGAAATGCAGAACTGCACTTTTCACTTTCTCCTCAAAACAAAAAAAAAAAAAAAAAAACAGGAGCCATCTACATAAATAATGAGCCGTGAAAGAAAACATACAAGCTACGTATCTCGGAGTTACATTTGACAACAAACTATCTTGGAAACAGAAGATAAATAAGGCAACCTAATAAGTAAGGAGTAAGTTAGCTATTCTAAGAAAGCTGCATGGAACCACGTGGCTCCATATTCAAAAGTATTCGTGTGATACTTTGCATAATTTTAAGATCGTGATTTTGCTCTGCTTTTCTCACTCTTTCAATCCGCTTAAGCATCTATTAGTCAAATTCTGTATATTTATGACTGTCGTTTTTATTGTTCTCAATAATATTTCGCAACCGTATAATAAGACTAATATATACGATTGGAGTTGAATATTTATATCTTTATTTTTTAAAATGATACAATTTTTAAATGATACCAGTTTTACAAAAGGGCATGTATATTCGTTTGAAACAGGAAACCTCTGTTTTATGTTTTAAGAGGAACGTGCATTTTATGTTTTACAGCAAGAAGAGGGGATCATACTTTACAAGCATGTAGAGGAGATCACGCTTTACAACAAGAGGAAGAGGAATTCATGCTTTACAACAACAGGAAGAAATCATGCTTTACAACAAGGGGAAGAAATCATGCTTTGAACAACAAGAAGAAATAATGCTTTACTACAAGAAGAGGTCATCATTCTTTACTGGAAGAAGAAGAAAGTTTGCTTTACTAACACAAGAACAAATCATGTTTTACAATAAGAAGAAATCATGCTTTACAGCAGGAAGAAGAAATCAAGCTTTACAACAATAAGAGGAAATCAAGCTTTACAACAACAAAAATGAAATCATGCTTTACAACAAGAAGAAATCATACTTTACAACAGGAAGAAAAATCTTGCTCTACAACAATGAAAGGAAGTTATGCTCTACAACAATGAAAGGAAGTTATGCTCTACAGCAATGAAAGGAAGCTATGCTCTACAACAATGAAAGGAAGTTATGCTCTACAGCAATGAAAGGAAATTATGCTCTACAGCAATGAAAGGAAATTATGCTCTACAACAATGAAAGGAAATTATGCTCTACAACAATGAAAGGAAGTTATGCTCTACAACAATGAAAGGAAATTATGCTCTACAACAATGAAAGGAAATTATGCTCTACAACAATGAAAGGAAGTTATGCTCTACAGCAATGAAAGGAAATTATGCTCTACAACAATAAAAGGAAATTATGCTCTACAACAATGAAAGGAAGTTATGCTCTACAACAATGAAAGGAAATTATGCTCTACAACAATAAAAGGAAATTATGCTCTACAACAATGAAAGGAAGTTATGCTCTACAACAATGAAAGGAAATTATGCTCTACAACAATGAAAGGAAATTATGCTCTACAACAATGAAAGGAAGTTATGCTCTACAATAATAAAAGGAAATTATGCTCTACAACAATGAAAGGAAATTATGCTCTACAACAATGAAAGGAAATTATGCTCTACAACAATGAAAGGAAATTATGCTCTACAACAATGAAAGGAAGTTATGCTCTACAATAATGAAAGGAAGTTATGCACTACAACAATGAAAGGAAATTTTGCTGTACAACAATGAAAGGAAGTTATGCTCTACAACAATGAAAGGAAGTTATGCTCTACAACAATGAAAGAAAGTTATGCTCTACAACAAGGAAAGGAAGTTATGCTCTACAACAATGAAAGGAAGTTATGCTCTACAACAATGAAAGGAAGTTATGCTCTACAACAATAAAAGGAAGTTATGCTCTACAACAATAAAAGGAAGTTATGCTCTACAACAAGGAAAGGAAGTTATGCTCTACAACAAGGAAAGGAAGTTATGCTCTACAACAATAAAAGGAAGTTATGCTCTACAACAATAAAAGGAAGTTATGCTCTACAACAATGAAAGGAAGTTATGCTCTACAACAATAAAAGGAAGTTATGCTCTACAACAATAAAAGGAAGTTATGCTCTACAACAATGAAAGGAAGTTATGCTCTACAACAAGGAAACATTATTTTGTGTTAGAAAAAGACAAAAGAGACTTCTGTTTCGCAAACGTTAAATGTGTTCTTCCTTTCCAAAGAAGATTAAACCTTCTTGCTTCACAGAAGCGGAAAATGTTTGATTACACATACATTAAACGTATACCTATATTATAACGGGACTTCGACAAACACAGATCCACGTCACTTCTTCGGATGATGGAAATGGGATTTAAGGTGGGCACAGCCAGAAATGAGAGACTTGGTGGCCGTGTAAGAAGACTTACCAACCAACATAGAACTGGAGTCGTCAGTCGCTGGACACTGAGGGAATTGCTGAGGAGGGGATCTGAGCACCTATGGACATGTTCGGAGTGCAATGATGATGATCCGTAAATAACTCAATAACTCAATAACTCAATAACTGTATTATAAAATGACAAGATTTACAAAACGGTAAAGGTGTTCTTATTTGCCTGAAGGAAAATTACAATTTCGCCTGTGGAACAAGAGGGGGGGGGGGGGGGAAGAGAAAGATGTCATTATTTTACATATTAAAATAAAGATGTTTCTGTTTTGTATGTTTTGGTTTACAAGAAAGACATATTCCCTGAGAGAAACTAATATATTTTCTCTTTACACGAAAGGAAAGAAATGTTGGCTTTACAACAGGAAAACTGTTCTTACTATACATTATTTTAAAATTGAAAAAAAAAAGACATTCGAATGAGATAGTCTGATATCAAGCACGTAAAGAAAAATATCAATGTCAGTATCAGAACAGGTTGTAAACATTTTGAGTAAATCACATAGGCTAAAAGTCCGTACTGTACAATATATATATACATAGGATCTGTCCGTATTTTAACAGTTAATTAAGATGCACAGGTCAAAGGGCTCAACATGAAATTTAGAGCTGCACAGAGCTAAAGTGGAGATTCAAACAGCGTTCAAAGTTATCATAAGCACGTATTTGAGTGGTGTAAATACCAGCCTGTACTAGATAAGTTCGTTTCGCAATTTTTAAAAAAAATCTTGTGATAGTGAAGTCACCAGGAAGTGATGATATTCCTGCTGAATTTATCCAAGCTGGAGGGGAGGCCCGTGTTCGTATTTACAACGCACTGTCTGTGAAGAATGCAGACGGGCCACAAACATGGAAAAGATTCTTGTATTCCCCACTCCAAAGAAAGGAAATCTGAAGCTGTGTTTCAACAGCTACAGAATTATTGCCCTAAAATGCCACGACAGCAAAATACTTTTGCGCATTATAATGAACTGGATATCAAGAAAGTTAGAACAAGAACTTCATGTAGTTCAAGAAGGTTTCAAACATAGTAGAGGTAACGGGGACCACATCTTTAACATGAGAAACATCATGGAGAAGTGTAGGGAATACAACATAGAACTGCATACATGCTTCATAGATTACAGCAAGGCCTCTGTGAAGTGTAGGGAATACAACATAGAACTATAAACAAGCTTCATGAATTACAGTACGGTCTTTGTGAAGTGTAGGGAATACAACATAGAACTACACACGAGCTTCATAAATTACAGTAAGGTCTTTGTGAAGTGTAGGGAATACAACATAGAACTACACACGAGCTTCATAAATTACAGTAAGATCTTTATGAAGTGTAGGGAATAAATCATCATCATCAAGTACCGGGCCTGCTGGCGTAGGTGATCATGTCTCTCCACAACTTTCGATCTCGACAGTTATTTATAATTTCTGTTGTATACCTTCTGCTAAGCCATTCTCTTAAGCTGTCTGGTATTTTTTTTCTATTTGCTTTCCCTATCTCTTCGTCCCTCATTTTTTTCAGTTGTTACAATATATTCCAGTTGTGCTCTTTTCATTATATGGCCAAGAAATGATGATAGTTTCTTCCTAATATTGGAAATTAGCTATCTTTTTGCTTTGACATCTTTCAGAACATTTTCATTACTCTTCTTAGCTGTCTATGGTTTTCTCAACATTCTTCTGTAAAACCACATTTCTACAGACTCCAGTGATTTTCTTGTCTGTTGTCCTATTGTCCATGATTCATATCCATATGTTATGACTGGCTCTACATAACATTTAAGCACTCGTGTTCTTGTTTCAATTGTTAAAAATGGATTGTATAGTATCTTCATTAAAAAAAAACTATCTTTACGACACATAGTACCATTGATGGTGTATGTCGAGGGGCAACGATAGAACCAGGGTGATTAAGGCCGCTTGGTTAAGCAGTCGCCACGACGTGTGAGACTCAGGATTTTTATTTCACCCCCCGATAGAAAAAAATCCTTTCTGTCTACCGCGAGCTTCGAACACCGTACGTCAGCTTTTTCAGCCAGCGGAACAGTGGTTTTAGCCGCACGGCCACGCGCACCTCCTAGTATCGTCATAATTAAAAAAAAATTAATAATACAACATAGAACTACACATATGCTTCATAAATTACATCAAGGCCTTCGACTGCGTAAAACATCAGAAACTGTGGAACACCCGAATCACTATATCACAAACAGCTCGCAGCTATCAGGATAGTGGGCGGAATATCAAATTGGTTTGAAGTATAAAAAGTGATGAGATATGGATGCATCCTCTCTCCATACCTGTTCAACATTTATACCGACAACATCATGAGAAATTAGAAACGATGAGAGATTTGTGAAGTTCGACCCTTTAGCTAAATAATTCCAGAACCAGGCACGCGGATGACACAGTCCTCCTCCCAAACAGTGCAGAAGAAATAAAATAGACAAATGATTGTGTTAAAAATCACACTGAAGAACAAAACCTCTATCTAAAGATAAATAAAGCTGAAATAATGTTCATTGATAAAACAGTCTACCCAAAATCATCGTGAACAGTGAAGAACTTGAAATTGTAACACACTAAGAATATCTTAGAACACACTACGGAAGCCAACTGAGAGTATTACACAACAGGCCCTTTTTTGGAATCCCCAGGGTAAAAGACAAAGAGGAAGACCAATGAATTCTTGGAGAAGACAGATGGAAGAAGAGATGAAGATGATGGGGAAGACATGAAATGATCTTAAAAGAATGGCAAAGACAGAACGACTTGGAAAGTGTTTGTTAAAGACCTATGCTCCACTGGGAGCTAAAAAGGCAGAAGTAGAAGAAGAAGAAGGAGAATATCTGGGATCAGTAGTGACTAACAATGGAGACTACCAGAAAGAGATCACAAGAAGATTAGCAATAGCAACACACAAACATTAAACGCCATGACGAACATGTGGCACAACACTAGCAAGGCAGTAAAGTTAAAATTGATAAGGACATGAATCCTTCCGATAGCAACATATGGTTGTGAATTATGGACAATCTCGCAAATAGCAAATAAGAACGTTGATTCATTCGATACTAAAATCTACAGAAAAATCCTTAAAAGATACGTTGGATAATGAAAAAGTGCAATGACGACATATTAAAAGATGTAAACATGAAAAAGGACTGGCTTAGAAACACCATCTACAGAGGAAATTAAAATGTTATGGTCACGTCAAGAGACAAAGCGGGAGGAAAAGAAAAATAATGGAAGTCATGGTTTCTGGGTGGCGCATCAGGGGCAGACCAAGAAGAAAGCGGTTTCAAGACATCAAGTAGACATTGAACATGAGAACAGAAAAAATGGGAGATCTGACTAGAGAAAGAGTTTCTTTCAGACGAGCTATGGTGAATGCAACGTTCTGTAAAAATCTGACTAGAGACGGAGATTCTATCATATCAGGTGTGGAGAATGGAACGTTCTGAAAAAAAAATCTGACTAGAGCCGGAGATTCTTTTATATCAGATATGGAGAATGCAACGTTCTGGGAAAATCTGACTAGAGACGGATATTCTTTCATATCAGATGTGGAGAATGCAACGTTCTGGGAAAATCTGACTAGAGACGGAGATTCTTTCATATCAGATGTGGAGAATGCAACGTTCTGGGAAAATCTGACTAGAGACGGAGATACTTCATATCAGATGTGGAGAATGCAACGTTCTGCAAAGTACATGCGACCTGATGATGATGATGACGAAATACCAGGATGCAAACACAAGATGAAGATATTAGTTAGTGAATCTTTGTTGTGTTGTTTGCGTTGACCTGGTATTTCCCGACTTCTATTTCCACCTTTAAACGAACTTTAGTGCGCTGTGTCGTGGTTTACAGCAAGCTGCTACACTTGACCTTTCGGTCCAAAACATCCGACTTCAGCGTGACATTTTGAAGCACAAGATCGCCTTCCAACTCCGGGACTTACTCATTTGGACCAGACTTCCTGATCTGTTTCAAGAGTCACTTGGAGACAAAGCTGGATCTCAATCAATTTGTGTTCATTGGACCTGATACAAATAGTCTACTATGTTTTGTTGACTACTTTTTGTTTTAGCCCAGGTGTTGTCTTGCCTTTTTTGCCTCAGTGATTATTTCACTGGTCCAATAAATATTTGATTTTGAGATCGTTTACTACTATTTGCTTTTAATTAAAAAATTTCACGTCCCGTTAGACAACATATACCGGCAAATAAATCTCGGAATGTTAAGAATCTGAGTTAGTATACAGCATACGTTTTTTGTTAATCTGGTCACACATTGTGGCGTGTTGGAACAAGCATGGCGAGAATACCCTTATTTCTTTTCACAATCAGTATGCATGGTTGAGGCGAAGGCACGCCTCAGAGAAGCAGAGCTGGAAGTTGTCAGCGACCCACAACAGATGGCTTGCGCCAGGATCTGTGAACCAGAACCATCCAGACCCGGCTCCACCTCTATGTGGTGCCTATAGTAACAGACTAAGCTGTCTAGTCTGGCCAAGTGAGTAGGGATCGAAGAGGGAAGACAACCGGTCTCAAAAAAGGCGTGGTGAAGTTGGATGTATTGGGCTCAAAGGCGCAAATATCACAGTTATACTGCAAACCAGAACACAACGCAGACATGCCCACTTAACATCTTTTTAAGGGCGGATGACGAAGAGATGTACTCCTTTAGTCATCGGGGGAACGCAATGAAGCAATCAGTAGGCATGTTAAGAATACCCATATTTCTTTTTACAATCTGTATATATTTAGCTTATATGATCAGTAGTACGCCAGAGTTATGAACATGTGGGAGTACGGGGAAATGAAAGAGCAGACAGGCTAGCTAGCTGCTCTATTGTTGAGGAGGGTCAACCAATGTATCGGGCGGACATCGTCAACGCCCTCCGGGATGTAGGAGGGACACAGGACTTCGACAAACATGAGTCCACGTCACTCCTTCGGATGAAAGAGATGGGAGTTGAGATGGGCACAGCTAGAAACGAGAAACTTAGTGGGCGTGTAAGAAGACTTATCAACCAACACAGAACTGGAGTCGTCAGTCGCTGGACACTGCGAGACTTGCTGGGGAGCGGATCTTAGCACCTATGGACATGTTCGGAGTGCAATGATGATGACCCGCTAATAATTCAATAACTCAATAACGCCAAAGTTGTATTTTATTTCATGAAAATAAAAAGTATTGGAACCCATTTAAGGTCTGGGTGAACCTAGAAATCGAACCCAATCGAGGTCGAACACGACCCGTGATCCTTTCTAGGCCAGTTGACTAACCACTGCTGTGCCTAGACTCCTGTGAACGAGTAAATTGAAAACAGAAGGTATAATTGACATCATATTCAGCTATTTTCAGATCTCCTTGGGGATTTCTCCAGCGCTAATGGCATCCATGCAAATAATATAACACTGTCTAGACTGGTATAATTAAAGTTGGAATAGAACCGCATTAACTTATTTGCACTTTAATCCGTTACTAGAAAAGTACATTCAACGATGATACATTCGCACCATAATGGACCAGCTTTTGAATAAATCGATTCTGGTAATTGCATGGAGTTCTTGTGATTGAATGGCATGCAGCTTTAGTCTCTGCATCTTGAAAGAACTATTTAAATGAGAAAGGTTTTCTGTTTCTCATTAGTAGCCATTAAATTAACGAGAGAAAAATGTATTTGTCTCCTGCTAGTAGCTCTTTAATGAGAGAGATATTTTATGTGTCTCATTCTGCTTCTTCTTTTCTTGGTCAATGGCCGATAAGGCAAGCAGTGGCAGGTACGGACTGGCGTGTAATAGTTCAACAACAATGAAGCTTCTCAAATTTGTTTTTAATGTTCGCGGTCGTTCTCTTCTTTTTATTCTTATTCCTTCAGCCATATCGTCATAATTACGATATAGGCGAGGAAAAGGTGTAATACATCTGTTGAGATTATAGTACTTCTTATACTTCATCTTGTTCTTATTTCTTCAGCCATATTGTCATAACTAGGATAGAGGAGAGGAAAAGGTGTAATATATCTGTTGAGATTATACGTGTAGTGCTTCTTATTCCTCTTCTTGTTCTTATTCCTTCAGGCATATCGTCATAACTAGGATAGAGGAGAGGAAAAATGGTACTCTATCTGTTGAGATTATAATTCTTCTTCAACTTCTTTCTTCTTCAGCCCTATAGTCACAACTAGGATAGGGGAGAGAAAAGGGGATAATATATCTATAGAGATTTTAAACCTTCTTTTTCTTTTATTTTTCATTTCTTTTTCTTCTGCCTCTTCCTCTTCTTCTTTTTTTCCTTCTTCTTCCTTTCACAACAGTTTGGATCGTTGGAGTACCACTGACAGATTTAATCAAATCTCTCTTTTGATCTCTATCTTCAGTTAATCTTTGGACTTCGCAGTTAATCTTTGGACTTCGCAGTTAATCTTTGGACTTCGCAAAGTCGAGACCTATCCATTAAAAAAAAATTATCTTGTCATCTCTTTTTCTGTCTATCTCTCCTTCTCCCACCTTTCACATTTTTCACCAGATTTCTTTGCCTGGTTGGATAATCGAGACACGTCGACAAAGATTTCATCTTTCACCTCTTCACCATAAGTCAAAAAAAAAAATAATAATCACATACTCCTCAGGAGCTGGGTGGTCGCTAGGTAAGTCATCAGCCTCTATACAAGAATGAGCGGGTTTAAATCCTAACACAGATGGCGGAATATGAAAAATAAAAATGAATCCATGATTTCCTCCGGTGTTAACACCCCTCGGTCTCTGGGTAGTGAGATTCTATGTCTAGCCCTATCGGATAACGACGAAATTTGGTGGTCTCATGTGTACTCGCGCATGTTAAAGGACCCTTGGCAATTAAAAATTGAAAAGAGTAGGGAACAAAAAGCCGCTGCCGGGGAAACATTGTTAAGCAAATCTAAAACAGATGTGTCGGGCCAAAATCAAGCAGAAATAGCGACTGTGTCGTAAAACTTGCGACACAACGTATCTACACCCACGTAGCGGGTATAAGAGGAGAGAGCAGTCATGTATTTTGATTGTTTGTTCTACCATTTTGATAACTGTTTCGTTCGTGATATTTTCTGGTGATTAGATTGCTTCCTAACCAACGACCACTGAAGAACCACCTTTTCAAGAAACACCTTAAACAAATCTCTGATGAATAATATGACTGTGGTCCAAACTAGTGCAGGAAAATGATTCCTAAACTTGTATAGGCAAAATGACAAACTAAACTGGTACAGGCAAAATGACAAACTAAACTGGTACAGGCAAAATGACAAACTCAACTGGTACAGGCAAAATGACTACTAAACTGGTAAAGGCAAAATGACAAACTAAACTGGTACAGGCAAAATGACTACTAAACTGGTACAGGCAAAATGACAAACTCAACTGGTAGAGGCAAAATGACAAACTAAAACTGGTACAGGCAAAATGACAAACTAAACTGGTTCAGGCAAAATGACAAACTCAACTGGTAGAGGCAAAATGACAAACTAAACTGGTACAGGCAAAATGACAAATTAAACTGGTTCAGGCAAAATGACAAACTCAACTGGTACAGGCAAAATGACTACTAAACTGGTCAGGCAAAATGACAAACTAAACTGGTTCAGGCAAAATGACAAACTCACCTGATACTGGCAAAATGACTACAAACTGGTTCAGGCAAAATGACAACTAAATTGGTTCAGGCAAAATGACAAACTCAACTGGTACAGGCAAAATGACCACTAAACTGGTTCAGGCAAAATGACAAACTAAACTGGTTCAGGCAAAATGACAAACTCACCTGATACTGCCAAAATGACTACTAAACTGGTTCAGGCAAAATGACAACTAAACTGTTCAGGCAAAATGACAAACTCAACTGGTACAGGCAAAATGACTACTAAACTGGTTCAGGTAAAATGACCACTAAAATGGTACAGGAAAAAATGACTGCTAAACTGGTACAGGTAAAATGACTACTAAAATGGTACAGGAAAAATGACTACTAAACTGGTACAGGTAAAATGACTACTAAACTGGTACAGGTTAAAATGACTACTAAACTGGTACAGGTAAAATGACCACTAAACTGTTACAGGAAAAAATGACTACTAAACTGGTTCAGGTAAAATGACTACTAAACTTGTACATGTAAAATGACCACTAAACTGGTACAGGTAAAATGACTACTAAACTGGTACATGTAAAATGACCACTAAACTGGTACAGGTAAAATGACTACTACTAAAGTACAGGTAAAATGACCATTAAACTGGTACAGGAAAAATGATACTAAACTGGTACAGGTAAAATGACTACTAAACTGTACATGTAAAATGACCACTAAACTGTACAGGAAAAGTGACTACTAAACTGGTACAGGTAAAATGACCACTAAATTGGTACAGGTAAAAATGACCACTAAACTGGTACAGGTAAAATGACTACTAAATTGGTACAGGTAAAATGACCACTAAACTGGTACCGGTAAAATGACCACAAAACTGGAACAGCCAAAATGACTGCTGTTACAATCATTCACAACATATGATGATGGAAAGAGATAAACTCTTGTAGCCTAACCGCTACCATATCGGGACAAGGTGGTGATGTCACAGCCTTGAGCTGACGAACGTGTTCGTCGAATATTATTATTTGCGTCAAGGGCTGTACAATAAGAAGATTGTCTATCCTGCAAAGCTCTGAATAAATAGTTTTAGCTCACTGACTTTAATTTAAAAATTGAACAGCATCAAGAAAACTAAAATACCAGTGATAAACATCTGTGAACAGAGTCGTATGTTCTTGTTT